>CM022702.1:60415474-60972882 GCA_012295165.1 Asparagus setaceus
GTGAACCATATTTTGAGCTCGATTGAGTTACTTTCCTCTCATCTAGGAATTTGAGAAAGCTCCTATATGAACGAGTAACTAATTAGAACAATAAACTTCATCGCATAACAAATCTATTGAGGAAGAGGATAAAGCAAATCAATGAATAATGATATTATTTATTATTTATGTAGAATCTATAAAAAAAATAGTATATTATGATACAAGGTCATCCATGCTCATTAATCAGGGGTGCTTTCGCTGGGCACTAGGCACTGATAGGCTTCAAAGAAGCACAGTCCAAATTTCTCCCATTGGTTGTGAAACTGATATGAAGCAAGACCTGAGATGAAGATAAGAATGCATAGCTCATAAAACATACCATAATCCGCTATCATCTTTAGTGAAAACCATGGGGTTGCAGTCAAAGCCCACACCAATAACCATTCTTTCAGAAACAAATAGAACCTATGGCATCATAAGGGTGGCATTTTAGATTAAACTAAAGAAGTAATGAAGTTACAACAAAGTAAAGAAGAGAGAATATGCTGACCCACATCACAGAGAGGCAGGTCGCGGAAGGCGACACTCTGTGCACAAGGAGAAGAAAGAACATCTTCAACAAAGTATATGGTAGAATTGTGACCTGACCAGTATATAGATCGTGTGTTAATTATATATCAAATGAAAGTAGTAAGTGCATTGATCATCAAGGCTATGTTTGGTGCAGGAGAAGCAACTGTATCTTTTCTATCATATATAGAACTATGACTTAATCCTGTAAGATCAAATTAACAAGAAAACATATGCAGTACTCTTTAGAACTTTTCTTGCAAGTGGCCAAAACTCCTTTATTTTAAGCATCCAGTCAATAGAAAGATGTCAAGTATATCATATAAACGGAATGCATAGTGATATTGTCAAGATGATCAATCAGTGCTACAAAAGGCTTTGTATGCTTCGGAGTGCCACGCCGTCTAGGAAGCTCACTTCTTTTAATTAAAATGAAAAACTTACACCTCACCTATGCCCCATGTGCTCTTCCATCTCCCGCAACTAGCTCTAATCAATACCTCTCTAGTCTCATGTTTTATGCTGCTCTTTTGCCGCCTTAACTTTGCACCAGCAAGTCTGCCTTGCCGAGAGAAAAGCGGGTTAAGCAGACAACTTAAATGAATCCTCTTTGTATAAATGAGTTACAGTCTCTAGCCCTAACCCATTTTCTTCTTTTTCTCGTGTGCTGGTCCTGGAGTCATATTGGCAGCACAGAAGCAATGGCAAGGTGGATCGAATTGGGAGTTTGGAGGGTGGAGACAGCAGCAAAACAGGTAATTTTTTTAAAGGCGGAATTGGCTAATAAGGGATCTTAACACCTAAGCGAGACAGCCTACTTAGGTGGGTCTCCCAGGCCGCCTTTTTCTCAAAATTGCAACCAAATACCTACTTTAATTCAATGCTCTATTCTACTTTCATTGACCATGCTATTCCACAAGTTAGACTGGAATTAATTAGCTTGTGATACATGGAAAAACAACACTGCAACTTCAATACTATGCATATTTACATAAGCAAAAGGTAACAGGATTACTCGTGCAGAGTAGAAACAAAGGAAACATGGACTAAGGATACAAATAACCTACCAAAAAGTCTACCCTCTAACACTTGAACCTATACTTCGTACAATTTTGAGGTCAAATTTGAAAACTGAACTGATACCTCTCAGTGTGATAATTTGAATAGCTGTCTGGTTTCATTTATATTCAGATTCTCGTTTATCTGATTTGATTTGTGTGAGAATTCTTTATGATTGTTATCCAACTTCGTTTGGTATTGTTAGGTTCTTCCTTCAACAGAAGTGGTATCAAAGTTGCTACTTTGTCATAGTAATAAACTTAGGACTTGAGTCCTCATTCAAAGTTAAAATCAGCAGAAGCCAAAAAATTAAAAACCAATATGTTTTATGTCCAATTTACCCATATACCACATGAAAACTGACAACATGGAAAGAAGTCTAACCTGTATAAGCCAAGGTATTGCCGCTAGGAGACCATCTTACACCAAATGCCCACGTAAATGATAGATCAAGTTGACAAATTTGCTGTAAAACAATATAGTGAGGTTATGGAATGAACATCTAGTTCATTATAGTTGAAATCATGAAACTTGGGATGATCTTCCCAAGAGTAAGTTCCATCAAGAAGACAAACATAGGAGGCCCCTATAAAGCAAGTTGTTAATGTCAACATGACTCAAGAGGATTATAAAAAAAGTTCATTATGTTATTGAGGATGCAAATAAAGTAGTCAAGGAAGCAAGGCAAATTGAGACTACAGAACCCATCCATAATCTGAGACAGACTCAAGAATGAAGAACAGACAGGTTGCCAAAAAAATGTTTGTTGGAAGGATCTTACTTCACCACAATAAAACTAATTCATATTTGTGGAGCTTGAGCAAGGTCATAATAGAATGACAAATAAAGACAAGCAAAAGAAAAATAATGTTATAACATAGTGATGCTATGACAAATAGAGGGGAGTACAGCTTGTGTACAGATTTTTCTCTTACTCAACAAGATTGTCACTTCTTAGTGCAAAATAAACAACCATTGTCACTTCTTATAAGGATCACCAAATGACTCATACAAGGTAATCTAACTGCTTCAAAATCTATATGACAATAGAAACCGTCACATATGAGCTTTAACTGACATATTACAAGTCACAGAAGATCAAGCAAAATAAGAATCAGCGGCTCGTTAAGACCTAATATTTCATAGACTAGTCATATTCTAAAACAAAATTACTGGCTTAGAAGATAGATAAAAGTGATCCTCCTGTGCCCAAGCATAGAGGCTGATCAAGCTCTCTAAAATGCAAACTACTTAAACAATCTGTTAATACATAGAGGCATGGATACGGACATAAGACCAGTTATGCACAGATATGAACTCTGAAAACGATAGTTCCATTAAAAGAAATACATGAGGACATGGTGACATGGTGACATGACAGTAGAATATATATGATAATAAAGGGAGTTTATATATACATGCATGTACAAATATATTCTTGAAATCCAAGACGTCAACCTACCATATATTCTTAAAATTTCATGAAGGAATATGGCTTACTCTTCAACTTTCCATAAAGTAGCTAGGTATGCATAAGCTTGTTTAGTATTTTTTACAAGCTAGCATTTTTATGGTCTTTTAACATTGAAGTGCTGTCTCAGATGTAATAAATAAAAATAAACAAATATATCAAACAAGCAGTGTGAACAAAGAAGTACATAAAAAGTGTGGACGGTGTCTAAAAAGGGCTAAAATACCAGATTGGTCTAAATAGTGACACTCATTTACCAGTTTGGCCTAAAAAGTGACACTAACGATACTTTGGCCTAAAAAGTAACAAATCAGCGACAAATAGACCTTCTGATCGCAAGAGTTATTTTTTAGCAAAAAAATAAAAAAAAAATTTACATATAGTCCCCTCAATCTCTCATGATTTTTTAATTAACCCATCTCCTTTTCCTAAATTCTGAAATTTGTAAATAAAAAAACCCCTCTTTTTCCACTATCTTCTCTCTCCTTCTTCCCACCATCTCCTCCATTCCCTTATTCTTCCTATACCCTAACATGCCCTCCTCCCTCACTCCCTCTCCTTCTACCTCATTTCATGGATCATCACTCTTACTTTCTCATTTCCTTCATCTCCTCCAATCTCTTTTACTCCAAATCCCCAACATCTCCTCTCTCCCATTCCTTCTTCCTTCTTGTCCTCTTCCTTTCTCTCACGCTCTCTTCCTACTTGCTTCACACTCCCAATCCCCAACATTAAACATTCCACCACAATCTTAACCTCACTCTTCTCTTCTTTTCTTGCAATCTCTCTTCCTCCTTGCTTCCTACTCCTTCACCCTCCAATCATTAAAAAATCAATCTCCTTAAGAGTGAGGATATGTGAAAGAAAGGAGAGAGAATGGTAACGATTGGGAAAATAAAAAAATGGAAGAGATGATAGGAAGGATGAGGGAAAAGATGGTGGGAAGGGAGGGAGAGAGGAGTTCTTTTTACAAAATTTAAAACTTGAGGGGTTAAATCAGAAAATATGAGAAATTTGAGGAGTATATTTAAAAAAAACTCTTAATTTTCTTGCTTAAAAATTGCTTCTGGTGACCGGAAAGGCTTATTTGTCGCCGATTTGTCACTTTTTAGGTCAAAGTGTCGCCGGTGTCACTTTTTAGGCTAAACTGGTAAATGGATGTCACTATGTAGGCCAATCTGGTATTTTAGCCATCTAAAAAGTGACCAACAATCATCTTAAATAAAACATTATATAATTCAGGATAGCGTTGGGACTGTCCGATGCATATCCATGGAGTGTCTTAAGCTATTTGAAGATAATGATTGTTAAATATATCAAACCTCTCCAAATTTCATATCCTGAGAAGAGCTTGCTCCCTTGTCCCTGTTCATAATAACAAAAGGTAAGCTATTTGAAGACATTGTGAATGTTTCATCAAAATCTCCTAAGTTTATACCAACCTTTTGTCCACGCCCTTGATAAAAGTGGAGAAAACTCGGCATTTACCATCAGCAGATGTAGTAGCAAGAAATATCTATAGTTAAACCAATGAGAAACAACAAGTACTAATTCATATTTAATTTTTTTTAATAAAAGGTAACAAGTACAATAAACTTTTACTAATTAAACAAATAGTTAGTAGTACAATACACAGTACTAATGGATATAGGCATTGTCTGAAGCTACCTGATTGAATTTGCTTGTGCTGGCCCAAATAAAGACCGCAAATACAACAGACTTTTAACAGGGAAAAAGACAGGTAAAATAGCATATATTAGAGAATAGTAGAATACTTGTGAATATATTCATATGAAATGTTTTGCTGGTAAACATGTTTACACTTGTTCTGAACATGAATTAACGTTTAAAAACGAGGGCTAAATAGAAAGAACTTATTTATAGTGCAGATGACTTTAAGAATAAATTTGGCTTTGGCAGTTTTAAAAGTCATTTCACATGGTAAAATCTTTTTCTTATACTATATAAAGGCACAAACTCTGACAAATTTGCTAAAATGAAACTTTTGACAAGTTAGTATTAGAAACTTCAGAAATATGAGATCCACATATGAGCATTTTGTAATAACATGCATCATTCGTTCTAATGCAATACCTCTTTTTTCGATAAACACTAGACCTGAGATCAATTTTACTACAACTTCCCAAAGTTTCTCTCTTTGGTCAAATAATGTCATAATTGAAGTCGTTAAGCAACAGTGTACCTTGCTTTTCAGAATATACCATGTAATAATTAAAGCAGTTTTTTAAATTACGTGACAGGATAAGTATCAATTTTATCAAAAATTTCTTAATTTGTTCTCTTTAAGTACACAACATACTACTATTTTAGGTAAGAATAATTTTAACGTTAGCTTCCTATTTGGTTCTCTTAAGAAAAATATATATTGAAGAGTATAGAAATTTAATAATCATAAAATATAATTGTAGTTCCCTATTAGTTTTCTTTTTCTTTTTCTCCCCACCTTTTTATTTTTGTGAATGTGCATAGCATGTGCAGGGAAAGCTAGTCTCATACAAGAGTTAGTAGTTTGTGAAGAACCATATTTAACCATGGGGCAGACGTGACCAGGAATTCACGAGATGGACAGGAACCGGTCTTAGCTTTACTGAAGCAGACACCAAGAAGGGAAAGCGAGGGAAAGGAGACTAACGGAGCGGTTCAGGTTCTTTGTTATCAAACAATTTTCCGCTTTGACATGAATCGAGCCACTTAATTAAAGAATTATTCAGTATATGCCATATACATGTAAGAAATTCTGGTATATTTCATAAAGGCTATTTCAAGGTCTCTTGTGAACAACCATAAGAATTTAAAAAGTCAAATATAAGAATCATATGTCGTAAGGGGTTAACATGTAAATAAGAAGACGAGCATTCTAAGAGCCTCATTTAATAGCAAGCTGTGGCTTTTTCCACAATCTTCTCTCAGAATTTTACTCAGACCGACACTAACAACGCAACATTCTTCAAAAATTTATGTTTCAGGATGCTCGTTTGGAGTATCCTAATCTAGCTTATTAGTAACTCCAGAAGTTCACTAATTTCAACAAGTACATTTGTTCCGGTCTTTCCAACTTAAGACTAAAGACCAATGCTCATTATAAGAAAAGGACAAAAGGAGAAGTTTACAACCAGACTCTTCAGCTCAAGTCTAGAGTTAATAAATAAAAATATTATCGGTTTGAGAGATAAAATATGAGAACTATGTAATCCTTCAGCACTCCAAGGATCATCCTAACTGATTAAGATGTAAACCAGAAAAAAAAAAGAATAAATAAATAAAGAGACACTCACATTGTCCGGATGCCATGCAACACTGGTAACAGATGAGTTATGCTTTTTCCTGATGAGCTTACTTACCCACCTGAAGAAAAATTAATATCAACAAATACAAGGTCGGTAACATGATTAAGAATACGACAAAATAATATACTTTAAAATTGAATAAATATTTTCTACTCATGTACTTCCCATGATAAGTTGAATACTGGCAAGGAAATATAAAGGCTAAACTACATGCAAATACCTGAAGAATCTGTTACCGGTATAGTTTTGCACGTCTAATGTAAAGACATCTGTTACTTTCTAATTTTTAGGATTAGATTTCTCAAATATTAACCTATTAAAAGGGTACAAGCCTTCTTTAGTAAGCAATAAACATTGAATTATAATTTCATGAATGAAAAACAACCATTGATTGATGATTGTTAGGTATGAAATCCTATTTTGAGGCTTGAAGGCTTTGATGGGGTGAAGTCGACACTAGGGTGAAGGCTTTAATCAAATCCTATCTTCTTTTCTTGCCAAATCCCACAAAAACCCTAACCGGCATCTACCGCTCAGATCCTAATTCCCGCCAAATCCATACACCACCACCATGCCTGTTGTTGTATGCTAAAGAGACGGTTCATTGCAGATGGATCTGACACCAACCTCCACCTTCCCCCTGGTCAGTAGGTACCTCCTCTATGATGCAAGGTATATCTCATAAGGGACAGATTTGCTGGATTTTTTTTTAAATTTCCCCAAAAGATGTTCAAAGCTCCAGAACAGTTTATATTCTTTCATTGCGGATCACCTCTACCAATACAAACCCAAAACTATCCAGAAATAAAATCATATTGCCAATATTTAACCGGAACCAATCAGACCCGATATTATGGGGGTTGTTTGATACCATCTACCTAACAACATAAGAGGAAACAACTGATACGTATCAGCAAATTTTCCATCCTTTGGATATATAAATCTGGTGTTGAATCTTTCGGTCAATGTTTTTGCAATGATGTAAACTATAAATGTGCATATTTTACCTCCATGGCTGGCATCTTAGTGGCTTACTAAAGTAAACACCCAAATGAAATCACCAACAATCATGAAACAAAATCATTATCAAAGATAAAACTAACAATTATGCAATTATGCAATTATGCAATTATGCAAATATGCAATATGCAATAAAAATAAACTGGAAGCAAAGACATAAAACCTTTAATAAATCCCTGAAATTCCTTTTTTCACAATTAGTCAGTCTTTTTAAAAAGTCATTTGATTGCTTGATAGTAATAGATAATGCTGCTGGCAGAACCATGAACATGATTTAACAGACAAAAAAGTAATTTAGTGGAAAATGCTCATGATTAATAGTTTGTCAGCGACTCAGCTTAGTTAACTACAACATGCATACTAAAAATGTCAGCAACATATTGAAAAGTTCAGTACCAGTTGTTTTCTTGCTCGTAATAACAAATGCAGACAGTCTTCGCACCGCTTCCAACAGCAAACTTGTTCTCTGGAAAGACATCCCATTCAATAATAAAATCAAGGGTCAATAACCAGATATCTGATTTCAATAAGCGCGTCTTAAAGGATATTTCACTTATGTAAAGGATAATCGCGATTTTATTTGAAAGTTTTATGATCGCATAATAAAATCTAGCTGTTTTAATTTAACATGCTGGCTATCTTTACTTGGCTCAGTCATCCAGATCCTTCTGCCTCATTAGTGTTGAAGACAACATATCCTGAAAAACATAATAACTTTTTTTCTCTCATCAATACAAGTCATCACAGGTCTTGTTCCTACTCTGATCCTTTATCCCAAATGTGAGGTCTCTTCCTTGCTATTTATTTCTATCTCTAACAAATCCAGTCACTTTGCATATATTTATCAAACAGACACCTACCGATGTACATATGAGAAAGAAGAAAGTAGTTATACACATCAAACAAACCCCACAAATGGAAAATTGTGTGAATCGTCGCAATTAATTCTTCTCAGATAGTGTAAAAGTATCCTTGTAATTTAACTGCATATATCCAGTATTATGCAAAAGAAAGAAAGCAAGATATAGACAATTAAATTTATCATACAATAAAAACAGGTATAAAGTGGAATATTTTGTGAATCATAATAGTAGGATAAGCACTTATCCTGGAGATTCAAGGACAAGTGCATGTGAGAATATTGGAATTGCAGGCCTATAACTGTGCGGTCGACTATCATTCTTAATTGACATTAAAAAAAAAAAAAAAGAATGGGTCAAGCAAAGGATTAGTTTCATTGTGGAAGCAAATAGCAGTAAAGTAGTATGGAAAATTGTAGAAGGGATAGATGAAGGTACGTGTAAATTTCTTCTAGTAGGCACTAGGCACTATCCAGAAAGGCACCATTATACTATAGCTTCTATCGACTATGAAGTTTCTATAGTCATACTGTGAGCACCTAGGCTAAAGCATTTGGTGTTACAGTCACAGCAAAACAGACACCATAAAACAAGAACAGCCAGAATAGAGTAATTAGTCAAGGAGGTGTTGCAAAATTTGTCGCCATGTCAAAGAACTTTTCATATGCATGGACTGCCACCAAGCCAATTTCATTAATACCTTTAGGACTCCACTGCACACAAAGAGCAGCACGGTTAAGTCTGAGAATGACAAGTGTCGGTACCCATTCAGATGACTCTTGGCTCCAAACATATCTGGAAAGTTAAAAATATTAAAGATGCCAACCTGGAATTTAGAAATTTGAATTAACCAAGATCATATATTCCTCTGCCATGAGAAACAAAACAGACAAGTAGTAACCAAATAGATACTCACGAATTCCGATCATGTGAAACTGTGACTATTTTATTAGATTTCACGCTCCAGTCTATTCCTGATATAATTTGATCGTGCTGTTAGATGTCAATAAACAGAAAGAACAAAAATTAGAAATATGATAACTCATTCAGCCATACAGTGCACATAATGATAACAAAAGTAAAAATACACATCAGAAAATTTCTGATATCCAGTTCAGATGGGAAGTTGTTTCACAATGACAAAAAGGAAAGAAAGAAAACAGTAATAAGCTGGAGAACGGACATGTACAATCATTTGTTGGCATGTATGTGCACGTGTATAGAGTTGAGTTAGGCTACTACTATTGATAGTATCTAATATGTGGATATCAGCATGTAAACCTAAAATTTTGATTTTCAAATTGAAAATCCGTACAGTTGAATGTGATATAATCCACATGAACTATTTAGAGACAATATTTCCAATAGTTTTGATGTGTTTTTAATCATGTACCAAGGGGCGAAAATTATGCAATTTACGAAAATTTTGAAACATTGATTTTCACGGCATATAGTACATACATAAAATATGTTTGAAATCCTCTGAAATTTTTGAAATCTAAATTTTACTTTGATTGATAGTATCCACATTTTAGTTACTATTAATAGCATAGTTCAACAACGCACACATATATCTAGCGTACAGCTCCTGCAAACTTAGGTGGACTGAGGGCTTTATCCACCAACTATTTTATCTCTTGGATTTGCTTTGAGGTGTGTGCTCATATGTGATAAACATCAAGCATCTCAAAGATAGCCTTGACATGCATCACACATCTACACAAATCTCAAAATAAATCCAAGGGTAAAATAGTTGGTGGACGGATCCCTCAGTTTACTTAAATGTACAAGAGATATATTATATGTACTAACTATCCCTATGATGCACAGGAGTTAGTATTACAATATTATTGTAACAATTTATTGCAATATTCTGATTTTGATAGTTGCATATTGCTCGCACTACTACAACTTTTAAACATTGTACAAATAATAGTAACTAATTAATTTGAACTAATGCATTCAATGAGAGAAGGAGAGAGGAGAAGAAAGTAGGTTGAGGAAAAATCAATAAATAATTAATATAGAGATATTCAAAAGGTCAATTGGTTATTAATAACCTTTCATATTACCATCATTATCACATTATTTATTTATTTCAATTAGTAAAAAATAACTTTCGAACTTGTTAAACAAAAGAAAATTGTATATTCTCATTTATTTATCAAAAGCTACAACTACTCCCTTTATATAAAGATACAATAGCAAAGGTTTTCGTGTGTAGGCAATATGGGACTAAACTCAATTGCCTAATCACAATTATTCTTCTAATCATATTCCTAATACTTCTCAATCACTAAATCTCTAATTTATAATCTTAATATATATTGCCTAGTATTATTTATCTCCTTAATTACTTCTAACAGAACTCTTAAGAAGTTATCAAGTGGCAACCAAGGGTTTTGCTTGTGTGTGTGTGTGTGTGTGTGTGTGTGTGAGAGAGAGAGAGAGAGAGAGAGAGAGAGAGAGAGAGAGAGAGAGAGAGTGTGTGTGTGTGTAAAATACAAGAACCAACTCTGTTTCATATTTAACTAGACAGAGAACATTCTTGGACATATTTGATCAGACTTGACAATAACTGTTAAAGTTTCACAAAAAAGGAACTAGCTTTGCAAATTAAACTCAAATTCTTGTTCGATTTATGCCTATATATTTGCTAAGAATTGTTTAGATCCTTGCTCCATATTGGAGTTGAACTCTTGCTTGATTTGCACTGTTACTATGTCCATATATCTGTTAATGATTTTATAGATCCTTATCAGTGTCACGTATGATTTAGCTGCCTAAGATGAACTATAAGTAACCTAGGACTGCTTTCAGAAAATGTCCCTGATAATGACCTGTTATGATCATTAATTTTCCTTGTGCGGAAAAAGATGTGGGTAAACATGGTGAATGTCTCAGGATTATCACGACTTTTTGCCTCCATCAATTTATGCATATGAAATATGGATATACATATGTATAAGAAATAAAAATATAAATAAATACAGCACATGCAGACTTCAAATTGGTTCCAAATCTTATTTATCTGTACCAAGATATTTACCTAAGGTGACAGTAAGGGCAATAGGGGCCTGCATCTTTGCTAACTTCGTAAATCCTCCAACTTTACTTAACAAACAACGTAGTCCAAGAAAAACAATAACATTCTGAGACAACAATAGATGATCCTCTTATAATAACTAACAGAGTTTCAACATAATTTTATATTAGTAAGTTGTCTGATACCTTCATTTATTAACAACTTAATAGAAACAAAAAAATTATAGCAAGCAAAAACATGCATTGTATACCACCTGAAAGCAACAAGATCTTTCAAGAAGATATGAATTCAGATACTGAACACTATACAGAAGTTCTTAGGAAGGCATAACAGAAGGTAAGACTTCAGATAGCACTGACAGAATCTACCTTGTAAAGAACGTGCACCTTTTCCCACTTCTCTTGTGAAAACTTGTAGATATGAACTTCAGTGTTGTTTGGACAAATTGCACCACTGTGAAAAATAAATAATGTGTGACAGGATTCTCATGATTAAGTTGTCCACTCATTAGATGTCACTAGAAGCACAAAATACAATTTGATATAAGAAAAACTTATCATCTTCTCACAAAATTGACATCGATAGGAAACAAAAAATTTAAAGTGCTACCGCTATCAAATCTTTCCAATATACAATTATACAATGCATAAAATGTATCTTACGATATGAAAAAATGTTAGTAAGGTAGTCAGGAAGAAGGTTCAAAGCATGTAACATTAGAAGGTACAAAGCATTTTTGCACATTTATTCCAATTAATGTGTAACTTTATTGAATTGTACATTAATCCTAAGAAAATTAACCTTTTCTTAGTACCACAGGCGCCAATTGCATGGGTATGCATATGGGTATGGGTATGGGTACTGTATAGGACACAAAGAAATTTGTAAAAGGTAGAATGCGTGGACATAGCTCCATATATATATATATATATATATATATATATATATATATATATATATATATATATATATATATATATATATATATATATATATATATATATATATATATATATATATATATATATATATATATATATTATAATTTACATAATAATTAAGATCAATGTTGTTTTTCATTTACGTAAGATCAATATATAAGAAATAGATGTGAACTGTAGGATATACGTCCAAGGAGTGTATGAGTGTTTTAAATTAAAACATGTATTATATAGTTGAGTATATGCCTGAATAAACGTATGCATATATTCAAGAAGTGTCCAAGAAGTTTCGGTATGGGTGCGGCCGTGCGGGTAAGTGGTACATGTCGGGTATGGGTACGGCTTCCAATAGAAGTACCCAAGTAACATAGCACAGGAGGTTGAATCAAACCTTATGCTTTTATGAATAGATCAGTCCTTAAAATGTACGAAGGTCAAAGAATGAGGTCTAAATTGTGTTTCTATAATCAAGGAATCCTTATAAGGGTAACTAGAATTGGTGTGGAAATCTGTCCTTACATCAAATAGAGTTAGAGCTTAAGTCTTAGTAAGATTAAGCTGTCATTTTTATGTAAACTGAAGGATTAGGGAGAATTTAGCTTAAGTTAGTGTTTATATCTATGCCAACAACAACAAATCTTTTATCACAAATCTTTTCGTGTTGGCGACATGAATCCTATTCTACCATTCAATTTGTTCAGATATATAACCTCCATTTAGTTAACCACTATCATATCCTTCACAGTTGCTTCCGAGGAAGTTTTCTTAGTTCTACCTCTAGTCGCCCTTGTTCCCATCGGTTATAATCTTATACCTCTCCTAACCGGTGAATTTTGAGGTTTCCATTGCCCATTGCCAAACCATCTCAATCATTTTCTATCATTTTATCCTCAACAGAAGCAACATCTAACCTACAAATGCACTTCCCTCCCTTCCTCTCTCTCACTCTCCCCTTCAGAAAACAACACTCATAAAGTTAATGATCGCATCCTCTCAATGCTCGCGAATCACCACAACAACACTATTGGTCTTTATGGCCAAAGAAAATCTCATTGAAACCCTACACTTTGGTTCTCTCAGTTTTCTTTCCGACTCATATTTGATTATCGAAGATCAATGTCGCCTTCACGGTAAATTTCAAATATTATCCATCCTCTAATATTTCTTCTTTTTTTTAGTTCTTTTCCTTTTGAACTTCTCTTGCCAGGGTTGGATATCTCATCCAGTGTCCCATGTACTAGGAACTTCTTGATTGTGTGTCGATGTGTGCTTGACCCGACCCGTATCACTGGTCCTTTAGAGTTGCCAAGATCAGATGTGATTGTCATCTTCAGACAATGTTAGGGTTATAACCACGAAAGGTATAAAAAATGTCATGAAATCTTAATTCAAACATACAGAATGTCATAATCAGGCTGTTAGATTCTAGGTTTTCAAGAGCAATTCGTCTACTTCTTAACTAAATAAGATATAACCTGGATCTCAGCAGTCGGATCTAGAGCAATGAAACGAATTCGCAATCTCTGGTGACTAGTTGTGAGATCTAAGTAAAAAATACGACAAATCGAGGATAAATTAGAGAAGAGAGAGAGAGAGAGAGGGATTACTCGTTCGATCGGGGCTCCAAGCGTGGCAGGTGATGCACTGAGCGAACTGATGGATCGAAACCGCCGCCATTGATTTCGTCTTCTTCGTTGATCTCGTTGATTTCGATTACTAGGGTTTTGGATTTTGAGGTAGAGGAGAAAAAAGGGAGGGAATAGATGTAGAAGGGATTAGGAGCGAGATACTAATCTCAGTTGTTGAGGAAGGAGAAATAGACTTTTTAACTCAGACATTTTGTTTTAGTGGTAGGAAATTATGTTTAGATCCCTCAGATTTTTCTAGAATTTATGTATTCTCCTTTGCCTTCTCGTGCTTTCTTTTTAGACCTTGGAAGAATTTTATCTATTATCTATTATTATTATTTAAGAAAAGTTTTTGTATTTTTGCCCCGATGTGAGTTACTAATTTAAATAATTTCATGAGATGTCCTTATAGTTTACACATAGTTTAAAGAATCATGAAAATGATAAACTTAGAAAATTTAAAAATCTACCATTTTAACTTCACCCATCTCATGTTCGCCATAACTACCCTTATTGAATTTGGATCCTCTCCACTACAAAAAAGTAGTGGAGATACCACTACGTTTAATCTTAATCGCCGATTATTTAATAAGCAGTTGTGATACAATCTATGTCTAACACTTATCATACCCCATGTATTGTACTCATTCCTAATTTACACTCAAAGAAAAAATCACAACCACCGACTAGATAATTAATGGTTATGATTATGTAGTTGTCCATCCACTACATTTTTGGTAGTAGAGAGGATCCGAGTACACCCTTATTAACTACCACTAACTATCTTTAATATCCCACTTACTCATTCGTCCTTTCAAATTCTCATCATTTTTTAACCAAAAGGTCAAATTATATATGCATGAATCGTGTGCACAAGAAATACTAGTGACATGTGAAAATAAGTGTGCACTCCGTCTATCTATCTATAACACTAATGGTGCACCAAAACTATATCGATTCTTAGATAAATAAAATTGAGTTTGTGCACTGATCCAACAGTTATTATTCGTTTGCTGCATCATCATTAGTGTAACGGGCGGATCGCACTGGCTAATTTTCCTAGAACCATATGTTTTTCATGATGAAATTGATCTAAAATCTATCTAAAATGTATAGTTTAGGGAACATTTAATAACTCTAGCTATTGCTTTACTCTTCTCACATTATCTTCTCCTTGGCTTCTATATCGTAAATTTGGAGAAACTATTAGAAAATAACCATAGGCTTTTTATAGATTCTGTATATGAACCACTAGAGCCTCAAAGCACAAGCTGCACAATAAAACGAATTCTGTTTCAGATGTCAGATATCGTGCATGTACTAATCAAATTTGTAAAATGTAACTTTGAGGTGAATGAATAAATAAGTAACTACACATTTGATACGTGAATCGCTAGAAATTCAATACTAATTTGAGCACCTATTGTTGTGGCTTTTCGGATTCAAGAAACGTCTATTACAGATGTCTTTAGCTAGTTAAATTACCAAATCAATAATTTTTAGTAAGGTTTTTTTTTCAGGAAACCACCTTATATTTAGGGTCATTTACTCCAACCACGTTATATTTATAATTTATTAGTATTAGGCTTACACGTTGCTGCGGGTATTATTTACTAAAGTATGTATGTCGCCAAATTGATAATATGGTTTTTATATATAACTATTTATAAAAACTTTAGCGACAATTTTTTTACTATTATTTACAGAGTGAATCTCCAAACCGGTCAACAAAATAATATACCAATTAGCAAGTTTTATCAATTTTTTATAATAGAGCCAGAAAAAATTAATATTTGTAAAATGTCTGATAAATGTTAAAATCATCATCTGCAAGAACAAAACAAAAAAAAGATATGAACGGTGTTTTTAAGGTTCAAAAAATTTACTTCAGCTTGAACAGCAGATAAAGGGCCAAAAATGTTACTGTAGTATGTAGAGTATGTTTAAGACTCAAACTTACACTGTAGCATGAGCAATGTTTATGCTAAAAAGTTAGTGCATCCCTAACATAGTAGATCTATGACTGAAAATAATATCGTAGCATGAACAGCACATTTAATATTTCGCATTGTACTATAGCAAGAATAGTGTTACTGTGTCATGAACAGTGACTTTGAGGTTTTGCTTTTAAGTTAGGGAAGTAGTAGATATCTAATCTATCTACAAAGTTATTTTTCGTTCCAATTAATCATTTGACCTCACTTTCCTCCTAATTTTTCCCTGAAATTTCAACAATGCCCTCACCTATTCTCACGCGTAATGCATGTGCTCTCCTCTTGAACAGATCCCTAACCACATCAAGGGCTAAAATGTGAGAGCATTGTTGGGATTTCAGGGGAAGTTTAGGAGGAAAGTAGAATTAGGTGGTTGATTGGAAAAAAAAATTAACTTTGTAGGTGGTTTAGATATCCTCCTTTATATAGTAAAGAGAAATTGGTAAATTATCCCTAGATGCACCATAAAATGTCATGTATACAAAAACGTGCCAAGTGTTAAATTCCTAATAAAATAATATTATATATCCCTCTATCCTATTAGAAAATGACATGTGTACAACTAATTCCATCTTCAAGAATTCTTATCAAATTAAAACTATTCATGTTCATAATTAGAAAATTTCACCCATAAAAATTAGAAAACTCTAATAATCAAATCTTTGTTAATTCTTAAGTGATAACAATTTATAATTAAAAATAAAAAATTTTGTCATGGTGCCCTTCTTAATTTTTTAAAGAGTGAATTCAATAAACCGCTCATATCTTTGGATTTAGCACTAAGCCCCCAAAAAATTAAAACTCACAGACAACCCCCAAAATGTTTAATTTTTTTTACACTTAACCTCCATAAATGGAGTTATCTTATATTTTTTTATTGACAAAATTAACCCTCAAGACCATTATATACCCCTCAAATCATTTGTATTTGCAAGTTAACCCATAAAATAATAAATAATTATTAAAAAATATAAAAATTACAAATAGCTTCCTAAAAATCTAAAATCACAAACACCTAAAAATCTAAAATCACAAACAATACGTAGAAAAATTTGAAGGATACAAACAATTTCCTTTGAATTACTAAAATTATAGAAAACTCGAACAAATTAGGATATCACAAACAAATCCTTGCAAATTTAAAAATTATATATAGCCCCTAGAAAATCTGAAATTAAAACAGAAACCCCTAAATATGTAAATATTGCAAAAGACCCTAAAAATTCTAAAATTATACATGACCCCAAAAATTTATAAATTACAAAGAACTCCTAGAAAAATAATGAAAACTACAAACATCCCTGAAAAACTCTAAAATTACAAACGATCACCAAAAATCGAAAAGCTAAAACAAACACCTGAAAAATATGATAATTACAAAACCCATAAAAATAACAAATGACAAATAATATAATGAAAACTCTAAAATTGTAAATAGTCACTAAAAAATAAATAATTTTGCAAATAGACCATTTAAATTACAAAAATACGAAGAACCCAAAACCTAAAATTTTAAAAGTAACAAGCAACCCCAAAAGCTAAATTTACAAAACACCCCTTTAAAATTTTAAAAATTATAGACAACCACTTAAAAATCTAAATATTACAAACAAACCTCTCAAAAATTTTAAAAATTATAAACATCTATTATTAGGAGTTTTACTTGAGAAGTTATTGGGGATTAAGTGACAAAGCATAAAACTTATTAGAATTTCCTCCAAAATGTATTGGGGGTATTTTGGTCATTTAACGTGCATAAACTAATGACGTTAATTTTGAGGGTTTTGCCAAAAGGTATTAGGGCTTATTCAGAGTTTCAAAGATATTGGAGATTTAGTTCCAAATATCAAAACTGATTTGGGATTTACTGAAATTTTTCTATATTTCTGTTTTGAATTTTTTCTATACATAACCCCCAAATTGTATGCATTTTTAAATTTACCTGCAAGTCATGATAATTGTAAATTTTTCTCCAAATTATTTTAATTCCTCAAATTTATCCCTCACTTAACTTTAGTCAGAAAAAAAAATCCACCCGTGCGAGCACGGGCTTAATACTTGTAAATTAGAAATATAAAGTGGTTTGTGCAAAATGACCTTAAATATAAGTATTGAGATGGTTTCCAAGGAAAAACCCCTTTTAGCAATACACGCTTTCGGATTTTGAATTTTTAATTCCTCCATCAACATTAAGATATTAAATTCCAAATATACCAAATTAGAAAGTGCGTCCTTTTAAAAAAAACTAATTTGATAATTTAGTCGCAACATGCATTAATGTTGCCAGAGAAACCAAAAATACCAAATCAAAAAGTGTGTACTACTCAAAATACCAATTTGGTGATTTAGTCTTTCAACTTTTTACCACTGATCAAATGAAAATATTGGTCACGTAGATGCATTTTACTCAAATTTCAGCTTCATTTATGACTCATTTGCTTCGCCATAGCACTTCATCTTTTAATCTGAGTCCCTTTGACAGTGCACTGCAAAATCAGCGCACTCTCTTTGTTATCTCATACAAGAGTTTTCACATCAAATTCAATCATGGGTCAGTTAAAGGCAGCATCTTGATACTGGCATTTCATTTCTCAGAGCTCAACAGAGCTTCAGACCTTTTCCTTGGTTTTTCCCAGTATGGGCCTGAGTTTGAGCATCTCTGAATTCTTTCAGCTTTTCACGGATACCTGCTTTCTCTCTCTCTCTTTGCTTTCCAGATATTAAAACAGCTTTATATCCAGTCTCTTTGTTAGGTAGTGAACCACGTATCAGTGGTGTCCAGAATAAGAATCTCATTGTTTATCCAAGTTTAAACTTGCATCTTAGCTTTATAAGGCTCTATTGAAATAGAAACAACCTGCATTGATTGATATAGGAAAAGGGCAAAAGGATAAATGTCATGGCTTTGAATTGATTGCAAGCCTCAAATTAACCACAACAATATTCACTTTCATACAACAGTATTTTGACTCAAAATTCAGAAATGCATTCGAAAATTGAAAGGCAGTAGCCCGTAAGATTACAGAACAAACTTCAAAGAGTAACAGCCAGCGAGAGAACGAAAAGAGAAACATATCCATACTGCTCTCTTCAACAATGGCAAGCAATCAGAAAGAGGAGTATGTTGAACTCTCTCAAGACGCTCGGCATACAAACAAAAAACCATTATTTACAGTGTGATAGCAGAGTTCATAAACAAAATATGTGTAACATCACATTGAACTCAGAAGGCAATCTAGAAATAAACCCAACAAAGGTCAACCAAAAAACAAAGAAACAAAAAAAGCCATCAAGAGGCAAAATCAAACAAATGCAGCGTGTGCAGTTGATTGCAAAAACATTAGCTCCAAGCTTCTCTCATCTTCCTAAAGCTTTTCTCTGTTCCTTTTTTTTTTCCTGGACTTAAATCTCCTTGATCTTCTGGAAACTCTTCAGACCTAGCTCACACTGTTTCATGCTAAGCAGTCTGGCGTCGTAGTAGGCCACCAGTTGAGGGTTGAAATCTCGGTGCTGCATTGAGAGTCGAATAGGGAATCAAAAGATAATAAATAGTATCTAAATTATGTGTTAGTGTTGACCAAACTTCACAAAGTCATATTGGAGTTTGGCTCTAACTGTACAGGAGGTACTTCTTAAACTTGTGATTACCATCATATTGCAAGCAATTTGACTTTTAACCAACTTCAAAGTTAAAACTCTTTTTAGTTTCAGGGTTCATCTTCATCTTGAGAAAATAATATGGACCTTAAACTAAGTCATTTTGATGTATGCCCATAGTTAAGTTCTATGAAGAATAACTTTTCATTCTCTAATACAGTAGAAGGCTGTTGCCAACGACGCAACATTAAAAAAGCTGAGGGAGAACAGACTTACAAAGTCCATTGGCATCAGAGGTCCTCATAATTCTAAGTCTTTTGACAGTATCCAAGAACATCCTGTTCAAAAGAAAATTTAACCACACAATTAGACAACAAATCAACTATCGACAAGCATCATATTGTAGAAAACTTGCAATGCAAAATCACAGACAACCAACTAAACAGAGCTACAAACTATAAAAACAGGCAGAGTAACCTTAACAACTAATCAGCTGTCATTTACTGGGATTTGAAGATCTAAATAAGACGATCACTTAGATTACTTGTTGGCAAAACCAACAACTTTAGTTATAGTTGCTTGGTTTTATAAACATCTCTCTACAGTCCCTTGAGTTGTTCCCACCTCATTAGATGTTTTTTATCTTAACAATACCAACATATACAAGAGTTAAAAAGTTACCTCCAAGTCTATAGCCTACAAGTATTTGCGTTAAGCATTAGATAAATGCAAATCATCCATAAATTTGATTTGTCATCACAAATGCATCCAAATAAACTATTGCTTATAATAGCATAATCAGCATAAATAAGTTAAACATGCACATCATACCCCCATGGAACGTCTCCAACTAGCATCCAATCCCCGTCTTTATCTTCATAAGTCAATGCAAATTCAGACGAGCCATCCAACAACTTTGATGTCTTTGCACTATCTATCATTATCAAAATCAAACAATCAAAAACAATAAATTCACATCCAATAAACTAAAAGAGAATAAGTAAGAAAAGCATACTTGCCGACGAGCTAAGTCCAATGGTGGGCTTATGGAACATGATCTCGAGAGCCAAAGCGAGTGCTTTGTAGGATTGATGGGCATTGAGATCGACCTTTCGACCAATTGGATCTCCGTCCATGTTCACTTTCACGAATCGGGTAGTGCCCACATTTTTAAGTTTATTTTCTTCGCTATTTGAGTTGATGTATTCAGTTTTGTTGTTCAAGTTTTGATTGTTGCTCTTCTCGTTGGTGGTGGCTTCTGAGTCTGAGGTGTTGTCTTTGCTTGGTTGACCAAGCTGTTTATTCTGAAAGCTCTGATGGGAGGCCAGCCTACCACCACTTGACTGTTCACAAAATGAATAATTATATTAGCCACAAATACTAGAATGGAAAAATATTCCAAAAATATGAAAATGAAAAATCACAAGACATTCTAGAGAACAACAAAATTAGTAGAGAAGATATTTGTACAAGAAATGCTTTAGTAATAGCCCATATATCTCAATCATAGTAAGGCTACTGTTTCCTTCACTAAGTTACTTGGAAATTAACAGAAAAGGAACCAAGCTAAGAAAAAAGAATAAAAAATAATGAAAAATCACAATAAATTCAAAACAAATAGAAGAAAAGATTTGTAAAAAAATGTCTTTAGTAATAGTCCATACATCTTAATCACAGTAAGGCTACTGATTCCTTGAATTTCCCAAATTGTTGGTTCATTACAAAAGTTACTAAGTTACTTGTAAATTTAACAGAAGAACGAGAAACTAAATAGCTCCTTGGAAGGGATGATTGCTAATAAATATTAATAATAAAAACAGTTTAGATGACCCCAAAACTAAAATAAAAATAAATAAATAAATAAATAAATAAAACCTCTACCAATGCAGAGTTGTATCTTTGGTATAAAAGTAGAAAGAAAACAAGAAATATACAAATATAAGGACAAAATAAGATGAACACATAGACCCATTAACAAAACAACAGAAATCTCTTAAATCTTTAGAAAACATAATCACAGCAAAATAAAACAAAACCCAAAATTATCAGTAAACTAAAAGAAACCCACAAAGACTTCACCTTTGCGGCTTAGCTCCCTCCGACGACGAAACCGACGACGACGAGGTCACCGGCGACGCACGTGACCCGCACGCCGACGGAAAATCCTTCGCAGTCAGAATCCGGCGACACCCTCCGCCGCCAAAATCCCCAAGTTCCCGCCTTTTTCTTATCTCCGGTGACCCTTTAGCCCCAAGCTCAGCCCAAGCTCCAGCTCCTCCTCATGCGGTGATGGTGGCGATTCTTCGTCATTTTCCATCATTTTTTTAATTTATTTTTGTGGGTTGGTTTCTCTCTCTTGTTTCTCTCTGTAGAGAGTGGAAATTGGATGCTTTAATAAATGGAGGAAGGAGGGGACTCGAGTATTTTTGTGGGGTTTGGGGAATCGTGAGAAGGAGAAGATCACGTGAGGAGCGCGTGAGTTTGGGTGGGTGGGGGGCTGACACGTGTCGAGTGGTGGTGTGTTTTTATTGGTGGCGGGCAACGGGTTTGAAGTTTGTCGACCCGGGTTCGATTGTTGCCTACTGCCGTGTTGTGGTTGGCGACTTGGCGGTAGCTGTGGGGCCCGATATAATTTGTCTTTGTTTTGTTTTTCCTCTTGTTTTTGAGATTATACAGTTACTCCTTTTTCTAGTACACTTGAATTTTGCACATAGCTCCTGAATCTTGTGCTTATTTGACCGCTCGAACTTTTAGTTTGGCGGATATTGTTCTCGTTTATTGTTCTGGTTTATTGCCTATTTTAGATTTATATTTAGGTGCCTATTCTATCTATCATCCAATGGAGTGAATTAACAAGGAGAAGAAGTAATTTTCTTCTTAAGCACCACGTGAGAGAAAGAACTTATGCAAAATACATTTGTTTAGAATGTAAATTGATGAATGAAGCCGTACATCTCGATTGGTACGTGCAAAAGAGCTGATATAGATATAGAATAAAATATATTTATCATTACATTTCAATGACGAAGAGAGAGTTTTGTTGACTATATTATTAACATTTTTCTAACAAACAGTTGAAAAAACAATGAGACAAACTATTTCTGTCGTAAACAGTTGAAACCGTTAAGATGTATACTTTGCATCTACTCACTTAAATTTATTGAAAAACGTTAATGGATTCATTGAACTTGTTAGGGAATTGCATTCATAATCATATCTAAAAGATTGCGAAAGAAGAATTAAATAATCTCAAATTTGAGGGGGCTAAGTACAAAAGCCTCCAAAAAGCTCAATTGGGGTGTACATATCAATTTCTTTTCTCTCCTTTATATCGTCACGAAATATCACTTGAATGTTCTCTACTTCTTAACTCTATGCATGATGATTCTATCTCATGGACATCATGTTGGAAATATGCTCACCAAGCCCCTACTCTCTATGCACCTAAACACTAGACCCAACGTCAAGTTTCATGAATTGAGGGAGCTCTCGCCCCAATTCTAACTCAAGTTCCCTCTTCTAATGTGCACGACAACTCTCAAAAAAATTAAAGAAAAGTTAATAGGTTTAATTAATTCCTTAGTCGCATTGACTCGATTCTCTCTCTTGGACCACTTCTCAATTAGTTGCCATATACAAAGTTGTTCCCATTAATCAAATGGTGGTCCTATTACTTAGAGATTAGCTTGCAATCTCTATTACGGACACTTGTGGAAGAAAATCTTGATCAAATCGAAGGTTGATGCATTGTTTGTTTTTGAGTATCCTGAGGACTTGGTGAGCAAGCGTAGATGTTTTACTAAATTATTTGGATCTATTTTAAGCATTGTTTGTTTTATTCTACCTTACCGGATATTTTTATTCGAATAAGTTGGAATGGTTGTTAGGGACGACATTTTATAATCTACTAATTATCTTTTTAATTAAATTTAAGACGTAAATATGTAATTTATATGCAATGTATTTATTAAATGGGTTAGATGAATGGACATATCCCGTCAGAATCTACAACATATCCTTATCTACGTGCATAAACTTGTGACGCGTTTGTTTCATGTTTTTTTACTGTGTGACATGTGATATTAAGAGGGAAAAAATTCATGGGCCTGTTTTTGAATTTGGATGTATGCAATCAAAGTCAATCCTTGTCTTAATCAAGATTAAGACATTCAACGTGCCTAATGAAGTAAATTCTAGATCTTAGAAATCTGGATAAATATAGAACTTTGTTAAATAGCACACCTACATCTTAAGATATAAACTATTCAGACTAAGACTATATAGGGAAATCATTTGAATTTGTAATTGAATGCAATTTCTGTAGATGACTCTTTCCATGAATAAAGCTTATGGTCAATAGAAACCTAACTTTTCAATGAAGATTAAAATCATAATCAACTAGGACAATAGGAATAGTAAAAAAAAAAAAAGGGAAAATTGTGTCAAGGCCTCAAAGTCTAAAACTTCATGTGCTGCAGCCCCTCAACCTTTTTCCCATGTGATTCAAATTTCAAAGCATCCCAAAATGCTGCTGCCTTTTTGGTCATGAGTGCATGCTAACTAAGCATGGAGAGAGAAAAAGAAATAAAAGACCCCAAAATACCCTTGTCTTCACCATTCTTTTTTTCTTCTAGATCTGATGTCATGACTCCTTCTTCCTCCTCTCTTCTAGTAATAATCCATCTCCTCTCCTCCTCTCCATCCTCCTCCATCTCCTCTCCTCCTCTCCTCCTCTCCATCCTCTTCCATCTCCCGCGCCATCTCCCTCTCCGTCGTCCAAACCTAGCCCTTCTCCATCTTCGCCCCGAACCTCGTCCTCCTCCTACATCACCATCGCTGACACTACTCGTGTCTCCTCCACGCCTCCATCACATGTTCCTCCCTCCACGGTAGTAAATAACCACTACTCCTTCCATTACATATGGAATATTATTACACCGTCAAAAACACTTCATCTCCCCTTCAATTCCTTCCCTACTCCTCTTCCTCCTCGCCACCGCCCATGAAGTTCTAGCACCACCGAAAGTCCAAGAAGAAGCGCCTAACACGAATGAAACCGGGTTCCGCTTCAGAGGAAATTCAATGTTGAAAGTGGACTTAGCATGAACCAAATTAGACCTAACACGAATGGCTGGACTTAACACGAACCAGGATCGTGTTAAGTCTAACCTGGATCGTGTTAAGTCTAACCAGGTTCGTGTTAAGTCTAACTTGGTTCATGTTAAGTCTAATCCGGTTCGTGTTAAGTCTAATCCGGTTCATGTTAAGTCTAACTAGGTTCGTGTTAAGTCTAATATGGTTCATGTTAAGTGCAACCCGTTCATGTTAAGTCTAATCGGTTCATGTTAAGTCTATTTTGCTTCATGTTAAGTCTAACTTGGTTCATGTTAAGTCTATTTTGGTTCATGTTAAGTCTATTTTGGTTCATATTAAGTCTAACTTGGTTCATGTTAAATCTATTTTTATTCATGTTAAATCCAACTTGGTTCATGTTAATTCAAACTTGGTTCATGTTAAGTCCATTTTGGTTCATCTTAAGTCTAACTTGGATCATGTTAAGTCCATCTTGGTTCATGTTAAGTGCAACCCGGTTCATGTTAAGTCTATTTTGGTTCATGTTAAGTCTATTTCGTTCATGTTAAGTCTATTTTGGCTCATGTTAAGTCAAATTTGGTTCATGTTAAATCCAACTTGATTCATGTTAATTCAAACTTGGTTCATGTTAAGTCCATTTTGGTTCATGTTAAGTCTAACTTGGTTCATGTTAAATCTATTTTTATTCATGTTAAATCCAACTTGGTTCATGTTAAATCAAAATGAGCGGTGGATCGAGTAATTGATAACATATAATATAGATTACCTTAGATTGAATCTAGGTGCCACTTATATTTCCTTATATATATAAAATAATGTATATGAGGCTCATTTGTTAAATGAGCTACGAATAATCTGAGGCCCTTCGTCACATCAAAAGTGTGGGCCTCACCACTCTATCTCTTGCTCCATATATATATATATATATATATATATATATATATATATATATATATATATATATATATATATATATATATATATATATATATATATATATATATATATATATATATATATATATATATATATATATATATATATATATATATATATATATATATATATATATATATATATATATATATATATATATATATATATATATATATATATATATATATATATATATATATATATATATATATATATATATATATATATATATATATATATATATATATATATATATATATATATATATATATATATATATATATATATATATATATATATATATATATATATATATATATATATATATATATATATATATATATATATATATATATATATATATATATATATATATATATATATATATATATATATATATATATATATATATATATATATATATATATATATATATATATATATATATATATATATATATATATATATATATATATATATATATATATATATATATATATATATATATATATATATATATATATATATATATATATATATATATATATATATATATATATATATATATATATATATATATATATATATATATATATATATATATATATATATATATATATATATATATATATATATATATATATATATATATATATATATATATATATATATATATATATATATATATATATATATATATATATATATATATATATATATATATATATATATATATATATATATATATATATATATATATATATATATATATATATATATATATATATATATATATATATATATATATATATATATAGTGAAGGTAGAATAAACTAAGTGGATAGAAGCTTTTATCCACCGACTTTTATTCTTTGATTTTACTTTGAGATTAGTGCTACAAATCAAGGCTACATTTGAGACATGTGCATTGATTTGAATCACATCTAGCACAAATATCAAAGCAAAATAAAGGCTACACAAGTTGGTGGACAACAAGCTCCGATCGATTAAGTTTACAAAGCTTTACTCTCTCTCTCTCTCTCTCGATATATATATATATATATATATATATATATATATATATATATATATATATATATATATATATATATATATATATATATATATATATATATATATATATATATATATATATATATATATATATATATATATATATATATATATATATATATATATATATATATATATATATATGAAAAAGTGTTCAAAGGTGACACCTTAGATTCAATCTAAGGAAGCACCTTCAAAACTATATTATATGCAATCAATTTACTTGATCGACTCAGTTCATTTCAATTTATATGTTTTGAATTGTATATAAATAAAAATTAGGTATATTGGATTATAGTTACTCATGCATCAAGTGATTGTAAAACTTAATAGTTTTACAAGATCACAACTAAATAGGCAGTGAAAATTTTGTGTTAAGTATTGCAACATTATGCTTTTCGTTTTAATGATGTTTTGAGACATTTGAGCGTGATGAAGGGGCGAAGTATTGAAACATCATGATTTTTGCTTTATTGATGTTTTGAGACATTTAGATCATGATGAATGAAGCGGATCATTCATTAGAATAGTCTAATCCATGCATCAAGAGGTGCTTCCTTGTGAACCTAAGGTGTCACCTTAGAAACACATATATATAGTAAAGGTAGAATAAACTTAAGTTGATTGAGGCTCTATCCACCAACTTTTTATCAATTACATTTGCCTTGATATTCGTGTTGGCATGTGATACACTTCAAGGCTATTTTTGAAGCGTGTGCCTTGATATGTATCACATACCATAAGAATCTCAATGCAAATCTAATGGATAAAAAATGGGTGGACAAAGCTTCTTCCACTTAAGTTTACAAAAGCTTCACTACATATATGTGTCTGTTTGTGTAGGGGGGGGTGTGCAATATAAATGAACTTACTTATTGTGTGTGCAATGTAAATGAGCTTACGTAATGCAGTTCTCATGGGCCCCTCCACGAGGTTTTGAATGGTCAAGTGTGTCAGAGCTGACTCCATATTTAGATTGTCCATAAAGCTTCCCGATGCTTCAGAAAACTGTGAGAAAAGGGTCCTTTTAGTATTTTTTTTTTTTTGGGATAAAAACACTTCTTTTGATATCTGGCCAATGATAGTTTAAAACAAGGGGGAACTTACAAAAAAGCACCAGATACAACCACTAAACCAGCAGCCATTTTATTGATTTCATAACATCACTAATAGTTTAGTTTTCATGGTTATAAAATAGAAATATATGTCCATATATATTTAATCCATGCATGCTTTTCTAACAAAAGGTCCTTTTTACAGAATGGCAATGCAACCAAAATGTTGAACATATCAGACCGTAATGCCAAAACAAGATAGTATGATTAGTAATGTTATCTTGTAAATCAATGGAATGTAAGGTAAGAAATGGATATAGCAAACATCAGGAATGACTCGATATTGAAAATGTTCAGTTGGTTAAAAGCAAGGACAGGTGTCAATGGTAACATGGATCTATGCTATATATTCAAAGCTTGATCTGATATCATGTTTTCTTCATAGAAGGAACCTTTGGCAAAACGCTAACACCAACCACCTTCAGATGATAGAACTTCATGATTGGATACAGCATTAATTAAGCAGTTAACATTCTTTTTCAATATAAAACTAGGCCACAATTTGAACTGCTAAATTCTCCATCATAGACTCAGGTGACAATACATGCAAAGAGACCAATTTAAACTTAATTGCATAGCTAAAAATACTACAGTTTTCCACTCTCCATGAGAGCAGCCATTTGGCGGAAAACAACAGTAAGTCATTTATAAAAGAAAAAAAGAGGCAACAAGCAGGAACAGATTCTTCATTATTCATGAGTTCAAGCGATAAATAAAGAATGATATAAGCTCCCATTTGGCTTGTATTTTATGGCTTGATAAAATGTAATTTCAAACAGTAAACATACCTGTGAACCATATTTTGAGCTCGATTGAGTTACTTTCCTCTCATCTAGGATTTGAAAAGCTCCTATGATGAGCGAGTAACTAATTAGAACAATAAACTTCATCGCATAACAAATCTATTGAGGAAGAGGATAAAGCAAATCAATGAATAATGATATTATTTATTATTTATGTAGAATCTATAAAAAATAGTATATTATGATACAAGGTCATCCATGCTCATTAATCAGGGTGCTTTAAGCTGGGCACTAGGCACTGATAGGCTTCAAAGCACAGTCCAAATTTCTCCCATTGGTTGTGAAACTGATATGAAGCAAGACCTGAGATGAAGATAAGAATGCATAGCTCATAAAACATACCATAATCCGCTATCATCTTTAGTGAAAACCATGGGGTTGCAGTCAAAGCCCACACCAATAACCATTCTTTCAGAAACAAATAGAACCTATGGCATCATAAGGGTGGCATTTTAGATTAAACTAAAGTAATGAAGTTACAACAAAGTAAAAAGAAGAGAATATGCTGACCCACATCACAGAGAGGCAGGTCGGCGGGAAGCACTCTGTGCACAAGGAGAAGAAAGAACATCTTCAACAAAGTATATGGTAGAATTGTGACCTGACCAGTATATAGATGTGTGTTAATTATATATCAAATGAAAGTAGTAAGTGCATTGATCATCAAGGCTATGTTTGGTGCAGGAGAAACAACTGTATCTTTTCTATCATATATAGAACTATGACTTAATCCTGTAAGATCAAATTAACAAGAAAACATATGCAGTACTCTTTAGAACTTTTCTTGCAAGTGGCCAAAACTCCTTTATTTTAAGCATCCAGTCAATAGAAAGATGTCAAGTATATATATAAGCGGAATGCATAGTGATATTGTCAAGATGATCAATCAGTGCTACAAAAGGCTTTGTATGCTTGGTGCCAGTCTAGGAAGCTCACTTCTTTTAATTAAAATGAAAAACTTACACCTCACCTATGCCCCATGTGCTCTTCCATCTCCATAACTAGCTCTAATCAATACCTCTCTAGTCTCATGTTTTATGCTGCTCTTTTGCACTTAACCAGCAAGTCTGCCTGCCGAGAGAAAAGCGGGTTAAGCAGACAACTTAAATGAATCCTCTTTGTATAAATGAGTTACAGTCTCTAGCCCTAACCCATTTTCTTCTTTTCTCGTGTGCTGGTCCTGGAGTCATATTGGCAGCACAGAAGCAATGGCAAGGTGGATCGAATGGGAGTTTGGAGGGTGGAGACAGCAACAAAACAGGTAATTTTTTAAAGGCGGAATTGGCTAATAAGGGATCTTAACACCTAAGCGAGACAGCCTACTTAGGTGGGTCTCCCAGGCCGCCTTTTCTCAAAATACAACCAAATACCTACTTTAATTCAATGCTCTATTCTACTTTCATTGACCATGCTATTCCACAAGTTAGACTGGAATTAATTAGCTTGTGATACATGGAAAAACAACACTGCAACTTCAATACTATGCATATTTACATAAGCAAAGGTAACAGGATTACTGGGTGCAGAGTAGAAACAAAGGAAACATGGACTAAGGATACAAATAACCTACCAAAAGTCTACCCTCTAACACTTGAACCTATACTTCGTACAATTTTGAGGTCAAATTTGAAAACTGAACTGATACCTCTCAGTGTGATAATTTGAATAGCTGTCTGGTTTCATTTATATTCAGATTCTCGTTTATCTGATTTGATTTGTGTGAGAATTCTTTATGATTGTTATCCAACTTAGTTTGGTATTGTTAGGTTCTTCCTTCAACAGTGGTATCAAAGTTGCTACTTTGTCATAGTAATAAACTTAGGACTTGAGTCCTCATTCAAAGTTAAAATCAGCAGAAGCCAAAAATTAAAACCAATATGTTTTATGTCCAATTTACCCATATACCACATGAAAACTGACAACATGGAAAGAAGTCTAACCTGTATAAGCCAAGGTATTGCAGCTAGGAGACCATCTTACACCAAATGCTTACGTAAATGATAGATCAAGTTGACAAATTTGCTGTAAAACAATATAGTGAGGTTATGGAATGAACATCTAGTTCATTATAGTTGAAATCATGAAACTTGGGATGATCTTCCCAGAGTAAGTTCCATCAAGAAGACAAACATAGGAGGCCTATAAAGCAAGTTGTTAATGTCAACATGACTCAAGAGGATTATAAAAAGTTCATTATGTTATTGGGATGCAAATAAAGTAGAAGCAAGGCAAATTGAGACTACAGAACCCATCCATAATCTGAGACAGACTCAAGAATGAAGAACAGACAGGTTGCCAAAAAATGTTTGTTGGAAGGATCTTACTTCACCACAATAAAACTAATTCATATTTGTGGAGCTTGAGCAAGGTCATAATAGAATGACAAATAAAGACAAGCAAAAGAAAAATAATGTTATAACATAGTGATGCTATGACAAATAGAGAGTACAGCTTGTGTACAGATTTTCTCTTACTCAACAAGATTGTCACTTCTTAGTGCAAAATAAACAACCATTGTCACTTCTTATAAGGATCACCAAATGACTCATACAAGGTAATCTAACTGCTTCAAAATCTATATGACAATAGAAACCGTCACATATGAGCTTTAACTGACATATTACAAGTCACAGAAGATCAAGCAAAATAAGAATCAGCTACTCGTTAAGACCTAATATTTCATAGACTAGTCATATTCTAAAACAAAATTACTGGCTTAGAAGATAGATAAAAGTGATCCTCCTGTGCCCAAGCATAGAGGCTGATCAAGCTCTCTAAAATGCAAACTACTTAAACAATCTGTTAATACATAGAGGCATGGATACGGACATAAGACCAGTTATGCACAGATATGAACTCTGAAGCGATAGTTCCATTAAAAGAAATACATGAGGACATGGTGACATGGTGACATGACAGTAGAATATATATGATAATAAAGGGAGTTTATATATACATGCATGTACAAATATATTCTTGAAATCCAGGCGTCAACCTACCATATATTCTTAAAATTTCATGAAGGAATATGGCTTACTCTTCAACTTTCCATAAAGTAGCTAGGTATGCATAAGCTTGTTTAGTATTTTTACAAGCTAGCATTTTATGGTCTTTTAACATTGAAGTGCTGTCTCAGATGTAATAAATAAAATAAACAAATATATCAAACAAGCAGTGTGAACAAAGAAGTACATAAAAGTGTGGATGGTGTCTAAAAGGGCTAAAATACGGATTGGTCTAAATAGTGACACTCATTTACGGTTTGGCCTAAAAGTGACTGCGATACTTTGGCCTAAAAGTAACAAATCGTGACAAATAGACATAAATGAGTTATTTTTAGCAAAAAAATAAAAAATTACATATAGTCCCTCAATCTCTCATGATTTTTTAATTAACCCATCTCCTTTTCCTAAATTCGAAATTTGTAAATAAAAACCCTCTTTTCCACTATCTTCTCTCTCCTTCTTCCCACCATCTCCTCCATTCCTTATTCTTCCTATACCTAACATGCCCTCCTCCCTCACTCCCTCTCCTTCTACCTCATTTCATGGATCATCACTCTTACTTTCTCATTTCCTTCATCTCCTCCAATCTCTTTTACTCCAAATCCCCAACATCTCCTCTCTCCCATTCCTTCTTCCTTCTTGTCCTCTTCCTTTCTCTCAGCTCTCTTCCTACTTGCTTCACACTCCCAATCCCCAACATTAAACATTCCACCACAATCTTAACCTCACTCTTCTCTTCTTTTCTTGCAATCTCTCTTCCTCCTTGCTTCCTACTCCTTCACCCTCCAATCATTAAAAATCAATCTCCTTAAGAGTGAGGATATGTGAAAGAAAGGAGAAGAATAGTAGGATGGGAAAATAAAAATGGAAGAGATGATAGGAAGGATGAGGGAAAAGATGGTGGGAAGGGAGGAGAGGGAGTTCTTTACAAAATTTAAAACTTGAGGGGTTAAATCGGAAAATATGAGAAATTTGAGGAGTATATTTAAAAACTCTTAATTTTCTTGCTTAAAATTGCTACGGTGGGAAAGGCTTATTTGTGCCGATTTGTCACTTTTAGGTCAAAGTGTCGCCGGTGTCACTTTTAGGCTAAAGCTGGTAAATGGATGTCACTATGTAGGCCAATCAGTATTTTAGCCATCTAAAAGTGACCAACAATCATCTTAAATAAAACATTATATAATTCAGGATAGCGTTGGGACTGTCCGATGCATATCCATGGAGTGTCTTAAGCTATTTGAAGATAATGATTGTTAAATATATCAAACCTCTCCAAATTTCATATCCTGAGAAGAGCTTGCTCCCTTGTCCCTGTTCATAATAACAAAAGGTAAGCTATTTGAAGACATTGTGAATGTTTCATCAAAATCTCCTAAGTTTATACCAACCTTTTGTCCACGCCCTTGATAAAAGTGGAGAAAACTGGCATTACCATCAGCAGATGTAGTAGCAAGAAATATCTATAGTTAAACCAATGAGAAACAACAAGTACTAATTCATATTTAATTTTTTTAATAAAAGGTAACAAGTACAATAAACTTTTACTAATTAAACAAATAGTTAGTAGTACAATACACAGTACTAATGGATATAGGCATTGTCTGAAGCTACCTGATTGAATTTGCTTGTGCTGGCCCAAATAAAGACATAAATACAACAGACTTTTAACAGGGAAAAAGACAGGTAAAATAGCATATATTAGAGAATAGTAGAATACTTGTGAATATATTCATATGAAATGTTTTGCTGGTAAACATGTTTACACTTGTTCTGAACATGAATTAACGTTTAAAAGCGAGGGCTAAATAGAAAGAACTTATTTATAGTGCAGATGACTTTAAGAATAAATTTGGCTTTGGCAGTTTTAAAAGTCATTTCACATGGTAAAATCTTTTTCTTATACTATATAAAGGCACAAACTCTGACAAATTTGCTAAAATGAAACTTTTGACAAGTTAGTATTAGAAACTTCAGAAATATGAGATCCACATATGAGCATTTTGTAATAACATGCATCATTAGTTCTAATGCAATACCTCTTTTTCGATAAACACTAGACCTGAGATCAATTTTACTACAACTTCCCAAAGTTTCTCTCTTTTGGTCAAATAATGTCATAATTGAAGTCGTTAAGCAACAGTGTACCTTGCTTTTTCAGAATATACCATGTAATAATTAAAGCAGTTTTTTTAAATTACGTGACAGGATAAGTATCAATTTTATCAAAAATTTCTTAATTTGTTCTCTTTTAAGTACACAACATACTACTATTTTTAGGTAAGAATAATTTTAACGTTAGCTTCCTATTTGGTTCTCTTAAGAAAAATATATATTGAAGAGTATAGAAATTTAATAATCATAAAATATAATTGTAGTTCCCTATTAGTTTTCTTTTTCTTTTCTCCCCACCTTTTTATTTTTGTGAATGTGCATAGCATGTGCAGGGAAAGCTAGTCTCATACAAGAGTTAGTAGTTTGTGAAGAACCATATTTAACCATGGGGCAGACGTGACCAGGAATTCACGAGATGGACAGGAACCGGTCTTAGCTTTACTGAAGCAGACACCAAGAAGCGAGGAAAGGAGACTAGCGGGCGGTTCAGGTTCTTTGTTATCAAACAATTTTCCGCTTTGACATGAATCGAGCCACTTAATTAAAGAATTATTCAGTATATGCCATATACATGTAAGAAATTCTGGTATATTTCATAAAGGCTATTTCAAGGTCTCTTGTGAACAACCATAAGAATTTAAAAAGTCAAATATAAGAATCATATGTCGTAAGGGGTTAACATGTAAATAAGAAGACGAGCATTCTAAGAGCCTCATTTAATAGCAAGCTGTGGCTTTTTCCACAATCTTCTCTCAGAATTTTACTCAGACCGACACTAACAACGCAACATTCTTCAAAAATTTATGTTTCAGGATGCTCGTTTGGAGTATCCTAATCTAGCTTATTAGTAACTCCAGAAGTTCACTAATTTCAACAAGTACATTTGTTCCGGTCTTTCCAACTTAAGACTAAAGACCAATGCTCATTATAAGAAAAGGACAAAAGGAGAAGTTTACAACCAGACTCTTCAGCTCAAGTCTAGAGTTAATAAATAAAAATATTATCGGTTTGAGAGATAAAATATGAGAACTATGTAATCCTTCAGCACTCCAAGGATCATCCTAACTGATTAAGATGTAAACCAGAAAAAAAAAAGAATAAATAAATAAAGAGACACTCACATTGTCCGGATGCCATGCAACACTGGTAACAGATGAGTTATGCTTTTCCTGATGAGCTTACTTACCCACCTGAAGAAAAATTAATATCAACAAATACAAGGTCGGTAACATGATTAAGAATACGACAAAATAATATACTTTAAAATTGAATAAATATTTTCTACTCATGTACTTCCCATGATAAGTTGAATACTGGCAAGGAAATATAAAGCTAAACTACATGCAAATACCTGAAGAATCTGTTACCGTATAGTTTTGCACGTCTAATGTAAAGACATCTGTTACTTTCTAATTTTAGGATTAGATTTCTCAAATATTAACCTATTAAAAGGGTACAAGCCTTCTTTAGTAAGCAATAAACATTGAATTATAATTTCATGAATGAAAAACAACCATTGATTGATGATTGTTAGGTATGAAATCCTATTTTGAGGCTTGAAGGCTTTGATGGGGTGAAGTCGACACTAGGGTGAAGGCTTTAATCAAATCCTATCTTCTTTTCTTGCCAAATCCCACAAAAACCCTAACCGGCATCTACCGCTCAGATCCTAATTCCCGCCAAATCCATACACCACCACCATGCCTGTTGTTGTATGCTAAAGAGACGGTTCATTGCAGATGGATCTGACACCAACCTCCACCTTCCCCCTGGTCAGTAGGTACCTCCTCTATGATGCAAGGTATATCTCATAAGGGACAGATTTGCTGGATTTTTTTTTAAATTTCCCCAAAAAGATGTTCAAAGCTCCAGAACAGTTTATATTCTTTCATTGCGGATCACCTCTACCAATACAAACCCAAAACTATCCAGAAATAAAATCATATTGCCAATATTTAACCGGAACCAATCAGACCCGATATTATGGGGGTTGTTTGATACCATCTACCTAACAACATAAGAGGAAACAACTGATACGTATCAGCAAATTTTCCATCCTTTGGATATATAAATCTGGTGTTGAATCTTTAGGTCAATGTTTTTGCAATGATGTAAACTATAAATGTGCATATTTTACCTCCATGGCTGGCATCTTAGTGGCTTACTAAAGTAAACACCCAAATGAAATCACCAACAATCATGAAACAAAATCATTATCAAAGATAAAACTAACAATTATGCAATTATGCAATTATGCAATTATGCAAATATGCAATATGCAATAAAAATAAACTGGAAGCAAAGACATAAAACCTTTAATAAATCCCTGAAATTCCTTTTTCACAATTAGTCAGTCTTTTAAAAGTCATTTGATTGCTTGATAGTAATAGATAATGCTGCTGGCAGAACCATGAACATGATTTAACAGACAAAAAGTAATTTAGTGGAAAATGCTCATGATTAATAGTTTGTCAGCGACTCAGCTTAGTTAACTACAACATGCATACTAAAAATGTCAGCAACATATTGAAAAGTTCAGTACCAGTTGTTTTCTTGCTCGTAATAACAAATGCAGACAGTCTTAGCACCGCTTCCAACAGCAAACTTGTTCTCTGGAAAGACATCCCATTCAATAATAAAATCAAGGGTCAATAACCAGATATCTGATTTCAATAGCAGCGTCTTAAAGGATATTTCACTTATGTAAAGGATAATCGCGATTTTATTTGAAAGTTTTATGATCGCATAATAAAATCTAGCTGTTTTAATTTAACATGCTGGCTATCTTTACTTGGCTCAGTCATCCAGATCCTTCTGCCTCATTAGTGTTGAAGACAACATATCCTGAAAAACATAATAACTTTTTTCTCTCATCAATACAAGTCATCACAGGTCTTGTTCCTACTCTGATCCTTTATCCCAAATGTGAGGTCTCTTCCTTGCTATTTATTTCTATCTCTAACAAATCCAGTCACTTTGCATATATTTATCAAACAGACACCTACCGATGTACATATGAGAAAGAAGAAAGTAGTTATACACATCAAACAAACCCCACAAATGGAAAATTGTGTGAATCGTTATAATTAATTCTTCTCAGATAGTGTAAAAGTATCCTTGTAATTTAACTGCATATATCCAGTATTATGCAAAAGAAAGAAAGCAAGATATAGACAATTAAATTTATCATACAATAAAACAGGTATAAAGTGGAATATTTTGTGAATCATAATAGGATAAGCACTTATCCTGGAGATTCAAGGACAAGTGCATGTGAGAATATTGGAATTGCAGGCCTATAACTGTGCGGTCGACTATCATTCTTAATTGACATTAAAAAAAAGAATGGGTCAAGCAAAGGATTAGTTTCATTGTGGAAGCAAATAGCAGTAAAGTAGTATGGAAAATTGTAGAAGGGATAGATGAAGGTACGTGTAAATTTCTTCTAGTAGGCACTAGGCACTATCCAGAAAGGCACCATTATACTATAGCTTCTATCGACTATGAAGTTTCTATAGTCATACTGTGAGCACCTAGGCTAAAGCATTTGGTGTTACAGTCACACAGCAAAACAGACACCATAAAACAAGAACAGCCAGAATAGAGTAATTAGTCAAGGAGGTGTTGCAAAATTTGTCGCCATGTCAAAGAACTTTTCATATGCATGGACTGCCACCAAGCCAATTTCATTAATACCTTTAGGACTCCACTGCACACAAAGAGCAGCACGGTTAAGTCTGAGAATGACAAGTGTCGGTACCCATTCAGATGACTCTTGGCTCCAAACATATCTGGAAAGTTAAAAATATTAAAGATGCCAACCTGGAATTTAGAAATTTGAATTAACCAAGATCATATATTCCTCTGCCATGAGAAACAAAACAGACAAGTAGTAACCAAATAGATACTCACGAATTCCGATCATGTGAAACTGTGACTATTTTATTAGATTTCACGCTCCAGTCTATTCCTGATATAATTTGATCGTGCTGTTAGATGTCAATAAACAGAAAGAACAAAAATTAGAAATATGATAACTCATTCAGCCATACAGTGCACATAATGATAACAAAAGTAAAAATACACATCAGAAAATTTCTGATATCCAGTTCAGATGGGAAGTTGTTTCACAATGACAAAAAGGAAAGAAAGAAAACAGTAATAAGCTGGAGAACGGACATGTACAATCATTTGTTGGCATGTATGTGCACGTGTATAGAGTTGAGTTAGGCTACTACTATTGATAGTATCTAATATGTGGATATCAGCATGTAAACCTAAAATTTTGATTTTCAAATTGAAAATCCGTACAGTTGAATGTGATATAATCCACATGAACTATTTAGAGACAATATTTCCAATAGTTTTGATGTGTTTTTAATCATGTACCAAGGCTAAAATTATGCAATTTACGAAAATTTTGAAACATTGATTTTCACGGCATATAGTACATACATAAAATATGTTTGAAATCCTCTGAAATTTTTGAAATCTAAATTTTACTTTGATTGATAGTATCCACATTTTAGTTACTATTAATAGCATAGTTCAACAACGCACACATATATCTAGCGTACAGCTCCTGCAAACTTAGGTGGACTGAGGGCTTTATCCACCAACTATTTTATCTCTTGGATTTGCTTTGAGGTGTGTGCTCATATGTGATAAACATCAAGGCGCGCATCTCAAAGATAGCCTTGACATGCATCACACATCTACACAAATCTCAAAATAAATCCAAGGGGTAAAATAGTTGGTGGACGGATCCCTCAGTTTACTTAAATGTACAAGAGATATATTATATGTACTAACTATCCCCTTGCGATGCACAGGAGTTAGTATTACAATATTATTGTAACAATTTATTGCAATATTCTGATTTTGATAGTTGCATATTGCTCGCACTACTACAACTTTTAAACATTGTACAAATAATAGTAACTAATTAATTTGAACTAATGCATTCAATGAGAGAAGGAGAGAGGAGAAGAAAGTAGGTTGAGGAAAATCAATAAATAATTAATATAGAGATATTCAAAAGGTCAATTGGTTATTAATAACCTTTCATATTACCATCATTATCACATTATTTATTTATTTCAATTAGTAAAAAATAACTTTCGAACTTGTTAAACAAAAGAAAATTGTATATTCTCATTTATTTATCAAAAGCTACAACTACTCCCTTTATATAAAGATACAATAGCAAAGGTTTTCGTGTAGGCAATATGGGACTAAACTCAATTGCCTAATCACAATTATTCTTCTAATCATATTCCTAATACTTCTCAATCACTAAATCTCTAATTTATAATCTTAATATATATTGCCTAGTATTATTTATCTCCTTAATTACTTCTAACAGAACTCTTAAGAAGTTATCAAGTGGCAACCAAGGGTTTTGCTTGTGTGTGTGTGTGTGTGTGTGTGTGAGAGAGAGAGAGAGAGAGAGAGAGAGAGAGAGAGAGAGAGAGAGAGAGTGTGTGTGTGTGTGTGTAAAATACAAGAACCAACTCTGTTTCATATTTAACTAGACAGAGAACATTCTTGGACATATTTGATCAGACTTGACAATAACTGTTAAAGTTTCACAAAAAAGGAACTAGCTTTGCAAATTAAACTCAAATTCTTGTTCGATTTATGCCTATATATTTGCTAAGAATTGTTTAGATCCTTGCTCCATATTGGAGTTGAACTCTTGCTTGATTTGCACTGTTACTATGTCCATATATCTGTTAATGATTTTATAGATCCTTATCAGTGTCACGTATGATTTAGCTGCCTAAGATGAATTATAAGTAACCTAGGACTGCTTTCAGAAAATGTCCCTGATAATGACCTGTTATGATCATTAATTTTCCTTGCGGAAAAAGATGTGGGTAAACATGGTGAATGTCTCAGGATTATCACGACTTTTGCCTCCATCAATTTATGCATATGAAATATGGATATACATATGTATAAGAAATAAAAATATAAATAAATACAGCACATGCAGACTTCAAATTGGTTCCAAATCTTATTTATCTGTACCAAGATATTTACCTAAGGTGACAGTAAGGGCAATAGGGGCCTGCATCTTTGCTAACTTCGTAAATCCTCCAACTTTACTTAACAAACAACGTAGTCCAAGAAAAACAATAACATTCTGAGACAACAATAGATGATCCTCTTATAATAACTAACAGAGTTTCGAACATAATTTTATATTAGTAAGTTGTCTGATACCTTCATTTATTAACAACTTAATAGAAACAAAAAAAATTATAGCAAGCAAAAACATGCATTGTATACCACCTGAAAGCAACAAGATCTTTCAAGAAGATATGAATTCAGATACTGAACACTATACAGAAGTTCTTAGGAAGGCGCATAACAGAAGGTAAGACTTCAGATAGCACTGACAGAATCTACCTTGTAAAGAACGTGCACCTTTTCCCACTTCTCTTGTGAAAACTTGTAGATATGAACTTCAGTGTTGTTTGGACAAATTGCGACCACTGTGAAAAATAAATAATGTGTGACAGGATTCTCATGATTAAGTTGTCCACTCATTAGATGTCACTAGAAGCACAAAATACAATTTGATATAAGAAAAACTTATCATCTTCTCACAAAATTGACATCGATAGGAAACAAAAAAAAATTTAAAGTGCTACCGCTATCAAATCTTTCCAATATACAATTATACAATGCATAAAATGTATCTTACGCATATGAAAAAATGTTAGTAAGGTAGTCAGGAAGAAGGTTCAAAGCATGTAACATTAGAAGGTACAAAGCATTTTTGCACATTTATTCCAATTAATGTGTAACTTTATTGAATTGTACATTAATCCTAAGAAAATTAACCTTTCTTAGTACCACAGGCCAATTGCATGGGTATGCATATGGGTATGGGTATGGGTAACGGTATAGGACACAAAGAAATTTGTAAAAGGTAGGAATGCGGGACATAGCTCCATATATATATATATATATATATATATATATATATATATATATATATATATATATATATATATATATATATATATATATATATATATATATATATATATATATATATATATATATATATATATATTATAATTTACATAATAATTAAGATCAATGTTGTTTTTCATTTACGTAAGATCAATATATAAGAAATAGATGTGAATAGGATATACGCCCAAGGAGTGTATGAGTGTTTTAAATTAAAACATGTATTATATAGTTGAGTATATGCTGAATAAGCGTATGCATATATTCAAGAAGTGTCCAAGAAGTTTGGTATGGAGTGCGAGTCTTGGGTAAGTGGTACATGTCGGTGTAGTACGGCTTCCAATAGAAGTACCCAAGTAACATAGCACAGGAGGTTGAATCAAACCTTATGCTTTTATGAATAGATCAGTCCTTAAAATGTACGAAGGTCAAAGAATGAGGTCTAAATTGTGTTTCTATAATCAAGGAATCCTTATAAGGGTAACTAGAATTGGTGTGGAAATCTGTCCTTACATCAAATAGAGTTAGAGCTTAAGTCTTAGTAAGATTAAGCTGTCATTTTTATGTAAACTGAAGGATTAGGGGAGAATTTAGCTTAAGTTAGTGTTTATATCTATGCCAACAACAACAAATCTTTTATCACAAATCTTTTCGTGTTGGCGACATGAATCCTATTCTACCATTCAATTTGTTCAGATATATAACCTCCATTTAGTTAACCACTATCATATCCTTCACAGTTGCTTCCGAGGAAGTTTTCTTAGTTCTACCTCTAGTCGTCCTTGTTCCCATCGGTTATAATCTTATACCTCTCCTAACCGGTGAATTTTGAGGTTTCCATTGCCCATTGCCAAACCATCTCAATCATTTTCTATCATTTTATCCTCAACAGAAGCAACATCTAACCTACAAATGCACTTCCCTCCCTTCCTCTCTCTCACTCTCCCCTTCAGAAAACAACACTCATAAAGTTAATGATCGCATCCTCTCAATGCTCGCAATCACCACAACAACACTATTGGTCTTTATGGCCAAAGAAAATCTCATTGAAACCCTACACTTTGGTTCTCTCAGTTTTCTTTCCGACTCATATTTGATTATCGAAGATCAATGTCGCCTTCACGGTAAATTTCAAATATTATCCATCCTCTAATATTTCTTCTTTTTTTTTTTAGTTCTTTTCCTTTTGAACTTCTCTTGCCAGGGTTGGATATCTCATCCAGTGTCCCATGTACTAGGAACTTCTTGATTGTGTGTCGTATGTGTGCTTGACCCGACCCGTATCACTGGTCCTTTAGAGTTGCCAAGATCAGATGTGATTGTCATCTTCAGACAATGTTAGGGTTATAACCACGAAAGGTATAAAAAATGTCATGAAATCTTAATTCAAACCTACAGAATGTCATAATCAGGCTGTTAGATTCTAGGTTTTCAAGAGCAATTCGTCTACTTCTTAACTAAATAAGATATAACCTGGATCTCAGCAGTCGGATCTAGAGCAATGAAACGAATTCGCAATCTCTGGTGACTAGTTGTGAGATCTAAGTAAAAAATACGACAAATCGAGGATAAATTAGAGAAGAGAGAGAGAGAGAGAGGGATTACTCGTTCGATCGGGGCTCCAAGCGTGGCAGGTGATGCACTGAGCGAACTGATGGATCGAAACCGCCGCCATTGATTTCGTCTTCTTCGTTGATCTCGTTGATTTCGATTACTAGGGTTTTGGATTTTGAGGTAGAGGAGAAAAAAAAAAGGGAGGGAATAGATGTAGAAGGGATTAGGAGCGAGATACTAATCTCAGTTGTTGAGGAAGGAGAAATAGACTTTTTAACTCAGACATTTTGTTTTAGTGGTAGGAAATTATGTTTAGATCCCTCAGATTTTTCTAGAATTTATGTATTCTCCTTTGCCTTCTCGTGCTTTCTTTTTAGACCTTGGAAGAATTTTATCTATTATCTATTATTATTATTTAAGAAAAGTTTTTGTATTTTTGCCCCGATGTGAGTTACTAATTTAAATAATTTCATGAGATGTCCTTATAGTTTACACATAGTTTAAAGAATCATGAAAATGATAAACTTAGAAAATTTAAAAATCTACCATTTTAACTTCACCCATCTCATGTTCGCCATAACTACCCTTATTGAATTTGGATCCTCTCCACTACAAAAAGTAGTGGAGATACCACTACGCTTAATCTTAATCACGATTATTTAATAGCGGTTGTGATCAATCTATGTCTAACACTTATCATACCCCATGATTGACTCATTCCTAATTTACACTCAAAGAAAAATCACAACCACCGACTAGATAATTAATGGTTATGATTATGTAGTTGTCCATCCACTACATTTTTGGTAGTAGAGAGGATCCGAGTACACCCTTATTAACTACCACTAACTATCTTTAATATCCCACTTACTCATTCGTCCTTTCAAATTCTCATCATTTTTTAACCAAAAGGTCAAATTATATATGCATGAATCGTGTGCACAAGAAATACTAGTGACATGTGAAAATAAGTGTGCACTCCGTCTATCTATCTATAACACTAATGGTGCACCAAAACTATATCGATTCTTAGATAAATAAAATTGAGTTTGTGCACTGATCCAACAGTTATTATTCGTTTGCTGCATCATCATTAGTGTAACGGGCGGATCGCACTGGCTAATTTTCCCTAGAACCATATGTTTTTCATGATGAAATTGATCTAAAATCTATCTAAAATGTATAGTTTAGGGAACATTTAATAACTCTAGCTATTGCTTTACTCTTCTCACATTATCTTCTCCTTGGCTTCTATATCGTAAATTTGGAGAAACTATTAGAAAATAACCATAGGCTTTTTATAGATTCTGTATATGAACCACTAGAGCCTCAAAGCAAAAGCTGCACAATAAAACGAATTCTGTTTCAGATGTCAGATATCGTGCATGTACTAATCAAATTTGTAAAATGTAACTTTGAGGTGAATGAATAAATAAGTAACTACACATTTGATACGTGAATCGCTAGAAATTCAATACTAATTTGAGCACCTATTGTTGTGGCTTTTCGGATTCAAGAAACGTCTATTACAGATGTCTTTAGCTAGTTAAATTACCAAATCAATAATTTTAGTAAGGTTTTTTCAGGAAACCACCTTATATTTAGGGTCATTTACTCCAACCACGTTATATTTATAATTTATTAGTATTAGGCTTACACGCTGTCATGGGTATTATTTACTAAAGTATGTATGTCGCCAAATTGATAATATGGTTTTATATATAACTATTTATAAAAACTTTAGCGACAATTTTTACTATTATTTACGAGTGAATCTCCAAACCGGTCAACAAAATAATATACCAATTAGCAAGTTTTATCAATTTTTATAATAGAGCGAAAAAATTAATATTTGTAAAATGTCCGATAAATGTTAAAATCATCATCCGCAAGAACAAAACAAAAAAGATATGAACGGTGTTTTAAGGTTCAAAAAATTTACTTCAGCTTGAACAGCAGATAAAGGGCCAAAAATGTTACTGTAGTATGTAGAGTATGTTTAAGACTCAAACTTACACTGTAGCATGAGCAATGTTTATGCTAAAAAGTTAGTGCATCCCTAACATAGTAGATCTATGACTGAAAATAATATCGTAGCATGAACAGCACATTTAATATTTCGCATTGTACTATAGCAAGAATAGTGTTACTGTGTCATGAACAGTGACTTTGAGGTTTTGCTTTTAAGTTAGGGAAGTAGTAGATATCTAATCTATCTACAAAGTTATTTTTCGTTCCAATTAATCATTTGACCTCACTTTCCTCCTAATTTTTCCCTGAAATTTCAACAATGCCCTCACCTATTCTCACGCGTAATGCATGTGCTCTCCTCTTGAACAGATCCCTAACCACATCAAGGGCTAAAATGTGAGAGCATTGTTGGGATTTCAGGAAGTTTAGGAGGAAAGTAGAATTAGGTGGTTGATTGGAAAAAAATTAACTTTGTAGGTGGTTTAGATATCCTCCTTTATATAGTAAAGAGAAATTGGTAAATTATCCCTAGATGCACCATAAAATGTCATGTATACAAAAACGTGCAAGTGTTAAATTCCTAATAAAATAATATTATATATCCCTCTATCCTATTAGAAAATGACATGTGTACAACTAATTCCATCTTTCAAGAATTCTTATCAAATTAAAACTATTCATGTTCATAATTAGAAAATTTCACCCATAAAAATTAGAAAACTCTAATAATCAAATCTTTGTTAATTCTTAAGTGATAACAATTTATAATTAAAAATAAAAAATTTTGTCATGGTGCCCTTCTTAATTTTTTAAAGAGTGAATTCAATAAACCGCTCATATCTTTCTTGGATTTAGCACTAAGCCCCCAAAAAATTAAAACTCACAGACAACCCCAAAATGTTTAATTTTTACACTTAACCTCCATAAATGGAGTTATCTTATATTTTTTTATTGACAAAATTAACCCTCAAGACCATTATATACCCCTCAAATCATTTGTATTTGCAAGTTAACCCATAAAATAATAAATAATTATTAAAAAATATAAAAATTACAAATAGCTTCCTAAAAATCTAAAATCACAAACACCTAAAAATCTAAAATCACAAACAATATGAGAAAAATTTGAAGGATACAAACAATTTCCTTTGAATTACTAAAATTATAGAAAACTCCGAACAAATTAGGATATCACAAACAAATCCTTGCAAATTTAAAAATTATATATAGCCCTAGAAAATCTGAAATTAAAAACGAAACCCTAAATATGTAAATATTGCAAAAGACCCTAAAATTCTAAAATTATACATGACCCCCAAAAATTTATAAATTACAAAGAACTCCTAGAAAAATAATGAAAACTACAAACATCCCTGAAAAACTCTAAAATTACAAACGATCACCAAAAATCGAAAAGCTAAAACAAACACCTGAAAAATATGATAATTACAAAACCCATAAAATAACAAATGACAAATAATATAATGAAAACTCTAAAATTGTAAATAGCCTAAAAAATAAATAATTTTGCAAATAGACCATTTAAATTACAAAATACGAAGAACCCAAAACCTAAAATTTTAAAAGTAACAAGCAACCCCCAAAAGCTAAATTTACAAAAACACCCTTTAAAATTTTAAAAATTATAGACAACCACTTAAAAATCTAAATATTACAAACAAACCTCTCAAAAATTTTAAAAATTATAAACATCTATTATTAGGAGTTTTACTTGAAGTTATTGGGGATTAAGTGACAAAGCATAAAACTTATTAGAATTTCCTCCAAAATGTATTGGGGGTATTTTGGTCATTTAACTGCATAAACTAATGACGTTAATTTTGAGGGTTTTTGCCAAAAGGTATTAGGGCTTATTCAGAGTTTCAAAGATATTGGAGATTTAGTTCCAAATATCAAAACTGATTTGGGATTTATCAAATTTTTCTATATTTCGCTTTGAATTTTTCTATACATAACCCCCAAATTGTATGCATTTTAAATTTACCGCAAGTCATGATAATTGTAAATTTTTCTCCAAATTATTTTAATTCCTCAAATTTATCCCTCACTTAACTTTAGTCAGAAAAAAAAATCCACCCGTGCGAGCACGGGCTTAATACTTGTAAATTAGAAATATAAAGTGGTTTGTGCAAAATGACCTTAAATATAAGTATTGAGATGGTTTCCAAGGAAAAACCCTTTAGCAATACACGCTTTCGGATTTTGAATTTTAATTCCTCCATCAACATTAAGATATTAAATTCCAAATATACCAAATTAGAAAGTGCGTCCTTTTAAAAACTAATTTGATAATTTAGTCGCAACATGCATTAATGTTGCCAGAGAAACCAAAATACCAAATCAAAAGTGTGTACTACTCAAAATACCAATTTGGTGATTTAGTCTTTCAACTTTTTACCACTGATCAAATGAAAATATTGGTCACGTAGATGCATTTTACTCAAATTTCAGCTTCATTTATGACTCATTTGCTTCGCCATAGCACTTCATCTTTTAATCTGAGTCCCTTTGACAGTGCACTGCAAAATCAGCGCACTCTCTTTGTTATCTCATACAAGAGTTTTCACATCAAATTCAATCATGGGTCAGTTAAAGGCAGCATCTTGATACTGGCATTTCATTTCTCAGAGCTCAACAGAGCTTCAGACCTTTTCCTTGGTTTTTCCCAGTATGGGCCTGAGTTTGAGCATCTCTGAATTCTTTCAGCTTTTCACGGATACCTGCTTCTCTCTCTCTTTGCTTTCCAGATATTAAAACAGCTTTATATCCAGTCTCTTTGTTAGGTAGTGAACCACGTATCAGTGGTGTCCAGAATAAGAATCTCATTGTTTATCCAAGTTTAAACTTGCATCTTAGCTTTATAAGGCTCTATTGAAATAGAAACAACCTGCATTGATTGATATAGGAAAAGGGCAAAAGGATAAATGTCATGGCTTTGAATTGATTGCAAGCCTCAAATTAACCACAACAATATTCACTTTCATACAACAGTATTTTGACTCAAAATTCAGAAATGCATTCGAAAATTGAAAGGCAGTAGCCCGTAAGATTACAGAACAAACTTCAAAGAGTAACAGCCAGCGAGAGAACGAAAAGAGAAACATATCCATACTGCTCTCTTCAACAATGGCAAGCAATCAGAAAGAGGAGTATGTTGAACTCTCTCAAGACGCTCGCATACAAACAAAACCATTATTTACAGTGTGATAGCAGAGTTCATAAACAAAATATGTGTAACATCACATTGAACTCAGAAGGCAATCTAGAAATAAACCCAACAAAGGTCAACCAAAAAACAAAGAAACAAAAAAAGCCATCAAGAGGCAAAATCAAACAAATGCAGCGTGTGCAGTTGATTGCAAAAACATTAGCTCCAAGCTTCTCTCATCTTCCTAAAGCTTTTCTCTGTTCCTTTTTTTTTTCCTGGACTTAAATCTCCTTGATCTTCTGGAAACTCTTCAGACCTAGCTCACACTGTTTCATGCTAAGCAGTCTGGCGTCGTAGTAGGCCACCAGTTGAGGGTTGAAATCTCGGTGCTGCATTGAGAGTCGAATAGGGGAATCAAAAGATAATAAATAGTATCTAAATTATGTGTTAGTGTTGACCAAACTTCACAAAGTCATATTGGAGTTTGGCTCTAACTGTACAGGAGGTACTTCTTAAACTTGTGATTACCATCATATTGCAAGCAATTTGACTTTTAACCAACTTCAAAGTTAAAACTCTTTTTAGTTTCAGGGTTCATCTTCATCTTGAGAAAATAATATGGACCTTAAACTAAGTCATTTTGATGTATGCCCATAGTTAAGTTCTATGAAGAATAACTTTTCGTTCTCTAATACAGTAGAAGGCTGTTGCCAACGACGCAACATTAAAAAAGCTGAGGGAGAACAGACTTACAAAGTCCATTGGCATCAGAGGTCCTCATAATTCTAAGTCTTTTGACAGTATCCAAGAACATCCTGTTCAAAAGAAAATTTAACCACACAATTAGACAACAAATCAACTATCGACAAGCATCATATTGTAGAAAACTTGCAATGCAAAATCACAGACAACCAACTAAACAGAGCTACAAACTATAAAAACAGGCAGAGTAACCTTAACAACTAATCAGCTGTCATTTACTGGGATTTGAAGATCTAAATAAGACGATCACTTAGATTACTTGTTGGCAAAACCAACAACTTTAGTTATAGTTGCTTGGTTTTATAAACATCTCTACAGTCCCTTGAGTTGTTCCCACCTCATTAGATGTTTTTATCTTAACAATACCAACATATACAAGAGTTAAAAGTTACCTCCAAGTCTATAGCCTACAAGTATTTGCGTTAAGCATTAGATAAATGCAAATCATCCATAAATTTGATTTGTCATCACAAATGCATCCAAATAAACTATTGCTTATAATAGCATAATCAGCATAAATAAGTTAAACATGCACATCATACCCCATGGAACGTCTCCAACTAGCATCCAATCCCGTCTTTATCTTCATAAGTCAATGCAAATTCAGACGAGCCATCCAACAACTTTGATGTCTTTGCACTATCTATCATTATCAAAATCAAACAATCAAAAACAATAAATTCACATCCAATAAACTAAAAGAGAATAAGTAAGAAAAGCATACTTGCCGACGAGCTAAGTCCAATGGTGGGCTTATGGAACATGATCTCGAGAGCCAAAGCGAGTGCTTTGTAGGATTGATGGGCATTGAGATCGACCTTTCGACCAATTGGATCTCCGTCCATGTTCACTTTCACGAATCGGGTAGTGCCCACATTTTTAAGTTTATTTTCTTCGCTATTTGAGTTGATGTATTCAGTTTTGTTGTTCAAGTTTTGATTGTTGCTCTTCTCGTTGGTGGTGGCTTCTGAGTCTGAGGTGTTGTCTTTTGCTTGGTTGACCAAGCTGTTTATTCTGAAAGCTCTGATGGGAGGCCAGCCTACCACCACTTGACTGTTCACAAAAATGAATAATTATATTAGCCACAAATACTAGAATGGAAAAATATTCCAAAAATATGAAAATGAAAAATCACAAGACATTCTAGAGAACAACAAAATTAGTAGAGAAGATATTTGTACAAGAAATGCTTTAGTAATAGCCCATATATCTCAATCATAGTAAGGCTACTGTTTCCTTCACTAAGTTACTTGGAAATTAACAGAAAAGGAACCAAGCTAAGAAAAAAGAATAAAAATAATGAAAAATCACAATAAATTCAAAACAAATAGAAGAAAAGATTTGTAAAAAAATGTCTTTAGTAATAGTCCATACATCTTAATCACAGTAAGGCTACTGATTCCTTGAATTTCCCCAAATTGTTGGTTCATTACAAAAGTTACTAAGTTACTTGTAAATTTAACAGAAGAACGAGAAACTAAATAGCTCCTTGGAAGGGATGATTGCTAATAAATATTAATAATAAAAACAGTTTAGATGACCCCAAAACTAAAATAAAAATAAATAAATAAATAAATAAATAAAACCTCTACCAATGCAGAGTTGTATCTTTGGTATAAAAGTAGAAAGAAAACAAGAAATATACAAATATAAGGACAAAATAAGATGAACACATAGACCCATTAACAAAAACAACAGAAATCTCTTAAATCTTTAGAAAAACATAATCACAGCAAAATAAAACAAAAACCCAAAATTATCAGTAAACTAAAAGAAACCCACAAAGACTTCACCTTTGCGGCTTAGCTCCCTCCGACGACGAAACCGACGACGACGAGGTCACCGGCGACGCACGTGACCCGCACGCCGACGGAAAATCCTTCGCAGTCAGAATCCGGCGACACCCTCCGCCGCCAAAATCCCCCCAAGTTCCCGCCTTTTTCTTATCTCCGGTGACCCTTTTAGCCCCCAAGCTCAGCCCAAGCTCCAGCTCCTCCTCATGCGGTGATGGTGGCGATTCTTCGTCATTTTCCATCATTTTTTTAATTTTATTTTCTTGTGGGTTGGTTTCTCTCTCTTGTTTCTCTCTGTAGAGAGTGGAAATTGGATGCTTTAATAAATGGAGGAAGGAGGGGACTCGAGTATTTTTGTGGGGTTTGGGGAATCGTGAGAAGGAGAAGATCACGTGAGGAGCGCGTGAGTTTGGGTGGGTGGGGGGCTGACACGTGTCGAGTGGTGGTGTGTTTTTATTGGTGGCGGGCAACGGGTTTGAAGTTTGTCGACCCGGGTTCGATTGTTGCCTACTGCCGTGTTGTGGTTGGCGACTTGGCGGTAGCTGTGGGGCCCGATATAATTTGTCTTTGTTTTGTTTTTCCTCTTGTTTTTGAGATTATACAGTAGTTACTCCTTTTTTCTAGTACACTGGAATTTTGCACATAGCTCCTGAATCTTTTGCTTATTTGACCGCCCGAACTTTTAGTTTGGCGGATATTGTTCTCGTTTATTGTTCTGGTTTATTGCCTATTTTAGATTTATATTTAGGTGCCTATTCTATCTATCATCCAATGGAGTGAATTAACAAGGAGAAGAAGTAATTTTCTTCTTAAGCACCACGTGAGAGAAAGAACTTATGCAAAATACATTTGTTTAGAATGTAAATTGATGAATGAAGCCGTACATCTCGATTGGTACGTGCAAAAGAGCTGATATAGATATAGAATAAAATATATTTATCATTACATTTCAATGACGAAGAGAGTTTTGTTGACTATATTATTAACATTTTTCTAACAAACAGTTGAAAAACAATGAGACAAACTATTTACGTAATAGCAATTGAAACCGTTAAGATGTATACTTTGCATCTACTCACTTAAATTTATTGAAAACGTTAATGGATTCATTGAACTTGTTAGGGAATTGCATTCATAATCATATCTAAAAGATTGCGAAAGAAGAATTAAATAATCTCAAATTTGAGGGGCTAAGTACAAAAGCCTCCAAAAGCTCAATTGGGGTGTACATATCAATTTCTTTTCTCTCCTTTATATCGTCACGAAATATCACTTGAATGTTCTCTACTTCTTAACTCTATGCATGATGATTCTATCTCATGGACATCATGTTGGAAATATGCTCACCAAGCCCCTACTCTCTATGCACCTAAACACTAGACCCAACGTCAAGTTTCATGAATTGAGGGAGCTCTCGCCCCAATTCTAACTCAAGTTCCCTCTTCTAATGTGCACGACAACTCTCAAAAAAATTAAAGAAAAGTTAATAGGTTTAATTAATTCCTTAGTCGCATTGACTCGATTCTCTCTCTTGGACCACTTCTCAATTAGTTGCCATATACAAAGTTGTTCCCATTAATCAAATGGTGGTCCTATTACTTAGAGATTAGCTTGCAATCTCTATTACGGACACTTGTGGAAGAAAATCTTGATCAAATCGAAGGTTGATGCATTGTTTGTTTTTGAGTATCCTGAGGACTTGGTGAGCAAGCGTAGATGTTTTACTAAATTATTTGGATCTATTTTAAGCATTGTTTGTTTTATTCTACCTTACCGGATATTTTTTATTCGAATAAGTTGGAATGGTTGTTAGGGACGACATTTTATAATCTACTAATTATCTTTTTAATTAAATTTAAGACGTAAATATGTAATTTATATGCAATGTATTTATTAAATGGGTTAGATGAATGGACATATCCCGTCAGAATCTACAACATATCCTTATCTACGTGCATAAACTTGTGACGCGTTTGTTTCATGTTTTTTTACTGTGTGACATGTGATATTAAGAGGGAAAAAATTCATGGGCCTGTTTTTGAATTTGGATGTATGCAATCAAAGTCAATCCTTGTCTTAATCAAGATTAAGACATTCAACGTGCCTAATGAAGTAAATTCTAGATCTTAGAAATCTGGATAAATATAGAACTTTGTTAAATAGCACACCTACATCTTAAGATATAAACTATTCAGACTAAGACTATATAGGAAATCATTTGAATTTGTAATTGAATGCAATTTCTGTAGATGACTCTTTCCATGAATAAAGCTTATGGTCAATAGAAACCTAACTTTTCAATGAAGATTAAAATCATAATCAACTAGGACAATAGGAATAGTAAAAAAGGAAAATTGTGTCAAGGCCTCAAAGTCTAAAACTTCGTATGCTTTGCAGACCTCAACCTTTTTTCCCATGTGATTCGACCAAAGCATCCCAAAATGCTCTGCACCCCTTTTGGTGAGTCATCTTGCTAAGCATGGAGAGAGAAAAGAAATAAAAGACCCCAAAATACCCTTGTCTTCACCATTCTTTTTTTCTTCTAGATCTGATGTCATGACTCCTTCTTCCTCCTCTCTTCTAGTAATAATCCATCTCCTCTCCTCCTCTCCATCCTCCTCCATCTCCTCTCCTCCTCTCCTCCTCTCCATCCTCTTCCATCTCCCGCGCCATCTCCCTCTCCGTCGTCCAAACCTAGCCCTTCTCCATCCCAGCGCCCGACACTCGTCCTCCTCTACATCACCATCGCCTGACACTACTCTCGTGTCTCCTCCACCGCCTCCATCACATGTTCCTCCCTCCACGGTAGTAAATAACCACTACTCCTTCACGTACATATGGAATATTATTACACCGTCAAAAAACACTTCATCTCCCCCTTCAATTCCTTCCCCTACTCCTCTTCCTCCTCCGCCACCGCCCGCAAGTTCTAGCACCACCGGAAAGTCCGAAGAAGAAGCAGCTAACACGAATGAAACTGGGTTCCGTTCTGTAGGAAATTCAATGTTGAAAGTGGACTTAGCATGAACCAAATTAGACCTAACACGAATGAAACTGGACTTAACACGAACCAGGATCGTGTTAAGTCTAACGTGGTTCGTGTTAAGTCTAACATGGTTCGTGTCAAGTCTAACCAGGATCATGTTAAGTCTAATCCGGTTCATGTTAAGTCTAATCCGGTTCATGTTAAGTCTAACTAGGTTCGTGTTAAGTCTAATATGGTTCATGTTAAGTCTAACCCGGTTCATGTTAAGTCTAATCTGGTTCATGTTAAGTCTATTTTGCTTCATGTTAAGTCTAACTTGGTTCATGTTAAGTCTATTTTGGTTCATGTTAAGTCTATTTTGGTTCATATTAAGTCTAACTTGGTTCATGTTAAATCTATTTTTATTCATGTTAAATCCAACTTGGTTCATGTTAATTCAAACTTGGTTCATGTTAAGTCCATTTTGGTTCATCTTAAGTCTAACTTGGATCATGTTAAGTCCATCTTGGTTCATGTTAAGTGCAACCCGGTTCATGTTAAGTCTATTTTGGTTCATGTTAAGTCTATTTCGTTCATGTTAAGTCTATTTTGGCTCATGTTAAGTCAAATTTGGTTCATGTTAAATCCAACTTGATTCATGTTAATTCAAACTTGGTTCATGTTAAGTCCATTTTGGTTCATGTTAAGTCTAACTTGGTTCATGTTAAATCTATTTTTATTCATGTTAAATCCAACTTGGTTCATGTTAATTCAAACTTGGTTCATGTTAAATCCATTTTGGTTCATCTTAAGTCTAACTTGGATCATGTTAAGTCCATCTTGGTTCATGTTAAGTGCAACCCGGTTCATGTTAAGTCTATTTTGATTCATGTTAAGTCTATTTCGTTCATGTTAAGTCTATTTTGGTTCATGTAAAGTCAAATTTGGTTCATGTTAAATCCAACTTGGTTCATGTTAATTCAAACTTGTTTCATGTTAAGTCTATTTTGGTTCATGTTAAGTCTAACTTGGTTCATGTTAAGTGCAACCCGGTTCATGTTAAGTCTAATTTTTAGACTTAACATGAAAAAATATAGAGGAAATAAGGACATTTTGGCATCTTTAATTGAATTAAATTATACTTAACATGAATTAAATTGAATTTATCATGAAATTAGACTTAAAATTAAGTTGAAATAGACTTAACATGTTTCATGTCAAGTCTAATTTTTAGACTTAACATGAAAACATATAGAGGAGATAAGGGCATTTTAGGCCTTTAATAGAATTAAATTAGACTTAACATGAATTAAATTAAATTTAATATGAAATTAGACTTAAAATTAAGTTGAAATAGACTTAACATGAACCAAGTTAGACTTAACATGAACCAAAATGACTTAACATGAACCAAAATAGACTTAACATGAACCAAGTTAGACTTAACATGAACCAAAATAGACTTAACATGAACGGTTAGACTTGACATGAACGAAATTAGACTTAACATGAACCAAAATAGACTTAACATGAATCAAAATAGACTTAACATGAACTGGTTCTTTGCCAACGAACTTTGAACTGGCTCATCATCCGTCGTGTTCTTTGCCATCTCTTCGCCTTTAGTGTCGAAAAATATGACCGTAGTGTGCACTCAAGATCGGCGGTGGCACCGAGGGTCCAATAGCCCGCTAATTTGCTTGTGGGCCCCTTCTAGCGGAAGCGAAGAGGCTCGCCATCGCCAACTAATTTCGAATCCTCCTCACCATCCGCCAGGTTCTTTGCCATCTCTTCGCCTTTGTGGTCGAAAAATATGGCCGAGTGTGCACTCAAGATCGGCGGTGGTGGAGAGAGGATGTCGGTGTCTTAGAGAAAAGAAGAAAGATGGGGAGAGGAGGAAGGAGATGGGTTAGGAGAGAGGAGGAAGGAGTCATGGCATCGATCTAGAAGAAAAAAGAATGGAGGAGACAAGGGTATTTTGGGGTCTTTATTCTTTCTCTCATAACTTAATTGGCGTACTTCATGTAAAAAGGTCGCGGTCATTTTGGGATGTTTTGAAATTTGAATCACATGGGAAAAAGGTTGAGGGGCTGCAACACATGAAGTTTTGGACTTTGGGGCCTTGACACAATTTTCCCAAAAAAAAAACTGTAAATTCTCGCGGTAACTTGTACCTTCCAATAAGAGAAATTATCGCGACAAATTGAAATTGAAGAAAATAAAATGTCTCCGAATTCATAAATAGGTGGACGATGGGGCCAACCTGAAAGAACACTGCAGCGACAACCCGACAAGGTGGTCCCCACCCGTTGAGCCCCTCCAACACCTGAGATGCCAGAGACACGTGAGACCACCATAAATAGAAAAGGGGCCCACACAAGTTGGGATGCAAGACTGGATATCTACGTGAGGTATGAATACGTATATAGTTGAGTACACAAGACGGTATCAGATGGTATTCATTTAAATGTGTATAAAAAGATGTTAATATAGAATTATTAGATTTTTGAGATTTGTATACAGTTCTCATTGGCTGATACCTTTTTAGTATGCATTTAATGTCATTGTTAATTCACGGTATATTTTCTCTAGGTACAACATTGAATATGAACGAAAAGAAAGAAATTATCAAGTGGACTTAAGATCCAGGATACTAAATATGTGTACCAAAGAAATGTAAACTCGTGGATATGTGAACTTTGAGATTCATGCGCAGAATTTTGTGGTTGGTATGTCTTTAGTGCACATTTAGATACATCGCCCATTTTCTCACGAAAAAGATAAAGTGTGAAAATATATAAGCTACGTCATAATAGACTTGTCTAAATAAATTCAAATTTTATATCAAAATTCATCAATTCATTCAACATTGCTTTCAGAAGTTACAAAGTTCTATTTTAGATTCATATGGTCAAATCAATTTTTACTAATATGATAAACATAGATATCGCGGCCTCTCTGGCTTAGTATTCATATTCGTATTCTTATCTTAGTAAAAGTTATTGATATTGAAGAGTTATTCATATCGTATTCTTACTTATTCTAATACGGATACAGCTACATCCGCAGATACTGATATTTTGTTGCCTCCTCGTACATAAGCATTCCGGGGGTGAGTTTGTGGGTGCCTTCGGAATCAGGTGCGCGTAGTCCGAGAGCGTAGAGGTTGGGGATATCGCCATATAGGGTGCGGGCAGCCATCAACAGTGCGGAGTTCATGTCGAAGGGAAGGGAGACAGGCCCACTGCCGGCGTGGGGCCCTTCAGGATATTCGGCATCATTAGTCCAAGATACGGGGCATAATTATTTGTTACAAGCTTAATTAATAAAAGTTTTTAGGTAGAAATGGTGGTTTAGCAAAATTTATGCATAAGAAAAATAGATAAAACAAAGGTATAGAAAATAAACAAAAATAGAGCAAGCTGGTTAAATAATCAATGGTTAGAGTTTCTCCGTAAATTTGTTCATTTTTTAAACGAGTTTGCTAGTATCAAGTTATCATTCACACAACAAAATAAAAAATAATAAAAAATCAAGTCAACAAGTGAGCTACTTACCCCAACTTGCAAGTGAGCATTTTTAATAGTTTTTGAAATCCATTAGGTGCTTCTTGATAGAAATTTTAGTGTTGTTTATTATAATTTCCAAAACTAAATGACAGTTTAAAAGAAGCTAAGAAAGTTAATTAACATGGTTGTAGAACATGCACAAAAACATGCACAAGACGCTGAGTTCGCGATTTAATTACTGCATCAGAGTCGACTAATCGGCAATGGATGAAAACGAGCTTGCCGGAACGAGTCGACTAATCTCGATTGTAGTCGACTAATCTGCATGGTGAAAAGCGCCTTTCTGCCGACGAGTAGTCGACTAATATGATGTAGTAGTCGACTAATCTGGCAGATTCGTAAAACGGGTTTGGTTTTAAACCGGTTCGTTTAGAGTTTATATATAACCCTAAACCCGATTATTTGGAAGTTATGAAGCGCGTTTTGGGCGACTTTTGAGGGTTTGGTGCATCTTTGGAGAGGAGATCTTTTGAGAGATTGAGAGGTTTGTTTTAGGGTTTCTTTGTGAGAACTTGTAATCCTAATTTGTATTCTCTCTTTCTATTAGTGAAAATCCCCTCCTTACCCCGTGGACGTAGCAACTTGTCAACCACGAAATCTCGTGTCTTTACTCTTTTATTGTGTTTTTGCTATCGCTTGTGGTGATTTCTCTCGGCGGTTCATGGTCCGCTACCAACAATTGGTATCGAGCTATTGTTCAGATTGAAGTGGTGTAATTTCTAATTTGAGGGGTGTTCGTGATTCTCGAAGAAGCGGATTCACGAAGACAAACAGAGGATGCGCCAACCAAGAATCACCAAAGTGGGAAAATTCGAGATTGAAAAGTTCAATGGGAAGAACGACTTTTCCTATTGGATGATGCAGATGAAAAACTTTCTAATTTCGTAAAAATTGCACAAGACTTTGGATGGAAAGGAGAAGAAGAACAAGGATATGTCGATGAGGATTGGGAGGAGCCGGATCCGGAAGCACGGGCCGATTATCCTATGCCTCGAGAGGGATGTAGCTTTCTTGGTAGATGGAGAGGAAAGCGGGCGTGTGGAAGAAGTTAGAGGGTACCTTCATGACGAAGAGTCTAACTAACCGGATCTACTTAAAATCCAAATTGTATACTTGCAAGATGGAGGAGGGCTCATCAATCCGGAACACATCAACAAGTTTGATAGGATCATATCGATTTGAAAGACATAGATGTTAAAGTAGGAGACGAGGATCAGCGCTTCTACTACTGTCTCTGCCGAAGTCTTATGAGAACCCGTGCAAACACCGAGGCTTGTGGGAGAAAATCGAAGATGGATGAGACTAGAACGCACTTCTAGCGGACGATCTTCTAAGACCGCAACTAGTGACATGGCCACCGGCGGTAACAGGAACAAGCGCAGGATTGTTTGCAAGAGGAAGGAGCAATGAGCGGAAAAGGCAAGGGAGGAAAGTCTAGATCTAAATCAAGACCTCTTGCGGGAAAAGGATGTTTCAAGTGCGGTGAAGCCGGGCATTTCAAAGTCGACCGTCCAAATAAGAGAGTAGGTGGAAAGAAGAACAACAACAAGACCGAGAGGAGAGAGGCAAGGAAGAAGCGAGCTACGTTTGAGGAAGGAGCGATAAGGAATGCTATGTCGCCACGGGTGGCGAGGAGATCTCCGGAAGTGGATACTTGATTCGGTTGCTCTTACCATATGTGTCCAAATAGGAAGTGGTTTACTACCTACAGAGGCATTGATGGTGGAACTGTATTGATGGGGAATAACCATGCTTGTAAAACAGTGGGGCTAGGTAATATCAAAATCAAGATGCATGATGGAGTGGTTCAACCTTGACGGATGTGAGGCATGTTCCCACTTGCGGAAGAATCTTATCTCGCTTGGTGCTTTGGACTCCGGTGGTTGCGGATTGTGACGAAAACGGAGTGAAGAAGGTTGTTCGTGGTTCCTTAGTAGTGATGAAGGGTGTTCGCCACGGTAATCTATATACTCTCGTACCGACGGTGACAGAGATGCAGCGGTTGGAACCGAAAGAAGTGGTGGAGACCCATGTGAGCACACACGGTTATGGCATAGGCGGCTTGGGCATATGTCGAGAAGGGTCTAGTTCGCTTGGTAAAGAGGGTCTGGCCAAGAGTCCAAGGAACCTAGCATGGATTTTTGCGAGGATTGTGTGTATGGAAAGTCACACAGGTCAAGTTTCAACAGCAAGTCTAAGAGCGAGGGATACTAGATTATGTGCACACGGATGTTTAACCACGCACAACTTCCAAGGGTGGTTCCGTGTATTATGTCTCGCTTATAGATGATTATTCTAGGTATGCTTGGATTTACTTTCAAGCATAAGAATGAGGTGTTCGAGACATTCAAGAAGTGGAGAACAATGAGAAATTGTGACAGAAAGAAATTGAAGACGCCGAGATCCGATAATCCAGCTGCAGTATGATGGTGCTTTCAAGGAGTTCGTGATCGGGAGGGAATTGTTCGACGCCGTCTCACCACGCCAGAATGGGGTCGCGAGATCGAACCAACACCGCGGAGAAAGCGTGAGTATGCGATCTTATGCGTGATTGGGCAACTAAATGGCGCGCGCGTGCTACAGCCTGTTACATTGTGAACCGCTCACCACATTCGACATTGATGGTGATACACCCTATAGGTGTGGTCAGACATGCAGATTATGATAGGCTCGTAATTTCTGATGTACTACTATCACGCCAACGAGGGAAAGCTTGACGCCGAGGGCCAAGAAGGCAATATTCTTGGATATGCATGAAGGCTACTGCCAATTTCAAAGATTTAGGGATTAATATGGAGTTATTGTAGATTGAGGGACTAATATGTAATTATTCTAGATTTAAGGGACTAATATGTAATATCTATCTTTTTTTGAGGCAAAACATGTGAAGCCTGAGTTTAAGTGAGGTGAAAAACAAAACGCAGCAATGGCAAGGTTCGAACTTCCGACCAAGTATAAGGGAACGCCGACCCTTGCCAACTGGGCTATAGTACTATGCTATCTTGAATCTATGATTTGTAGATTTGATTCTATTATCAGAGTATGATGCCACAAACAAAAACGCGTAGGTGTGGGCCCCACCTAAGTAGGAGAACACAAAAAATAAGCAAACAGGAGCGGTATTCTCTTTTTATATATAGTATGATATCTATGCATAACAGTACCGTGCCAAGATTGGAGCACCACAACATTTAATTGGAAACAATAGTTAATACTCATATTTTTAAAGTTTCTAATCATTATATCAAAGCTTGAAGTTATGGTAATGATTGAGCGTTATATTCTTACATTGTAACATCGCTGTAGGTTGTTGTCTTTTTGAGTGAAAAACTGAATTCAGCATATATCAATTTTTAAAATCAGTATTAAATTCATGATCGAAGGTTCGACCTTGAATCACTCTAATATCATCTTAAAGTCTCTAATCACATCAAAACTCTAAGGTTGTGATGATGATTAAGGATTATATTATATTTTGATTCGAATCAATATCGATCGAGCATCGCAGTGGTTGGTTCGACCACTCATTGGAGGGCAAATTCTAAAGTTTCCCTCTACTATTTGCAGTGAAAGGTCAGGCAAATGGTTATGATGGGTGAAATTTGCCCTTACTATTTGCGTGGTCGAATCTCGACGGCATGCAGTTAGTTCTGATAAAAAACGGACTCTATTGTAACACATTATAAATAGTTTATTCAACTAAGAAAGCACAAAAGCAAGAACACATGATAAGGAGGAATCACTTTAGAAACGTCTAGAAAGTAGAATCTCAATCTTCAGAATTAGGATTAAAAAAATTATTGTGTGCCACTATCCATTGGCTATAAAGTATGACATGGGAGCAGTTTGAGGAGGGGGTGTTAGTGAAGCACTCACATACTTTTAAAACTTTGTGAAGTGGCGCTTATGATGATTATAGGTCAGCTAAATGTTGGGGTTATGGGGGGTACACCATTTGCTTTGCTTTGCAACTATCTCGTTTCCTGAACAATTTTCCATCCATGTTGGCCCTGTGTTTCTTTGTCTTTTCCTTAAAACTAGTATTTTAGCTCGTGCTAAGCACGGTCTTACCCTAGTAAAAGATATAGAAAGCATGGGCGGAATTGTTTGTAGCAGTTTCTGTTCATTCATCCATCATATCTTTCTGCTGAAACCATTTAACATATTGCCTTCTGTTAGCACAATATAGTAACATGGGCAGAATCGGCTGCAGCCATTAGTTTAAATAAAGATTAATCGCACAGCCGCTTTAGCATCACGTTGCCACTTATTATCTTTTAAATATTGACATATAGATGTGCTCAAACTGAACTCAACGTCATCGCCCTCCACACCTTATCATTATGATACGGCGCGTTTGTGACATAGATGAAGCGAATGGTGAGGGAGGGAGGGAGTGGAGCGCATTAATGCTTACTATCAAGCGAGGATAATAAGTGACATAACACAACAGTACAGAAAATCTTAGCAGTTAACCCCTTAGAGAATAATTATAGTTGCAGTTCTTCGTAACAAATTGCAGACAACATATCACCCTTTAGTAGGTAACATATTTGTGTATCAAGATATTGTTATTACATTTAATTTGACAATTCCTTGGAATCAACAGGCCTTGAATCTATCCACCCGAGAGTACCAAGCTACCTTATTACCAGCAACAACTGTATATAACTTTAACCATTTTAAAGCTTGAAACCTCTATAATCTTCAACCCTGCATGATAAGCTTTCAGAGCGATCTCAGATCATCGATCTAGATGAAGTAGAAGCTCTACATGGCATCTTTTGACAACAAGTTGTTTGACTGGATCCTACGAGCATTGTTCAACTGATCCACCGCATCACCTCTCTCAAACACTGCTGCTGCTCCCATCCCAGAGCCTGCACAGAATTTTTTTAAAAAAAAAAGTACCAAGACAGAATTTCCAAAGGTGGGTTTATTCACATTAACATGGAAGGAAAAGAGAAGAAAGAAACCCACCTATGCACATAGACACGACTCCAAAGCGACAGTCCTTCCCTCTACGTCCCATTTCATTCAATAGAGTGCTAACACAGCGTGCACCTATGGACAAGCAAAATAATGATGGTGAATTTACCATATGAAGTTTCATCAAGCAGCATATATCAACCAGAGGCTTACACTGGAATCGCACAGGTGAAAGATTAGTTACATACTCTGACATCTTTACTTGACAAGGTTTCAAAGGTTAAGCAGATAATTACCTACTAAACTTTCACACAATCATAATATCATATGGACCTATGTTAGCTGCATAATTTTACCTCAAGCTTGAACATCTTTGCATGCAAATACCTCTCAGACAAAACAAAAACTAGCTTTTTATATCTGAAAAGAAGAATTTACCCCCAACTTGCATCCTCGAAAACTCATGAAATAATAGTCAGATGATGTTTCTTGATTTTGGCCCATGAGAGGTATTAAAACAACAGACCCTTTTGGATCTCCAATAAACATCAACAATGTGACATTAAAGCAGAAATTAGAGCTAGGATTGTATAATTTAGACAACTTGATATGAACATCAATAACGTCCATCCACACACAAATCCTCATCTAATTATCTTGAATTGGATTCCATTGACGCATAATTTATGTGCATGTCTACTTACACGACTGGCACATCTATTGACTTCCTTACGTTTGCTTACATGCATTGGCTGGAAATCTTGCCCTTTGCCCACTTTTGACTCTCTCACAGTCTAAAGAGCACTTTCATCACGCAAAATTTGAGTTTCACATTAGCAAGAAGTAAACAGTAACTAACAACTACAATCTGAATGACAGCACCCACATGGACTGTTTTAATTTGGATGTTGCCTCATCATTCCCTTGTATAATGATTTAAAATCTTTTCATATTAGTTCACTGATTGTAGCTGCAGATAGGAGTTATTTGATTTAGGAACGTGTCGAACAAATAAAAGCACGTCAGAAGAACATATGCATACTAATTAGTTAGTTTTGAATTAAATACTACCCGAAACAAAGACCCAATACACTGCTATGCTTGGTATCTTCCAAGTTATCTAGAGATGGGAATTGATTTTGTAAAATACCTGTTGCACCAAGTGGATGTCCAAGAGCAATAGCACCGCCGTTTACATTTACTTTAGCAGGATCAATCTCCAACTTCTTGCAGCAGTACACAAATTGAGAGGCAAAGGCCTACATAATTCGTATGCAATGTTTTAGTTGCATCATTTAGCATTGCGATTACAATAGCAAATACAAGCAGTCTCGGGCTGGGGTGATCAACCTAAAAGCACTATGGGCGAGCTAATATGGTTGAATCGCTCTCTCGGTGGAGGAGGGCGAGCGGTCTCCTTCAAGGAAGCTATGGGACAAGGATAGTGAGAGTTGGTTGGGCTGCGATGGAGGAAAGATGGAATCTCTTGGAAGAACCAAATGGGAGGTGGTCCCATTGCGGTAGGAAGAAAAGCTATTGGTTGTAAGTGGGTGTATAAAAGAAAGGAAGATCTTCGAGCTCGGTGGTGTAAGATACAAGGCGAGGCTAGTGGCTAAGGGTTTTGCCTGAGAAAGGGGTGTGGATTACAATGAGATATTTTCTCCGGTGGTGAAACACACATCTATTCGGGTGCTATTGAGTATTGTTGCTTATGGTGATTTTGAGTGGATCAACTCGATGTTAAAACAAACCTTCTTACTGCGGAGACTTGGATGAAGAGATCTACATGCATCAACCTCGAGGGCTACAAGGTTGAGGATAAGGAGAATCATGTGTGTCGCTTTGAGGAAGTCAATGTATGGATTAAAGCAATCTCCCGTGATGGTACAAGCGATTTGACTCCTTCATCTTTGAAGCATGGGTTTTCTGGCGATCATGATTGTTGTGTTTACATTCGAAGCTTCAAGGAGGTAATTTTATCTATCTTCTTTTGTATGTGGATGACATGCTTATTGCTTCTAAGAGCAGGTGGAGATAGATAGGTTGAAATCTCAACTTGGTGAAGAGTTCGAGATGAAGGACATGGGTGCCGCTAGGAAAATACCGGTATGGAGATTAGAAGAGAGCGGCGAATCGACGATTGTTCTTGAGTCGGAAGGGCTACATAGAGCGGGTGATCGCGAGGTTCGAGATGCAAAGTGCTAAGTCGGTGGTGACTCCATTGGCTCCACACTTTAGGCTTCGGTAATCAATCTCCCACTACAAATGAAGAGAAGGCGACATGGAGCGTGTTCCCTATGCTAGTGCAGTTGGCGCTTTAATGTATGCAATGGTGTGTACACCCGAGATATTTCCTGAGCGGTTAGTGTGGTCGTGATTCATGGCGAATCCGGAAAGGCGACCGAAGCAAAGAAGTGGGTCCTCGTACTTAAAGGGTACGATTGATCACGGTCACGTGTTTGGTGGAGAAACATGTCGATTGACGGTTTGTGGACTCGATTATGCAGGCGATCTAGATAGACGACGATCTACTCACGGTTATGTATTCAAGATACATGGGGCTCGGTTAGTTGGCGATCGATGTTGCGGAGCTCTGATGGCACTTTCTACTCTGGTGAAAGTACATGGCCATGACAGAGGGAGTGAAGGAAGCATTGTGGTTGTGGGGTCTTCTAGGCGATTTGGGGATTGGGCGGAAACGTGAACTTGTGGTGTGACAAATGAGTGCAATTCACTTGGCGAAGAATCGAGTTCATCATGCTCGTACCAAGCATATCGATGTCGTATCATTTTGTGCGGGATGTCATAGAGGAAGGTGATATTTCTCTCATGAAGGTGCACACGAATGAGAATCCAATGGACATGTTAACCAAGGTGGTCACGCAGTAGTAAGTTTAAGCATTGCTTGGACTTGCTTCATATCACTTCGTGTTGATTTGCCCAAGAGGGCATGTCCTTCAGTGATATGGGTAAGGTGGAGATGATTTGAGGTGAACTACGGTGAGCTTGATCCGGTGGAGGGTGCGTGAGGCGTCGCGGTGTAGTGGCGCATTTGGATTGGCTGGATTGGCTAATGGTGATCTCTAGATGTTCTTGGTGTTCTTGGTGTTCGTCCAAAATTTGAGGTGAATCAAATGATGCAATGAGGTGGAGAATTGTAGAACATGCACAAAACATGCACAAGCAGTTTGAGTTCATTAGTCGACTACAGGTATTGTAGACTAATCGGCAGACGAGAAAACGAGGTTTGGTAGAACAGTAGTCGACTAATCTGTATTGTAGTCGACTAATCTGTGACGAACGGCGATCTTCGGTAAGAACAGTAGTCGACTAATATGATGTAGTAGTCGACTAATCTGAAGCGGTCAGAAAACGGGTTTGGTTTTAAACCGGTTCGTTTAGAGTTTATATATAACCCTAAACCCGATTATTTGGAAGTTATGAAGCACGTTTTGGAGCGACTTTTGAGAGGGTTTGGTGCATCTTTGAGAGGAGATCTTTTGAGAGATTGAGAGGTTTGTTTTAGGGTTTCTTTGTGAGAACTTGTAATCCTAATTTGTATTCTCTCTTTCTATTAGTGAAAATCCCCTCCTTACCCGTGGGCGTAGGCAACTTCTTAGAACCACGTAAATCTCGTGTCTTTACTCTTTTATTGTGTTTTTGCTATCGTTTGTGGTGGTTTCTCTCGACGGTTCCAGCGGTCATGTGACAATGGTGTAACCCATTCAAGCATTTATATGATTACTAGTTAACAGGGCACGTGCAGTGCACGTGCTAAATTTAGTTGAAATTTTTGCAAAAGAATGTTATACTTATATATGCAGAAATTAGAATAACAAAGACTATATTTATAAAATTAAGTTTTATGTGCAACTTTTATAGTAATGATCAATATGTATGGAGATAATAGTTAATTTTCCTAAAAGTTATTTTAAATGTAGTCAATATCCAAAGCGCTTTAAAATTTTGAAATTACTACATTTATAATAAACTTAGGTTAAGATAAATTGTATATAAATCCCTCATCTATACCTTCAGTTCCACTTAACCCTCAAAATTATTTATTAGCACATAGCACTCTTCTCTTAAGAATTAAGAGGGATAAGTGCTAATAAATGAGCTAATTGAAGGTATATATATAAGAGAGTTATGTGCCGTACCCTTTAGTTTATTAATCTTTGCATTTTTAGAGGTTTTTAAAATCATAGATTTTGTTTTAAATCATATCGAATCTTTGAAGATAAGTTGTATATAAGCCTCTCATCGATAATTAATTCCTCTAATTACCGGCTTCCATAAATTGATTGATTGTAATACATGTCAAATCATATCCAAAGTGTTTTAAAAGTTATTTTTTCTCGGATTTTTAAAATATATATTTTGTGCGGGATGTCATAGAGGAAGGTGATATTTCTCTCATGAAGGTGCACACGAATGAGAATCCAAAGGACATGTTAACCAAGGTGGTCACAGTAGTAAGTTTAAGCATTGCTTGGACTTGCTTCATATCAGCTTCGTGTTGATTTGCCCAAGAGGGCATGTCCCTTGGGCGTAATGGGTAAGGTGGAGATGATTTGAGGTGAACTACGGTGAGCTTGATCCGTGGAGTGCGTGAAGCGTCGGCGGTGTAGTGGCATTTGGATTGGCTGGATTGGCTAATGGTGATCTCTAGATGTTCTTGGTGTTCTTGGTGTTCGTCCAAAATTTGAGGTGAATCAAATGATGTACGAGGTGGAGAATTGTAGAACATGCACAAAACATGCACAAGCAGTTTGAGTTCGGTGAGTCGACTACTAGGTATTGTAGTCGACTAATCTGCCCGTGAATGACGAGTTTGGTCGGGAACGAGTAGTCGACTAATCGTATTGTAGTCGTATCTGCGTGAGACCAACGATCTTCGGTGAGAACGAGTAGTCGACTAATATGATGTAGTAGTCGACTAATCTGGGCAGATTCAGAAAACGGGTTTGGTTTTAAACCCGGTTCGTTTAGAGTTTATATATAACCCTAAACCTGATTATTTGGAAGTTATGAAGCACGTTTTGGAGCAGCTTTTCAGAGGGTTTGGTGCATCTTTGGAGAGGAGATCTTTTGAGAGATTGAGAGGTTTGTTTTTAGGGTTTCTTTGTGAGAACTTGTAATCCTAATTTGTATTCTCTCTTTCTATTAGTGAAAATCCCCCCTCCTTACCCCGTGGACGTAGGCAACTTGCCGAACCACGTAAATCTCGTGTCTTTACTCTTTTATTGTGTTTTTTGCTATCGTTTGTGGTGGTTTCTCTCGACGGTTCCTCGGTCCGCGAGCCCAACAATGGTGTAACCCATTCAAGCATTTATATGATTACTAGTTAACAGGGCACGTGCAGTGCACGTGCTAAATTTAGTTGAAATTTTTGCAAAAGAATGTTATACTTATATATGCAGAAATTAGAATAACAAAGACTATATTTATAAAATTAAGTTTTATGTGCAACTTTTATAGTAATGATCAATATGTATGGAGATAATAGTTAATATTTCTAAAAGTTATTTTAAATGTAGTCAATATCCAAAGCGCTTTAAAATTTTGAAATTACTACATTTATAATAAACATAGGTTAAGATAAATTGTATATAAATCCCTCATCTATACCTTCAGCCCATTTAACCCCTAAGTTATTTATTAGCACATAGCACTCTTCTCTTAAGAATTAAGAGGGATAAGTGCTAATAAATGAGCTAATTGAAGGTATATATATAAGGGAGTTATGTGCAACGCACTTTAGTTTATTAATCTTTGCATTTTTCGAGGTTTTAAAATCATAGATTTTGTTTTAAATCATATCGAATCTTTGAAGATAAGTTGTATATAAGCCTCTCATCGATAATTAATTCCTCTAATTACCGGCTTCCATAAATTGATTGATTGTAATACATGTCAAATCATATCCAAAGTGTTTTAAAAGTTATTTTTTCTCATGGTTTTAAAATAATATATTTTGTTTCAAATCATATCGAATGTTTGAAGATAAGTTGTATATAAGCCTCTCGTCGATAATCAATTCCTCTAATTACCAATTTTCATAACTTTATTGATTGTAATACATGTCGGAGGAACCTTGTTGCACTAATGAGGTCTTGTTACGTGGATTTACTTGCCCACAAAGTAAATTCCATGACTACCTCAGCCAAAGAATAGTGACATATGTACCGCCTGATTTGCTTAGACAACAGGCATAAATATTGCCCCCTACATTAGGTAAAGGCACTTCATACCTTTACCTCCACTTAATATCGCCAAACTTGCTTGATGAATCCTATTCTCTAAAACCACCTTTTTATTTTTGATAACTCAAAGTTTTTTTAACACTTTAATACCACAAAATTTATAAATATTTTAACTTTGATACCACAAAGATTTACATTTTTTTTTACAATGATACCTTAAAGTTTACTTATTTTAGCTTTGATACTCTAACCCAAGTTTTGGGTGTTAAAGTGTCCAAAGCAAACCTTTGTATGTCAAAATTAAAGAAGTATAAAATTTGTCATAACAAAGTGTTAGAAAAAAATTATATGGAATTATTGTAGATTTGAAGGAGTAATATGGAATATTGTAGATTTTGGGTATCAAAGTTCAAAGAACTATGGGATATTAAAGTGAAATAAGGTGTTTTGGTCATTGAGGGAGTAATGAGCAATTTCAAAGATTTAGGGATTAATATGGAGTTATTGTAGATTGAGGGACTAATATGTAATTATTCTAGATTTAAGGGACTAATATGTAATATCCATCTTTCTTTGAGGCTAAACATGTGAAGCTGAGTTTAAGTGAGGTGAAAAACAAAACGCAGCAATGGCAGGGTTCGAACTCCGGACCAAGTATAAGGGAACGCTAGCTCCTTGCCAACTGGGCTATAGTACTATGCTATCTTCGATCTATGATTTTTAAATTTGATTCTATTATCAGAGTATGATGCCACAAACAAAAACGCGTAGGTGCAGGCCCCACCTAAGTAGGAGAACACAAAAAATAAGCAAACAGGAGCCGTATTCTCTTTTTATATATAGTATGATATCTATGCATAACAGTACCGTGCCAAGATTGGAGCACCACAACATTTAATTGGAAACAATAGTTAATCCTCATATTTTTAAAGTTTCTAATCATTATATCAAAGCTTCTAAGTTATGGTAATGATTGAGCGTTATATTCTTACATTGTAACATGCCTTTGTAAGTTGACCATGCTTTTTTTGGGCTGAAACTTGGACTCACGCAACAATATCAATTTTTTTAAAATCCGTATTAAATTCATGATCAGTAAGGTTCGACCTTGAATCACTCTAATATCATCTTAAAGTCTCTAATCACATCAAAACTCTAAGGTTGTGATGATGATTAAGGATTATATTATATTTTGACGATTATGAATCATATCAGAATCGACCGCATGCGAGTGGTTGGTTCTGACCACTCATTTGGAGGGCAAATTCTAAAGTTTCCCCTCTACTATTTGCAACGAAAGGTCAGAACCGACCGTTTGCATACGGTCGGTGAAATTTGCCCTTACTATTTGCAGCGAAAGGTCAGAATCGACCGCTGACATGCAGTTAGTTCTGATAAAAACGGACTCTATTGTAACACATTGAGCAACAAACAATAAATAGTTTATTCAACTAAGAAAGCACAAAAGCAAGAACACATGATAAGGAGGAATCACTTTAGAAACGTCTAGAAAGTAGAATCTCAATCTTCAGAATTAGGATTAAAAAAATTATTGTGTGCCACTATCCATTGGCTATAAAGTATGACATGGGAGCAGTTTGAGGAGGGGGAAAGGTGTTAGTGAAGCACTCACATACTTTTAAAACTTTGTGAAGTGGCGCTTATGATGATTATAGGTCAGCTAAATGTTGGGGTTATGGGGGGTACACCATTTGCTTTGCTTTGCAACTATCTCGTTTCCTGAACAATTTTCCATCCATGTTGGCCCTGTGTTTCTTTGTCTTTTCCTTAAAACTAGTATTTTAGCTCGTGTTAAGCACGGCCTTACCCTAGTAAAAGATATAGAAAGCATGTGCGGAATTGTTTGTATCAGTTTCTGTTCATTCATCCATCATATCCTTCTGCTGGAACCATTTAACATATTGCCTTCTGTTAGCACAATATAGTAACATGGGCAGAATCGGCTGCAGCCATTAGTTTAAATAAAGATTAATCGCACAGCCGCCCCCTTAGCATCACGTTGCGCCACTTATTATCTTTTAAATATTGACATATAGATGTGCTCAAACTGAACTCAACGTCATCGCCCTCCACACCTTATCATTATGATACGGCGCGTTTGTGACATGGATGAAGCGAATGGTGAGGGAGGGAGGGAGTGGAGCGCATTAGTGCTTACTATCAAGCGAGGATAATAAGTGACATAACACAACAGTACAGAAAATCTTAGCAGTTAACCCCATAAAGAATAATTATAGTTGCAGTCCTTCGTAACAAATTGCAGACAACTTATCACCCTTTATTAGGTAACATATTTGTGTATCAGATACTGTTATTACATTTAATTTGACAATTCCTTGGAATCAACAGGCCTTGAATCTATCCACCTGAGAGTACCAAGCTACCTTATTACCAGCAACAACTGTATATAACTTTAACCATTCTAAAGCTTGAAACCTCTATCATCTTCAACCCTGCATGATAAGCTTTCAGAGCGATCTCAGATCATCGATCTAGATGAAGTAGAAGCTCTACATGGCATCTTTTGACAACAAGTTGTTTGACTGGATCCTACGAGCATTGTTCAACTGATCCACCGCATCACCTCTCTCAAACACTGCTGCTGCTCCCATCCCAGAGCCTGCACAGAATTTTTTTTAAAAAAAGTACAAGACAGAATTTCCAAAGGTGGGTTTATTCACATTAAAATGGAAGGAAAAGAGATGAAAGAAACCCACCTATGCACATAGACACGACTCCAAAGCGACAGTCTTTCCCTCTACGTCCCATTTCATTCAATAGAGTGCTAACACAGCGTGCACCTATGGACAAGCAAAATAATGATGGTGAATTTACCATATGAAGTTTCATCAAGCAGCATATATCAACCAGAGGCTTACACTGGAATCGCACAGGTGAAAGATTAGTTACATACTCTGACATCTTTACTTGACAAGGTTTCAAAGGTTAAGCAGATAATTACCTACTAAACTTTCACACAATCATAATATCATATGGACCTATGTTAGCTGCATAATTTTACCTCAAGCTTGAACATCTTTGCATGCAAATACCTCTCAGACAAAACAAAAACTAGCTTTTTATATCTGAAAAGAAGAATTTACCCCCAACTTGCATCCTCGAAAACTCATGAAATAATAGTCAGATGATGTTTCTTGATTTTGGCCCATGAGAGGTATTAAAACAACAGACCCTTTTGGATCTCCAATAAACATCAACAATGTGACATTAAAGCAGAAATTAGAGCTAGGATTGTATAATTTAGACAACTTGATATGAACATCAATAACGTCCATCCACACACAAATCCTCATCTAATTATCTTGAATTGGATTCCATTGACGCATAATTTATGTGCATGTCTACTTACACGACTGGCACATCTATTGACTTCCTTACGTTTGCTTACATGCATTGGCTGGAAATCTTGCCCTTTGCCCACTTTTGACTCTCTCACAGTCTAAAGAGCACTTTCATCACGCAAAATTTGAGTTTCACATTAGCAAGAAGTAAACAGTAACTAACAACTACAATACGAATGACAGCACCCACATGGACTGTTTTAATTTGGATGTTGCCTCATCATTCCCTTGTATAATGATTTAAAATCTTTTCATATTAGTTCACTGATTGTAGCTGCAGATAGGAGTTATTTGATTTAGGAACGTGTCGAACAAATAAAAGCACGTCAGAAGAACATATGCATACTAATTAGTTAGTTTTGAATTAAATACTACCCGAAACAAAGACCCAATACACTGCTATGCTTGGTATCTTCCAAGTTATCTAGAGATGGGAATTGATTTTGTAAAATACCTGTTGCACCAAGTGGATGTCCAAGAGCAATAGCACCGCCGTTTACATTTACTTTAGCAGGATCAATCTCCAACTTCTTGCAGCAGTACACAAATTGAGAGGCAAAGGCCTACATAATTCGTATGCAATGTTTTAGTTGCATCATTTAGCATTGCGATTACAATAGCAAATAAAACAGTGATCTCCTTATTATTAACCTCATTTATTTCAAAAAGATCAATGTCCTCAATTTGAAGACCAGCAGATTTAACAGCAGGAGGGATTGCAGCAGCAGGACCAATACCCATGATAGCAGGATCCACGCCGACCGCGACAAAGCTCCTACAAAATTTTAAATACATTGATCAAACTGATTGAAAGGGTTTTCTTTATTCAGAAGTCAAGAATGATATCCCAAAATAGAACTCAGAATCAACTGAAAGTAATAGGACTAGACTCTGTAATGACAGAACCTGAATATGCCGAGTATAGGCAACCCTTTCTGCATTGCTACATCCCTCCTCATGAGCAGAACTGCTCCAGCACCATCACTCACTTGACTTGAATTGCCTGGAAATAGATACCTCAACTCAAAATCTACATGCAGTATACATCTATAATGTTTTATCCTAAAGAGAAAAAGGAACATTCAAATACCAGCTGTTGTGCTCCCATCCTTCTTAAATACTGGTCGAAGCTTTGCCAGACCCGACACTGTAGTCTCAGGACGTATTCCATCATCTACAGATATCGTGACTTGTTTTTCTTCTCCACTTTTTGGGTCTACAATCTGCAAGAAATACAACTCCACATTAAATAACTGAAAACTGTGTTTCCGGTTGATAGAATATCACATTTAACAACAGAAAATGGGGCAATTGGTTCCGAAACTCCTAACAATAAGCACTGCTTGACCCTTCTCACAATAAAAATGAAGCTACATTTGGTTGCTCGAAGAACATTTAGACTTCTAAAAAGGTAGTTGAGAAAAAACACAGACGTTGGATGGAACTTCTGTATTCATTTTATCTTATGGGGACAATAGCCTCATGTTTTTGCACTTTTTCTATGCAGATCCCTGACCATTTACCAGTACTTCAAGAAGAAGGTTTGATTAAAAAGCATTACAAACCAAAAAAAAAAAAGGCTTGAAATAACTTTCTAGAGATCGTCTCCAAATTTCAGTATTCACCATTTGCCAAACAATTTCCGAGTCGAGAATTCGGAGAACAATATGACGTTGATAATTACCCAAAAAACTCAACTTAAATTCTTTTTACTTATGATGATCCCAGATATCAATAGAAAAATCTGCATGACACATGGAGTAATAATGATTTTCACCTTTGTCATCACAGGAACAATCTCATCTTTAAATTTACCGGACGCAGTTGCTGCAGCTGCTTTCCTATGAGACTCAACCTAAAAACATCCAACAGAGCCATGTCAGAAGCAGGAGCGGTTATTTTCAACAATAAGAAAATCTATGTTGAGAAAACTGACAGCAGCTTGATCCTGTTCTTGTCGGGTTACACCAAAACGATGGGCTACATTTTCAGACGTAATTCCCATAGGAAGAAGACAATCTTGAGCTTGTTGGAAATGGTTCACCTGAAGCATCAAAGGAGATGAATTATTGAAGTAAGAAAATATGACCTCTTGAACTTCCATCCAAAAAAAAGCATGCATCATCTCATATATGTAACATAAGGCGTACTTTTGGGTTAATGGATCCTTCCCAAGCAACTTGGTTTGCAGTCATGGATTCCAATCCTGCCCCAATACCTGCAATGAATTAAAAACGAATTAGAGGAGGAATAAAAAGTTTACATATACTTAACAAAAAGACAAACACAAAACCATACCAATGTCGTAATATCCAGCTCTAATGGCAGCAGCAACATCAGCAACTGCTTGAAGGCCAGATGAACACTGCCTGTTCACAGTTCTGATAGGAACAGTTTCTGTGCAATCCAACATAATGCTTAAAGGTGGGATTTAAGAGTAACAAAACATGCAAAAGAAGGAAACATGGAAATGAACTTACCAGGAAAACCGGCATAGAAGGCAGCCATCCTGCATTCATTTGCTCTTTGAGCGCCTGGTGCTAAGACTGTACCAACCACGATATCACCAACTTCCTTTGGGTCCAGTTTGGTCTTATCTATCACTGCCTGTAACAACGATTTGTCATGAGAAAACAAACAAAGGATTGCAACTCTTATGACCTCAAATAAACTAGAAAACAGGCACAATATATAGGAGAACTAAAAGCAATATTCCTAAATATCTCTCTTATTTTTAACATAAAAATGCTTTTACTCCAGCAATTGCCATGACTATGAACGAGGCAGAACTTCAACTTTCCTCCAAAATGATCACATATCACTGTCCTTTCTTTCTAATTCCTTCAGAACATAATTTCGCAGCTTCCACATTCTATGCTTCTAAATGGTTCTATGAGCATTCCATCTTCCTCTCTCGTTGGTTGTGCATTTCACATTGCCATCAAACTCACATGTCAGCTTTACTTCGATGCACCCAATCCACAACCTCCCATCAGATAGTAAACTCCTTGTCTTACCTAATCTCCCAAACCTTCTAACTCCTCTCTGCAGTATTTTATTTTGATTTAATCTTGTGTGGAAGAGATGAAAGAAACCAATTTTATTAATATTGAAAAAAATAAAATGTGAAAGACTGACTGTTTCCTCCAAAGGGTGGACACTGTCTGATTTAATTATCATCGATTTATTTTAACACCTCAAAATAGATACAAGTAAAGACTTGAGGCAAACCTTCAGAACAGGAGTCAGCAGGTCATCAGGATATGTATCTTTAGAGCCTCCTCTCTTGGACTTGCAAATTGCAGTTCGGAAAGCGCTGCAGAAACAAGGGCAAAATACCAGGAATGAGCAAAAATGCCCCAAAAGTGAATCGCACAACACATGCATCACGACGCATTGAAAAGATTCAGGACCAAACAATCGAACAATTCGACAACCGAAGGTTCATCTCTTAACTAGATTGGCGAACCCCCAAGACAATACTAGCAAGCAAACGGCACTTAAATGAATAAAGTTACAGCATAGAAGTGTAGAAATCTAAAAGAAATAAAATTTCTCTACAGAAATCCAAAAGCATAATTTCTATAAATAACCTTATCTCACAAAATTCCTCTACAGCCGCTACGGGTATCCAAAAGAGTAATTTCTATGGACCATCACTTACGCAACAATGACGACATCATCGCCGAAGCTGGAGTTCCTCAAGTACGCAGCACTGTCCCCAGCAGCGCACACCGACGCCTGCACAAAACCAACCAAATTCACAATCAGCGCCTCAAAGTTTCCCACAAATTTCAATTCTCACACTAAAACCCCTCAAAATCCCCCGATTTCGAAATCGAGTGACCGAAACCCTAGGCCACTGTCGAAGTTGGAGAACTCACCGACAGCATGGAGGAATCATTGGGCGAGGGAGGGAGGAGATGCTGAAGGAGAACTCTCTGCCTGTTGATCGCCTTGTCCATTGCAAAGTATCTCTAGATCTCGTTCGAGCTCGACGACGAAGGAGTTTGACCGCGATCGCGAATAGAAAATGATACCTACACGAAAGAAACTCGACGGAGTTACTTGAGACTACGGTATGGCGGTGGGATTGAGAATTAATACTGGATGCACCCACTCTCATTTGTACAATTGTGGGCCTACCTGTCAGTGAACGGGTGATTTATTGTGTAGATTAAAGGCGTATTAAAATGAGCAGATAAGGTTTGCTGAGTTATGGACGGATATGGGAATGCGTGACCGTAACGGCTTCTAGAGGACACACACATCGGCTCTGACGCTGGGCTGAAGGAGTCTGTTAGAGTCCGATGAAGGATGATAGGCCGGCCCATTAGGATCGTGATGTCATCTTGTTTATTTGGGCCTTGTGTTCGCCCTTTCAACACACTGTACTTGGCCCATTGGCGTGTGTCAATAATAATTATGAAGCGGAGTTTCCAAAAAATAATAAAAGTAAGTGTTTGCTTTTAGTGCAAATAGTAGAAATATTTTATGTTTCTAAATTTAAGCATTCGATAATAACCCAAGTATAGCTTAAACAAATGATTAGTATTACATATATGCGCACGGGCCTAGTGGTTGACATCACTTTGATGCACATTTAATATCATGAACTGATCCACTAGATACTTTCTCCTTAAACAAATGTTTTGAATTTTTGACATTAATGTAGCTTGCAGGTCTATTGTCATTAGTGAAGCCTACTTCTCTATCTTCTTTGACTTAAACAAAAGCTTGTCCATAGTAAAAAAAAAAGAGGTCAAATTATTCAACATTGATTTAGACAGCACGATCAACGGAAATTCGCCTTGATAGATCAACATGAACTCAGATTCAAGTTTTGGTTATGACTTTCTAGGAAATAGGAGGAAAAATAGAATTAATATTAAAAAAAAGTATGTGATGAGCAAACAATGCATGTTCATTAAATTGGTTTGAAATATAAAACTTTATGAAAATCTGAGGAAGAAGTGACGGGGGTTACAACTGTAAACAGACAAGGGTTCTGCTGGACCATGATCCTCTCTAAATGGACTCTGTTCCCTTCAAGCTGTCGGTGGTCTTTGAAACTTATCCTCAAATGTTTTCACTAATAAGAGCTTTTCATGCTAATTTCAGATCTCAGATCTGAGCCGACAGCAGGGCCTTCAGGGCCAGGCCCACAGCATTATGCTATGGGCTTATGGATACGTAGTGTTGCATATTAAAGCCACTCTACTCCTCCTCCAATGGACTATAGCTGCTCTCTATGTGATTGCATCTTCAGTAGATAATGGATAGCACAGTGGTCAACATTACAATTGTCCTGGTTATCGTCTAAGTCTTCAACTTCAAGTTCTGTGTTAAAGACAACAAGTATAAATTGGCAAATGCTCCTACTCTTGATCCACAAGTCAACACTTCACTATGATACTAATGATGCATAGTATTAATGATGCTTCAACAGAGAACAACTAACGTGGTAGAAAGGACCTTGGATATTTTCACAATGAACCAAAGCTTATGAGATTATATGTCAATCAACAGCTCTAACTTATACATAGAATTAACATACTAAAATTGCACAAAATTAACATCCAAACACAGAAACCTTTGCTTTACTCAGTATTCACTATTACATAAAACTGTCCATTCTCTCAGTTCATATATCCATGCAATAAAAGTTGCAGACAATCAAAACACAACTCAAGGAACAAAAGACTCGCTCCACATAAAAATGGGAGTAAAGTAGTAAGTAAGTGGCAAAAACAAACATATATCAACAACGCTTCAGCATCTATCCCTAAATGGAATCAGATGCAGAGGTTGGAAAAGGGAATGATGCAATTTAACAGTGTCTGCACAAAACAAGCATATAAAAAACACTTGCTTTGTTGGATATCTATACGCTTTCATTCTCTGTTTTGTTATATTTTTTTAATACTATTTTCTTTGTTTTGTGTGTTTGGTGGGATTAAGCTAGCAAGTTCTGCCTCTGCGGCAAGGGAGAACTCCGGCGGAGGAAGTGAGAGTACCGACGAGAGAAGAGGGCTTCGCTGATAGGCTGGACGCTCTCGAGTAGCTCGAGGATGCTCCTGCCCCTGACGGAGTGAAGTAGGCGCCATTGAGCATGAGATCGCCTTCCGATCTCCAGTTCCAGCCTCCCATGTTCCTCGATCTGTGTTCACTCTTTTTGTGACCTGTGTATGTTCAATGTAGTATTTAGACAGTGTAGGTGACCAGAAAGTTTCGCTCAGGGTTGATTTGGTTACCTCTTTGGCGAAGGGGTCTTGGGGGGCGAGGTAGCGGTTGCCCTGGCTGTTGATGGTGGGGTCAGCACTGCCGCCGATGGCGTACATCTCCCAGTGGGTGTAGTCATTGTTCACCACATGGAAGTAGCCATGCCTGCACCTGTAAACAGAGCAATCATATGATGAAACTTCACTGATTAATTATACCCCAAATTACGCAAATTCTAAAGGACTAACTACTTATTAGAGCTTTTTTTTAATAGCCATATTGATCTTTGTTATCTCTACCTGTTCAATACCTATATGAGACAAAAGAGGGTCTATCTGCAACACACTTAAGTAAAATATGAGGAAATCACTCTACAACACATTGATTTCGCGTGACACCAGCGTGACAGGTACAAAGTAGGGATATGTGCCAAAAATTTTATTTAGGAGTACTTTGTGACTAATGCTGTAGTAATGGAGGGTATATGTGGAATGAACCCAGGTCTAAACAAAAATTTATAGCTTCAGATTATACCTTGGCATCCTCTGGATGAGTCCCTCCCCAAAATGATTAAAGGCAATTGTGACCTGCATAACCTTGTCCCTCTCATAAGAATCACTGTGACCCAGTAGCATCACCTGCATCAATCCAAAATCAAATTGCTAATCTCAACACTAATTCTCCCAACATAGCTATAAATTTTAAGCACTAATTAGAGCAATCTAAAATCTACCTCATTGTGATGAGTGAAGTAATTGTTAGATATAGTAATGGCAGTAGACCCCACGATAGCATCAATGAGCCCATCAGCACAATTCGACAGCGAGCAGTGGTCAACCCAAACATGACTCGAGCCAAAGATCGAAACCCCGTCTCCGTCCGCCATCGTCCGCCACCCGTAATGCGACAGAGAGCTCCTCACCATCGCGTTGCCCGTCGGCTTGCAGTCATGAATGTGAACCCCATGAATGATGATGTTGTTCACAAACTGGACGGTGATGCAAGCTCCGTTGGCGATGTGGACGTTGACACCGCGGCCGTCGATGGTCTTGAAGCTGTTCATGATCAGCTCTTGCTTGAGGGTGATGACCATGTCGCGCTTGAAGATGATCCAGAGGGGCTCCTCCTGGATGACGGCGTGGCGGAGGGTCCCAGGCTTGGGAGTGACGGGGTCGTCGTCGTTGGGGTCGGTGACGACATAGTAGCGGCCGTTGCGGCCGCCGAGGGCGTTGCGGCCGAAGCCGATGCCGCAGTCTGCGTGGCGCTTGCGGTTGCGGTGCCAGTGCGGGTCGCAGCGCCAGCAGTCGTCGATGGGGTTGCCTGTTCCGCAGGTAAGGTAGGCGAGGGAACGGCGCTGCGTGCTGTTTTGTATGCTCCTGCAGAGATTATTTAGAGCAGAGTTTATACTGATCTCAATTTAGTTAATTTAATCAGGATTTTTTTTCTTCAAATAACATGATTAGCATTCTCTGAAACAATATACTTAGAAAAGTTTAGTGACAATTCAGTATCTTAACCTATTGTAAGGTGCTAAGGAGAGTTAATACCTCCCGTGTGATTGATTGGTACACCTATTAGTTAGAGCAGAGTTTACACTAATCTCTATTTGTTTAATCTAATCAATATTTATTCTCCAGTTACAAGATTAGCATTCTCTAAAACAACAAATTTGGACAATTTTAGTGTTAATTGAGCAACTTAACATGTTTGGCAACCAGCTGAACTAGAAGTTAAAGAGTGTTAATACCTTCTTAATTTGTCAGACACAATTGCCTTAAGAAATAAAGTAAGTTAAACTATCATAATTTTTGAACACGAGAAATACCAAAGGCTAAAAGATAACTCTTCAATAGAGGTTAAAAAGAGGTAAAACTCAAAGACAATTGTTATCCGTCACTTTAGACAGATTAATATTACCTTGTTTAGAAAGTAGTAACAAACTTCTCTTTCTCTTCCTATACACTAAAAACTCAAGGATTAGAATAAAGTTTAGCTAAGTGAGATTAACTACTTGAATCCTTTCTTTACATTAACTGGATTAATTATCTTAATTCTTTTATTTTCTTTTCTTAAACCCTTGTCAAACGTCATACAACTTTTACTATTTTCCAAGAGTTAAAAGGGTGGTGGACCTGGTTGTGAGAGTCGGATACAATTAAAATTGCAAATTTGGAAACCTCACATGAACTTGTCAAACAAATGTTTTCACGAAAAAGTACAATCAGTTAATTTTCTATTTCTCTAAAAGTTCTCTAGCGTACCCTTCTGTAACAAGCTTTTTCGAGGAATTACCCTCCCAAACTTTGGCTAATACTCATGAAAAGTTTAATAACTATAGACATGTGACATCTGATGATGCTGATTACACTAGTAGTAATAAAGAATGGTCACAATATTCTTGCCCATGTTACTGAAGAAATGTTGGTCAATAGACTCACTATCCAAACTGGGTTAGCAAGTAAACAAATCAATTTGACCCCAAAAGAATAAATAGTTGAATGTAATCAAAATTCATTAGTTAACTTCCATCCTCTCCAAGTCAAAAGAAATCTATGGTAGTTGCTGATGTAAACAACAGTTGGCTAAATACTACAACAAACGTCCAGAAAAGAATATTGAACATATACCCAATAAAATTTAAACATTAACCGATGTTTTTATAAATAATTAAAACCGTTGATGAAGTGATTCTTCTATGAAAGAATGGTGTTTATACTAAGTATATTTTTTATATAATTCTCATGAAAACTCATAGATTATTATTGGATATTCCGTGGAATTCCTTCTAATTGCAATAATTCATACTTAATACATCTTACATACATATTAGAATCATATGTGATGTGACTTAATCACAATTAAATATACCATTGAGTTGAAGAGTACCAATATACATTTTAAGTAGCTAACGTCATCAACTATCGTGGCGGAGGGTCCCAGGCTTGGGAGTGACGGGGTCGTCGTCGTTGGGGTCGGTGACGACATAGTAGCGGCGTTCGGCCGCCGAGGGCGTTGCGGCCGAAGCCGATGCCGCAGTCTGCGAGGCGCTTGCGGTTGCGGTGCCAGTGCGGGTCGCAGCGCCAGCAGTCGTCGATGGGGTTGCCTGTTCCGCAGGTAAGGTAGGCGAGGAACGGCGCTGCGTGCTGTTTTGTATGCTCCTGCAGAGATTATTTAGAGCAGAGTTTACACTAATCTCTATTTGTTTAATCTAATCAATATTTATTCTCCAGTTACATGATTAGCATTCTCTGAAACAATATACTTAGAAAAGTTTAGTGACAATTCAGTATCTTAACCTATTGTAAGGTGCTAAGGAGAGTTAATACCTCCCGTGTGATTGATTGGTACACCTATTAGTTAGAGCAGAGTTTACACTAATCTCTATTTGTTTAATCTAATCAATATTTATTCTCCAGTTACAAGATTAGCATTCTCTAAAACAACAAATTTGGACAATTTTAGTGTTAATTGAGCAACTTAACATGTTTGGCAACCAGCTGAACTAGAAGTTAAAGAGTGTTAATACCTTCTTAATTTGTCAGACACAATTGCCTTAAGAAATAAAGTAAGTTAAACTATCATAATTTTTGAACACGAGAAATACCAAAGGCTAAAAGATAACTCTTCAATAGAGGTTAAAAAGAGGTAAAACTCAAAGACAATTGTTATCCGTCACTTTAGACAGATTAATATTACCTTGTTTAGAAAGTAGTAACAAACTTCTCTTTCTCTTCCTATACACTAAAAACTCAAGGATTAGAATAAAGTTTAGCTAAGTGAGATTAACTACTTGAATCCTTTCTTTACATTAACTGGATTAATTATCTTAATTCTTTTATTTTCTTTTCTTAAACCCTTGTCAAACGTCATACAACTTTTACTATTTTCCAAGAGTTAAAAGGGTGGTGGACCTGGTTGTGAGAGTCGGATACAATTAAAATTGCAAATTTGGAAACCTCACATGAACTTGTCAAACAAATGTTTTCACGAAAAAAGTACAATCAGTTAATTTTCTATTTCTCTAAAAGTTCTCTAGCGTACCCTTCTGTAACAAGCTTTTTCGAGGAATTACCCTCCCAAACTTTGGCTAATACTCATGAAAAGTTTAATAACTATAGACATGTGACATCTGATGATGCTGATTACACTAGTAGTAATAAAGAATGGTCACAATATTCTTGCCCATGTTACTGAAGAAATGTTGGTCAATAGACTCACTATCCAAACTGGGTTAGCAAGTAAACAAATCAATTTGACCCCAAAAAGAATAAATAGTTGAATGTAATCAAAATTCATTAGTTAACTTCCATCCTCTCCAAGTCAAAAGAAATCTATGGTAGTTGCTGATGTAAACAACAGTTGGCTAAATACTACAACAAACGTCCAGAAAAGAATATTGAACATATACCCAATAAAATTTAAACATTAACCGATGTTTTTATAAATAATTAAAACCGTTGATGAAGTGATTCTTCTATGAAAGAATGGTGTTTATACTAAGTATATTTTTTATATAATTCTCATGAAAACTCATAGATTATTATTGGATATTCCGTGGAATTCCTTCTAATTGCAATAATTCATACTTAATACATCTTACATACATATTAGAATCATATGTGATGTGACTTAATCACAATTAAATATACCATTGAGTTGAAGAGTACCAATATACATTTTAAGTAGCAGTTAACGTCATCAACTATTTTATTAACACTTAACAACCTTAAAGTAGAATTGTTATTGATAGTTTAGTCTTCTGAAAATATCAATTCAGAAATTATTAAGTACTAATAAAATAGCTAAGTAACAATAAGCGATATTAAAAGTAGAGAAAGAGTGTTATCTGCAAGTCACCCTATATATAAACATTTTTGACTTTTCAAAGCTTATATTTTATACTCCATATTTGTATATTTAATCCGTACAACCTAGTTCTCTCAATAGGAATAAAGTTTCTAACAATTCCGGATCTAGGCCAAAACATTAAAGGCAGCGTGGCCATCACGTGAGTGCATAAAGAGCAGTAATTGCAACGAAAATGAGAGACCATGTAGATTCTAACTTTCCAATGCGAAAAAAAAAACTTACTAGAAACAAAGCCAGCAGGCATTGCAATCGCATTCATAACTAGAATCGCGGATCTCAACATTCATTAAAATGCTCAACAAAATTTACTACTTTCTGAAATTGAGAATACTCACATCTGGACCGTTGATGCGATGAGCTCCGGATCGTCGACCGCTCCCTCCACCGCCATTGCCTCAGACCTGCGAAATGACGAAACTACCCTCAATTGCTGGAATATAATTACCAAATTAACCCTACCACTAGTGGCTCTGTTTCCAAGAAAGGGAGAGGATCCGAGAAAACTAACGCAACAAACTTTGTAACGGAACTTAATGGGGTGAGATTCAAGGAATTTTCTACCGACGGTTCTGATCGGTTCTAGATCATGTAGAGATGAGATCCAACGGCTGCAATTCAATAGAAAAGAATAAAAAATGGAAAGAGGTTGTACGGACACAAACCGTTGCCGTGCTGCAAATTTTGGAGAAGTTTCGTCGCTCGCCATGATTTGCCTCGAGTTTGTTCTGGCTACAGTAACTTCATTACTGCCAAAAAAAATTACAAATTAAAATTTTACTCTTACGTTTTTCTGTAGTTAGATTTTACATGCCTTGTTCTGGATCAGGAAGGCACTTTTAAAGTAACTGCATTGATTTCTTTTTCCAGATCCAGGCAAAACTAGGAGAAAAATCGCTAAATAAATACAGGAAAAATCAGAAAAACTGAGAAAAATCATCAAAAAAGAAAAAAAAATCTAACTCGTTGGATCATTAGGTGCTCTTATCAGTATTCAAATTAAATAAGTAAACTGCGGTTAACTGTTTACTGTAGACTCCCCTGTTTCTATTGCATTGATCTCTTTGTCAAGATCCGAACAAAACCGTAAAAAATAAAAAGAGAGAAAATTCATTAAAAAAAACTAATTGTTTTGAACCAACTAGGAGCTTCGATGCTGAAACTAAATCCGTGAACTCGGATGCCTATTATTACTGAGAGAATCCCCTGTCTCTACTGCATTGAACTCAAAATCTCAAAAAAATAAATAAATAAATAAATAAATAAAATACAGAAGAAGAAGAATAATAATGTAGTTTAACCTCTCTCCGAAGATAATCACGAGCACGAAGAGAAACAGAGGAATCAACTTCCAAGAAACCGCCATTGCCGCTGCTTCTCTCTCTCTCTCTCTCTCTCTAACTTTTTTAGAGAGAGGGAGAAATTTTGGAAACGAAAAGTTTTTTGAGAACGAAATCTTCAATACTACCGCCAACTTATATAGAACCTTCTCTCTTTTTTCTTTTCCTTTTTTGAACTTAAACTTAACCGCAGTTAAGTTGTTAATTGACGCCCGCATGCGAGACTCACGTGCTTCGTGGGGTCCGGGGATGCCACGTAGGATTAGGTACTGGGCCGTACCCGATATTAGCGGCATGTCTTTTGGTTTCTTACGGCCGAAGGAGAAGGTGAAGAAATTTAATTATTATATTGTAAGGAAAAAAAAAAGGAAAATAAAATTTATTTTAGTAATTATTTCTGACTTCACATATCAGACCACATCATGAAAACATGCACAAGTGCCCACGCGCTCCCTATTTCTATTCTTCTGGCTTATAATCTTTTTATTTTTATTATGATAATGAGTTCCTATATATCGTAGCATAAATTCTATCAAAACAATCTGTAAACATGTATAATTACCCTGATCCATATATAAACAAATAGGAGGCATTTGAAAGTTTCAATATCCCTTTGTATGACCAGAACATTGAGGTCACGCATGGGTTATTTTGATAGGATTTATATTATGCTTATAGAAGCTTCATTATTATTTTCTGGACGAACTTTACTTCACAAATATGTGAAGACATATAGCCCTTATATTAATAAAAAGAATTTTTTTTTCGTAGATGAATTAATTGGAAAGAAACAGGAAGCACAATCTCCCCAGTTCTTAATGCACAAGTTTAGGGCATCACGTTCAAGCTAGAGACAACATTAGTGCTCACCGGAACCAGACAACTCAGCCACTAATCAATTTCCCATAGTTTAGATTCTTATATATATTTTTTCAATTTTATAAAATTTTCTTAGTCTCTGGATTGGATCTTGTGAGAGCTTGTACTGTTAATTTGTTGTTGTCTAAAACTACAAGCATCATGTATTAATGGTACAAATCTGTTGCTATTTAAATTAAGACAGACAACTGGGTATTCTCTATTGATTGATCACATGGCGAGTATTGACATCTTTTGCGCCTTAATTCATAACCTCACGTGAGCTTCGTTTTCTTGCTAATTTGATGAAAGTAATAAATACTAGTATTATTGAAGTATTCAAGTTACATGTGTTTTTATGTTCTCAATAACTAAATTTTTATCTCCACCATGACTTGCGGGTCCTGCGGCAATTAGAGAGTAGGTAACTTAATCATGAGAAGATGAAAGAACAAGTTAGTTAAAGTTTCACGTGATAGGAAGATATCTAGATCTCTCTGTGTATGCTTCACATTGCTTTTTGCTCACAATAATAGTAGTGATGAGTATCTCAGTACAATTCGGATACATATAAACATCTAGGTATATACGTGTATGTGTTTGTGCGTATTTATTTTCCATGCCTGTAAATAAACTGAGTAACAATATTGCTTACTCTTCTTGCTCGTATATATATATGATGTATATTATAATTAATGTATGTAAAATTCCTTCCACGCATGGGAAGTTATGGCAAAGACCGAGGGTCAGCATGTTTCTTAAGGTTGAATATTGAAATGATCGGAACCTATTCACACACCGATATTTTCTTAAATCCAATTCAGATGAACGGGTGATAAGATTTGAATATAGATAGTTTTAATTACATATTCGCATTCTCGGTTCAAAACTCCAAAATTGTGACAAGCGTTGAGCTATATAAATCTACACTCGAGCACGCCATAAGTTCGTAACTCTACTCTCACCATATAATTTTATTTTTTGAAGTATCCAACCCATTTTTGTCTGATTAGTTAGTTAACAACGCATGTGATTAAAGGCATAAATCTCCTGCATCATTTTCTTTTTTAATCATGTCTTATGCTGTTTACTGTTGCCAGGCTACCGAATAAATTCGTTATCAGAACGCATCACAACCGTCCATCTTCTGACGACGCACGATTCTCTGCCACGTGTACACGGACCTGACATCTGACGGATCAAGTGGGGTCCGGGGATGCCACGTAGGATTAGGTACTGGGCCGTACCCGATATTAGCGGCATGTCTTTTGGTTTCTTACGGCCGAAGGAGAAGGTGAAGAAATTTAATTATTATATTGTAAGAAAAAAAGGAAAATAAAATTTATTTTAGTAATTATTTCTGACTTCACATATCAGACCACATCATGAAAACACGCACAAGTGCCCACGCCCTCCCTATTTCTATTCTTCTGGCTTATAATCTTTTTATTTTTATTATGATAATGAGTTCCTATATATCGTAGCATAAATTCTATCAAAACAATCTGTAAATATGTTTAATTACCCTGATCAATATATAAACAAATAGGAGGCATTTGAAAGTTTCAATATCCCTTTGTATGACCAGAACATTGAGGTCACGCATGGGTTATTTTGATAGGATTTATATTATGCTTATAGAAGCTTCATTATTATTTTCTGACGAACTTTACTTCACAAATATGTGAAGAAATATAGCCCTTATATTAATAAAAAGAAAAAACTTTCAAATGTAAGAATTTATCACACGAGAATGAGGGAGTAGTTATATAAAGTAAATAATGTCAAACGTATTCTAACTACCTAGATTTGGAATGAATCGTAATTATCAAAACAACTGAAATAAAGAGGACTCAAATTCGACGAAGTCAGACATTGGATTGGGGAAGAAAGTGAATGTTGTAAATCCTTCATTAATTTTGACAATGATAAAAATCAAATATTTTTTAAATAACGTTTGTACAGGACCTATTAATTATCTTATCATAACTTTATTTTTCCACATGATATTAGTAATATAAGATTTCCGTAGATGAATTAATTGGAAAGAAACAGGAAGCACTATCTCCCCAGTTCTTAATGCACAAGTTTAGGGCTTCACGTTCAAGCTAGAGACAACATTAGTGCTCACCGGAACCAGACAACTCAGGCTACTCAGCCACTAATCAATTTCCCATAGTTTAGATTCTTATATATATTTTTTCAATTTTATAAAATTTTCTTAGTCTCTGGATTGGATCTTGTGAGAGCTTGTACTGTTAATTTGTTGTTGTCTAAAACTACAAGCATCATGTATTAATGGTACAAATCTGTTGCTATTTAAATTAAGACAGACAACTGGGTATTCTCTATTGATTGATCACATGGCGAGTATTGACATCTTTTGCGCCTTAATTCATAACCTCACGTGAGCTTCGTTTTCTTGCTAATTTGATGAAAGTAATAAATACTAGTATTATTGAAGTATTCAAGTTACATGTGTTTTTATGTTCTCAATAACTAAATTTTTATCTCCGCCATGACTTGCGGGTCCTGCGGCAATTAGAGAGTAGGTAACTTAATCGTGAGAAGATGAAAGAACAAGTTAGTTAAAGTTTCACGTGATAGGAAGATATCTAGATCTCTGTGTATGCTTCACATTGCTTTTTGCTCACAATAATAGTAGTGATGAGTATCTCAGTACAATTCGGATACATATAAACATCTAGGTATGTACGTGTATGTGTTTGTGCGTATTTATTTTCCATGCCTGTAAATAAACTGGGTAACAATATTGCTTACTCTTCTTGCTCGTATATATATATATATATGATGCATATTATAATTAATGTATGTAAAATTCCTTCCACGCATGGGAAGTTATGGCAAAGGTCGAGGATCAGCATGTTTCTGAAGGTTGAATATTCAAATGATCGGAACTTATTCACACACTGATATTTTCTTAAATTCAATTCAGATAAACGGGCGATCAGATTTGAATCTAGATTGCTTTAATTACATATTCATATTCTTTTCAATGATTCAAAACTCTAAAATTGTGACAAGTGTTGAGCTATATAAATTTACACTCGAGCACGCCATAAGTTCGTAACTCTACTCTCACCATATAATTTTATTTTTTGAAGTATCCAACCCATTTTTGTCTGATTAGTTAGTTAACAACGCATGTGATTAAAGGCATAAATCTCCTGCATCATTTTCTTTTTTAATCATGTCTTATGCTGTTTACTGTTGCCAGGCTACCGAATAAATTCGTTATCAGAACGCATCACAACCGTCCATCTTCTGACGACGCACGATTCTCTGCCACGTGTACACGGACCTGACATCTGACGGATCAAGTGGAATCGAAGGAAGCAGTAGTCCTTTCTGCCGTAGTACTTGGAATTTCAATTTTTGTACCCTTCGAACGCAGACCCATGTGCGAGGACTTGATAAAGAAAAGTTGAGATCTTAATTTCAATTATAAGTCACTAATCTTTATTATAATTCAATTAGAATTATACTAATGAGTTTACTGGTAAAGTTAATTAAGTCAGTACTGTTGACTTGGCAAATGTGCTCGAGCCTCTAAATTTAAAACTTAGTCCATGATCATTGTTGCCCTGATGCATTTAATTGGGACAGTTTTAGTATCAGTAATAGAATTCTCTCATCTAGCTATAATACTGTCAGTTGAAATGTGCATTGTTAATGAATGATTGAAATTAGATTCAAATTCTGATTATGTTCCTTATATTAAAAAAAAAACAAAACAATATTGAGATCTGACATTTTTCTCAGCTAATGTCAGAACTGTGGTCGGAGAGAATGGGGAAAGGAAATTATATACCAACAAACTAACTAAATGGGGTTATTTATGATGGGGAGCTCTTCAAGACTGTCGGCGGTGCTAATGTGTACTTCATTGAAAGAGAAATTAAGGACATTGTTACTTTGTTATTGTTGGGACAAATCTGGAACCCAATAGAGCAAGTCGCAGCCTAAAATATCAGATAAGAATAAAGAACACACAGATTTATATGGAAAATCCCTAAATGAATTTGGGGTAAAACCATGGGTAATGATAAAAGAATTCACTATGAGGAAAAACTTAGGAGATTACAATCTCTTCTTACAAGGAGATACTCTCTATTATTTTCTTTCTCACTCTTCTATATGCAGAGGAGTTGTTATTTCTGGGATGATTTGAACTTAACGCCTGGGGGGCTATTTGTAGTCAAGCTTTATGGGTAGGTGAGCACCGCTGCTACAAGATCGCTATAGTGGCGTAGGTGAGTCTCATGGTTGGTAGGCGATCAGGCGATAGGTGGTAATCAGCTATTAGCGCTTTTCTAACAATCTCCCACTTGAAGATTTGATTGAGTATCAATCATATCTTCACACCATTCTTTCTATCTTGCTATCTTCATGTTGCTCACGTCTTCATCAGGCCACAAGAGGATCGACACCAAATAAATTTGTCGATTATTGTGCCTTTGTTAGAAAATCGCTAGGTTATATTTGGTGTGAATTTTCGCGATATTCACGATTTCTTCCTCCACTTTCTCACGAACAAAGTGGTAATCGAACTCGAATGTGTTTGGTCTTTGAATGAAAGGTCGGATTTCTTACCAAATACAAAGCACTCGACCGTCACAAAAGAGAGAAATATTCTTTTGTTCATGATCGAACTTATTCACACACCGATATTTTCTTAAATTCAATTCGGATAAGCGGTGATCGATTTGAATCTAGATTTCTTAATTACATATTCATATTCTTTGATGATTCACTAAAATTGTGACAAGTGTTGAGCTATATAAATTTACACTCGAGCACGCCATAAGTTCGTAACTCTACTCTCACCATATAATTTTATTTTTGAAGTATCCAACCCATTTTTGTCTGATTAGTTAGTTAACAACGCATGTGATTAAAGGCATAAATCTCCTGCATCATTTTCTTTTTTAATCATGTCTTATGCTGATTACTGTTGCCAGGCTACCGAATAAATTCGTTATCAGAACGCATCACAACCGTCCATCTTCTGACAACGCACGATTCTCTGCCACGTGTACACGGACCTGACATCTGACGGATCAAGTGGAATCGAAGGAAGCAGTAGTCCTTTCTGCCGTAGTACTTGGAATTTCAATTTTTGTACCCTTCGAACGCAGACCCATGTGCGGGGACTTGATAAAGAAAAGTTGAGAGCTTAATTTCAATTATAAGTCACTAATCTTTATTATAATTCAATTAGAATTATACTAATGAGTTTACTGGTAAAGTTAATTAAGTCAGTACTGTTGCGTTGGCAAATGTGCTCGAGCCTCTAAATTTAAAACTTAGTCCATGATCATTGTTGCCCTGATGCATTTAATTAGGACAGTTTTAGTATCAGTAATAGAATTCTCTCATCTAGCTATAATACTGTCAGTTGAAATGTGCATTGTCAATGAATGATTGAAATTAGATACAAATTCTGATTATGTTCCTTATATTAAAAAAAAAAAACAAAACAATATTGGGATCTGACATTTTTCTCAGCTAATGTCAGAACTGTGGTCGGAGAGAATGGGGAAAGGAAATTATATACCAACTAACTAACTAAATGGGGTTATTTATGATGGGGAGCTCTTCAAGACTGTCGGCGGTGCTAATGTATACTTCATTGAAAGAGAAATTAAGGACATTGTTACTTTGTTATTGTTGGGACAAATCCGGGACCCAATAGAGCAGGGTCGCAGCTAAAATATTGTAGAAGTAATAAAGAACACACAGATTTATGTGGAAAACCCCCTAAATGAATTTGGGGTAAAAACCATGGGTAATGATAAAAGAATTCACTATGAGGAAAAACTTAGGAGATTACAATCTCTCTTCTTACAAGGAGATACTCTCTCTATTATTTTCTCTCTCACTCTTCTATATGCAGAGGAGTTGTTGTTTCTGGGATGATTTGAATTTAAAGCCCGGGGGGCTATTTGTAGCTGCGTTTACGGTGGTGAGCCTCTTGCTTCTGATCGCTACTGATCGCTGAGGTGTCTGCGGTTGGTGATGCGTAGGCGGTAGGTGGCAGCTGTGAAGCTATTGCGGCACTAACAATCTCCCACTTGAAGATTTGATTGAGTATCAATCATATCTTCACACCATTCTTTCTATCTTGCCATCTTCATGTTGCTCACGTCTTCATCAGGCCACAAGAGGATCGACACCAAATAAACTTGTCAGTATTGTCTGCCTTTGTCAGAAAATCTGCTAGGTTATCTTTGGTGTGAATTTTCTGCATATTCACGATTTCTTCCTCCACTTTCTCACGAACAAAGTGGTACTGAACTCGAATGTGTTTTGTCTTTGAATGAAAGGCTGGATTTCTTGCCAAATACAAAGCACTCTGACTGTCACAAAAGAGAGAAATATTCTTTTGTTCATGGCTGAGTTCTTCCAGCACCATCTTCAACCATATTGCCTCTTTACTAGCTTGTGTAGCTGCTACATATTCTGCTTCTGTTGTTGAAGTAGCCACAACTGACTGCAATTTTGAAACCCAGCTTACAGCTCCGCTAGCAAGTGCAAACACACAGTCTGTGGTGGATTTGCTATTATCACGATCACCTGCATAATCAGAATCAACATATCCACTGACAATAAAATCAGATCCCCCTAACATAATGCAACATTTTTGGTCCCTTTGATGTATCTTAGGACTCTCTTTACAGCATTTCAATGCTCTTTACCAGGATTCGCCATGTATCGACTAACCACTCCCACTGCTTGTGCAATGTCTGGTCTTGTACAAATCATAACAAACATCAAACTTCTCATCGATGATACGATTTTCGAGACATCTCCATCCTCTCTTCTTCACTGCTAGGACACATATTGGAGGATAATTTAAAATTAATAGGAAGTGGGGTAGAAATTGACTTACAATCTTGCATGTTGAAGCGCCGCAAGATTTTCTTCAAATAATTCTTCTGAGAAAGTCAAATCTTCCTATTATTTCGGTCTCAGAATTTACATCCCTAGAATCTTGTTTATGGATCCTAAATCCTTCATTTCAAATTCCTAGCCAATTGAGCCTTCAATTCTTTGATACGATCTTTGTTGGGGCTCAGAACCAACATGTCTTTAACATACAACAACAAAATAACAAAGTTATTTTCGCCAAACCTCTTGAAATATGCACAAGGGTCGAATTGAGTCCGTTGTATCCAAGGCTCATGATGAATGAATCAAATCTCTTGTACCAACACCTCAGCGCCTGTTTTAGACCATACAGAGATTTGTTTAACCTGCAAACCGAGTTCTCTTTTTCTTTTTTTTCAAAACCTTCTGGTTGGAGCATATAAATTTCTTCTTCAAGATCTCCATGAAGAAATCTTTGTTTTACATCTAACTGTTCTAGATGTAAGTCAAATACGGCCATCGCCAGACTATTCGAACTGTTGTAAGTCGAACTACGTGAGAAAATATTTCATTAAAGTCAATACCTTCTTTCTGAGCATATCCTTTGACCACCAATCTAGCACGATATCGCTCCACTTGATCATCGCCATTTCGCTTGATCTTGTAGACCCATTTGTTTTTAATGGTTTTCCTTCCTTGTGGTAGTGACACAGTTCCCAAGTCTTGTTCTTCTGGAGAGCTTCGATCTCTTCCTGCATTGCTGTCATCCACAAAGATGAGTCTGCATCTGCGATGACTTCATGAAAAGTTGATGGCTCTCCATCCTCCGTTAAAGACAACGTTACTCTCCGTAATATACCCGGTGTAGCCGGTGGTCTTCTCACAAGTTGACCTTCGAACTTCGATCCTCGGCCGACCGTTCTTGTATATCATACTCGTGCCGCTCGTAAGAATCTTGATCATTTTCCACCAATATCTCTAGCCTCGAAGTCCTTCCCTAAGTTGTTTTTCTTGCGCTTGGTTCTCTACAAAGATAACATCTCACGATGATAACCTTGTAGGTAGTGGGATCCCACAAAGCATACCCTTCACTCCATCAAGATACCCTAAGAATATATATTTTCTGAATTTTGAATTCAGCTTTGTAATTTCTTGGGCGTTGTACATTACGTACTCTGGACTTCCAAATATATGGAGGTTTGAATAATCAGCTGGCTTGCCAGTCCACATCTCCATCGGCATCTTCAATTGTATTGCAGTTGATGGAGATCGATTCACTACATAACAGGCGGTTTTTACTACTTCCGCCCAAAAGACTTTATCCAGATTTACAGTTGTCAACATTGCTCTGGTTCTTTCCAACAGAGTTCTGTTCATCCGCTCCGCTACTCCATTTTGTTGTGGAGTATACGCCATACTGAATTGTCTTTTGATGCCTTCTTGCTTGCAGAATGCGAGAAATTCACCGTCTGTGTATTTTCCTCCATTATCTGACCTCAAACACTTGATCTTCTTATCAGATTCAAGCTCGACTCGCGCTTTGTAGGCTTTATAGACTGAGAAAACATCCCCCTTCTTCTTGATAGGGTACACCCAACATCTCCGGGAGTAATCGTCAATAAAGGACACGAAATACTTTGCACCTTCCATGAATGTAACTGGTGCTTGCCATACATCAGAATGAACCAGTTCCAGAATAGCATTGCTTCTAGAACTCGATGTGTTGAACTTCAGCCGATGCTGCTTGCTCGTAACACAATATTCACAAAACGGAAGAGCTACCGATTTGAGCCTGTGAAGTGTTCGATTGAGAGAATCTTCAAACCTCGTTCTGACATGTGGCCTAGTTTACGGTGCCACATCATGGTTTCTTCTTCGCCACGGCTGGTTGACGCCACACATGAATCAACTTCCTACAGAGTCTCTCCCTTGAGCATGCATAGGTTTGCAGCTATCTTTTCTCCTTTGATCACTACAAGCGCCCCTCTAACAATCTTCATGATCCCATTTGTTATATGAGTTTTGCATCCGAGCTCGTCTAATTATCCCAAAGATAACAGATTCTTCTTCAGGCCCTTCACATGTCGCACATCTTGAATAATGCGTATTGTACCGTCAAACATTTAAATTTTAACAGTACCAATACCACAGATCTCTAAGGCATGATCATTGCCCATGAATACAGAACCCCCTGAGATAGGTTCATATTTGTGAAACCATTCCCTCCGGGATGTCATGTGCCAAGAAGCTGCTGAATCTAGAAGCCAGACGTTAGCAAACGTCTTTCTGCCTTCATTAACAGTGTTTGCTCTACTGTATAAAATTTCACCATCGTCTGATGTGCTGATAACGCATCCTTGAGATGTTGATGGCTCTGAAGATTTTTTATCATCACTCTTCTTGTTGTGCCAACACTCCGACTTGACGTGCCCCTTTTTGCCACAGTTGTAGCATTTGATATGCTTCTTACTTCTTGATTTTGATCTACTATGGGCATGACTCCCACTGGAGCCACGTTCCGTTGATCTTCCTCTCGTCACCGATAAGACCTCCGTTTGCTGCGAACTTGCCAGCCTGTCTTCCTTATTTTTGAGCCGATTTTCTTCCTCCAGAACAGTGGCTGCAACGTCGTCGAAAACTAGCTTCTCCGTAAGAACATTATTTGTAAGGTTGATGATGAGCTGATCATACGAGTCAGGTAGACTCTGAAGTAGAAGCTCCGCACGTTCATTCACACTGATTGTATGCCCCAACGTTGTGAGCTGGGAGAACAATGTGTTTAAGGTGTTGATGTGGTCGGTCACCGATGTAGATTTCACCATCCGGAGAGTGTAAAGTTTTTTTTAAGAAGATTTTATTGTGCAAAGATTTAGCCTCATATAGCTTTGTTAGAGTATCCCAGATCTCCTTTGCTGTCTTCTTCTCCTCTATGCTAGACAGCACCCCATCTGTCAATGCCAGATGGAGGTTTGTAATAATATTCCCGTCCATCTCATTTCACATCTTATCATCTGTGATGTCTGCCGGCCTTTCACCGATGACCGCTAGGCAATTATCTTTTCTCAAGATAGCCTTTATCTTCAACTTTCACAACGAGAAGTTACTTTCGTTAAATTTCTCAATCTTGAAATTCTCGAACTTCGCCGCCATTGCTTCTACCACGAATAGGAACTCCTTACTATTTCACGTGAACAGTACCGTATTTGTGAACAGTAACCGTATCCGTGAATAGTAACCATACTTGTGAACAGTACCTTATTTGTGAACAATGTCGTACTCGTGAATAATGCCCATTGCCTTTTATAGGGTAAATGATGATCTAGCTTATTTTCTGATGTGAAGGATCCACCTTTGGTGGCAGCCACAGAGCATACGATAAGCAAATACAAATACCCTAAGTCAGGCTCTGATACCACTTGTTGGGACAAATCCGGGGCCCAATAGAGCAGGGTCGCAGCTAAAAAATTGTAGAAGTAATAAAGAACACACAAATTTACGTGAAAAATCTCCTAAATGAATTTGGGGTAAAAACCACGGGCAAGGATAGAAGAATTCACTATGAGGAAAAACTTAGGAGATTACAATCTCTTTTCTTACAAGGAGATACTCTCTCTATTATTTTCTCTCACTCTTCTATATGCAGAGGAGTTGTTGTTTCTGGGATGATTTGAACTTAACGCCTGGGGGGCTATTTGTAGCTGCGTTTGCGGTAGGTGAGCACTGTTACTACAGTATTACTACAGTAGCAATAGGTGAGTCTGCGGTTGGTAGGTACTGTAGCTGGTAGGTGGCACTGTAGCTATTGCGGCTTTTCTAACAGTTATTGTCTAATACTTAGTTACTTATTAACTTATCATGTACTTTGTAATTATGGCTATAATGAAGTTACCGTGTAATATTCGTTGCATGGGATACTTGACAGAACTTCCTTCTATCATGTCAGCATACTTCTTTACATGTTCAAAAGTGAGAAAAATTGCAAGGAAACAGAGGGCAGATTAATATAATGATTGTATTTTTCCAATAAATATGGTGTTCATTGTTTAAGCTCATGTTCATATTATCATAAAGCTGTATAATTTCATGATACAGGAATCTGTTTAATGAGCCCGCAAAGAGAATGGATAGAGATAGAGCTCATCGTATATGCTCGAGTTTTGCATCCTAATTAACTCAATTTCAGAGTTTTTTTCTACAAGACATCATCATCGTATTGAGTACGACAAAGATCAAATTCGCGTCTAAATCATAGACTTAACTCACATTGGCATAAAGAATTTAGTGCAATCCCAATAGTTGTCAGAAGTCAGCTACAGCTCATTTTAGTGAGGTAAAGAAGTTACTCAACTCTTCGCATTTTGACTTTGAGAGGTATTTCCTTATATGAACTGACCTTTTCAACTGCCCTGCGCATTGGCCTCATTGATGTTCTACGCACCTCTTGTCCTTCTTCACATTGAGAAGTCGATGTTTGATTCTTGCTCTTTTAGTGTTTCAGAGAAGTGTCTGAATTTGATCGAGCTGAGGGATTTTTCTGTTCAGGGTTTTCGTTATTTGAAGGTTCAGCAACTGGTGAACAAGTGAAATGGTCCTTGGATTGATATTCTTGGATTCGATTGTTGGATTTCCTTCTTGAGGACTTTCTGGTTCTAATAAATTCCAGTGTTAGACTTCAGGAGACAATAACCATAGCATCCATAACTAACAATAAAACATGAATTACCTTGTGTCATCTTTTTCCTCTGCTTCTACCTGAGGATTCACAGTAATTGAAGATTTAGCCTCATATAGCTTTGTTAGAGTATCCCTGATCTCCTTTGTCGCTTCTTCTCCTCTATGCTAGATAAAGACCCCATCTGCCAATGCCGATGGAGGTTTGTAATAATATTTCGGCCCATCTCATTCCACTTATCATCTCAGGATGTCTCACGCTTTCACCGATGATCGCTAGGCAATTATCTTTTCTCAAGATAGCCTTTATCTTCAACTTTCACAACGAAGTTACTCGCTGAATTTCTCAATCTTGAAATTTCGAACTTCGCCGCCATTGCTTCTACCACTAACAGAACTCCTTACTATTTCACGTGAACAAGCATCGTATTTGTGAACAATACCGCACTGTGAATAATGCCCAGTGCCTTTATAGGGTAAATGATAATCTAGCTTATTTTTCGATGTGAAGGATCCACCTGGTGGCGCCACGAGCATACGATAAGCAGATACAAATACCCTAAGCCAGGCTCTGATACCACTTGTTGAGACAAATTCGGAGCCCAATAGAGCAGGGTCGCAGCTAAAATATTGTAGAAGTAATAAAGAACACACAGATTTACGCTGAAAACCCCTAAATGAATTTGGGGTAAAACCACCGCAAGGATAAGAATTCACTATGAGGAAAACTTAGGAGATTACAATCTCTTTCTTACAAGGAGATACTCTCTATTATTTTCTCTCACTCTTCTATATGCAGAGGAGTTGTTGTTTCGATGATTTGAACTTAACTGGGCTATTTAGTAGTGCATGCATAGGTGAGCACTGCTGCTACAAGATACTACAAGAGCAAGAGGTGAGTCCATGGTTGGTAGGTAATCAGAATGTAGGTGGCAATCAGAGCTATTGCGGCTTTTCTAACAGCTTATTGTCTAATACTTAGTTACTTATTAACTTATCATGTACTTTGTAATTATGGCTATAATGAAGTTACCGTGTAATATTCGTTGCATGGGATACTTAACAGATCTTCCTTCTATCATGTCAGCATACTTCTTTACATGTTCAAAAGTGAGAAAAATTGCAAGGAAACAGAGGGCAGATTAATATAATGATTGTATTTTTCCAATAAATATGGTGTTCATTGTTTAAGCTCATGTTCATATTATCATAAAGCTGTATAATTTCATGATACAGGAATCTGTTTAATGAGCCCGCAAAGAGAATGGATAGAGATAGAGCTCATCGTATATGCTCGAGTTATGCATCCTAATTAACTCAATTTCAGAGTTTTTTTTCTACAAGACATCATCATCATCGTATTGAGTACGACAAAGATCAAATTCGCGTCTAAATCATAGACTTAACTCACATTGGCATAAAGAATTTAGTGCAATCCCAATAGTTGTCAGAAGTCAGCTACAGCTCATTTTAGTGAGGTAAAGAAGTTACTCAACTCTTCGCATTTTGACTTTGAGAGGTATTTCCTTATATGAACTGACCTTTTCAACTGCCCTGCGCATTGGCCTCATTGATGTTCTACGCACCTCTTGTCCTTCTTCACATTGAGAAGTCGATGTTTGATTCTTGCTCTTTTCGTGTTTCAGAGAAGTGTCTGAATTTGATCGAGCTGAGGGATTTTTCTGTTCAGGGTTTTCGTTATTTGAAGGTTCAGCAACTGGTGAACAAGTGAAATGGTCCTTGGATTGATATTCTTCGGATTCCCGATTGTTGGATTTCCTTCTTGAGGACTTTCTGGTTCTAATAAATTCCAGTGTTAGACTTCAGGAGACAATAACCATAGCATCCATAACTAACAATAAAACATGAATTACCTTGTGTCATCTTTTTCCTCTGCTTCTACCTGAGGATTCACAGTAATTGAAGGTTTTGCCTGAACAGGATCCTCCTCTTTCGTTTCTTGTTCATGTGATGTCATGTTATTGTTAGAACTCCTTCTTGAAGACCTAATTCAAGGCTATAGCGTTAGATAAATCTAAACTAACAGTCATAATAACATTCACACCCACGTAAAAGAGCATGAAATACCTTCTGATAACCTTTTCTGCTGTCATATCCTTTTCCTTTGTTTCCATTTTATGTGTCATCGTAGCCGCAGCACCTAAACCTGCAAGATAATTTAAGCAGTGAGATGTTAAATAAAACTAAAACTAACTGTCACATTTTTCTGAAATTAATGAATGTGAGGTAAGTATAAGGGACTTCTTCACTTACTGTGACTTCTAAGTGTTCGCCTTCTGTTGGTTTCACAAGCCATGTCACTGTCAACTATATGGCATTTTGATGTGTCAGTTCCAACTTCAGCGCACTTGGAGATCTCCTCCTTAAATTGGAAGTTAGAATAGGCAATGTTAGCCAAACCTATGTGTAACCAAACTAATTCCCTTAAAAGGGGAGTGTCGCCAAATACCTTGGCATCCTTCTTCTTCTGACTTGATTCTTTCTTCAACCTCTCCTAAAAAGGGAAGAGGGGGGGATATTAACTGTTGAAACTCAATAATAAGATAACATATTGAATATCATACGACAGTCGATGCGTTCAATTTCTAGTTCCTAGGGTACGGCGCCACTTTTACTAACTTTAACCATGGTGAGTCTGTTGCAAGCTCAGCATACTTGAGTCCCTTGCTTAAAAGTTGCAAAACAAGAAGTAACAAAAGAAACAAACTATGGAAAAGAGGATGTGTAGCTGAGTACCTCAGTTATGACCTTCTCCAGTTCACTATCTGTTTTCCTCGCTGTTTGATGGTTCAAGGTGGTGGAGCCTGCATTTGCAACTCAATTAGGATAGAAAAGTCTAAATAGAATAAAGAAATAAACAGGTAAGTTTTTCCAGGTAATTAGAAAATAAAAGGGAATCACTTATATTGCTCTTGCTTCTTACTTTTCTTTCTAAGTGTACACCTCCTATTGGTGTTGGAGGACAGGCTATTAGTATCAGAATAAGATATTGATGCACCGTTGTAACCTCCGCGACACGTGGAGTGCTCCTTAACATTGTCAAGTTAAAACAGGTAAGCATCGGCAGGATACGGAAAACAATGCATAGATCAGATCAAGATGGAGCTTCGGTGATATACCTCAGCTCTGGCATTCTCAGAAAATTCATTGTACAGCTCCTTTTCCTACATGAATAAAAGGTGTTTACAGCGAGATAATTGTAGAATAATAGCAAAGAGAAAAAATAATAGAATATAACAATCAATTTTTTCTCACATCTGATTGTGGATTCGTGCTGTTACTAACTAACTGGGTTGGTCTTATAATTGTTGCATCCTCAGCATTATTAGCGTGCTCCTCCTGATAGTTACCAAGTTAAGAAAATCAGCGTCGGGAAAGCTAAAGGCAACATGCAAATAATTCTAGTGACAAGATGAGCTTGTTTGAATACCCCAATTCTGATCTTCTCACTCAGTTTTTTATTCAGTTTCTCCTTCTCCTAACCAAAGTTATAACAATGATAAATTTGGTATGGTTAACAATATGAATGTGATATAACTTTATTTCTGGGCTTACATCCAATGCCAAATTCTTCATTCTGAGTACTGCCATGGTACATCCAAGCTCATGCTGCATTGTCTTAAGCTGCATTTTAACAAGTACCCAAATAAGATTTTGACTAGTCAGGAGAAACACTAAGTTCCAAAGTTTAAAGAATGCGAGATTAAAATAATAAAACTAACTGTCACATTTTTCTGAAATTAATGAATGTGAGGTAAGTATAAGGGACTTCTTCACTTACTGTGACTTCTAAGTGTTCGCCTTCTGTTGGTTTCACAAGCCATGTCACTGTCAACTATATGGCATTTTGATGTGTCAGTTCCAACTTCAGCGCACTTGGAGAGCTCCTCCTTAAATTGGAAGTTAGAATAGGCAATGTTAGCCAAACCTATGTGTAACCAAACGAATTCCCTTAAAAGGGGAGTGTCGCCAAATACCTTGGCATCCTTCTTCTTCTGACTTGATTCTTTCTTCAACCTCTCCTAAAAAGGGAAGAGGGGGGGATATTAACTGTTGAAACTCAATAATAAGATAACATATTGAATATCATACGACAGTCGATGCGTTCAATTTTAGTTCCTAGGGTACGGCGCCACTTTTACTAACTTTAACCATGGTGAGTCTGTTGCAAGCTCAGCATACTTGAGTCCCTTGCTTAAAAGTTGCAAAACAAGAAGTAACAAAAGAAACAAACTATGGAAAAGAGGATGTGTAGCTGAGTACCTCAGTTATGACCTTCTCCAGTTCACTATCTGTTTTCCTCGCTGTTTGATGGTTCAAGGTGGTGGAGCCTGCATTTGCAACTCAATTAGGATAGAAAAGTCTAAATAGAATAAAGAAATAAACAGGTAAGTTTTTCCAGGTAATTAGAAAATAAAAGGGAATCACTTATATTGCTCTTGCTTCTTACTTTTCTTTCTATGTGTACACCTCCTATTGGTGTTGGAGGACAGGCTATTAGTATCAGAATAAGATATTGATGCACCCGTTGTAACCTCCGCACACGTGGAGTGCTCCTTAACATTGTCAAGTTAAAACAGGTAAGCATCGGCAGGATACGGAAAACAATGCATAGATCAGATCAAGATGGAGCTTCGGTGATATACCTCAGCTCTGGCATTCTCAGAAAATTCATTGTACAGCTCCTTTTCCTACATGAATAAAAGGTGTTTACAGCGAGATAATTGTAGAATAATAGCAAAGAGAAAAAATAATAGAATATAACAATCAATTTTTTCTCACATCTGATTGTGGATTCGTGCTGTTACTAACTAACTGGGTTGGTCTTATAATTGTTGCATCCTCAGCATTATTAGCGTGCTTCTCCTGATAGTTACCAAGTTAAGAAAATCAGTGTCGGGAAAGCTAAAGGCAACATGCAAATAATTCTAGCGACAAGATGAGCTTGTTTGAATACCCCAATTCTGATCTTCTCACTCAGTTCTTTATTCAGTTTCTCCTTCTCCTAACCAAAGTTATAACAATGATAAATTTGGTATGGTTAACAATATGAATGTGATATAACTTTATTTCTGGGCTTACATCCAATGCCAAATTCTTCATTCTGAGTACTGCCATGGTACATCCAAGCTCATGCTGCATTGTCTTAAGCTGCATTTTAACAAGTACCCAAATAAGATTTTGACTAGTCAGGAGAAACACTAAGTTCCAAAGTTTAAAGAATGCGAGATTAAAATAATCAAACTTACTCTCTCTTTCATTGAGGTGAGCTCCTGCACATTTAGAAAGCACTATCAGATGAGAAAATAGAAATGAGGGTGGAAACATTGAACTTTAGGATTCAAGGTAAGTAACAAACTGCAAGCATCTGAGAATTAGCCTGTGCAAGCATCCTATTCTGTTGATAAGATTTCTCCACTGTGAACCGAAGCTTCTGCAACTCTACACTGCTTAACTCTATGATTTTACTGTATACAATTAATTAGACCAAACTATCAATCAGTGAAAGCTCGAACCCCAATTCCTGAGAACAAAAGCTAAATTGTTATGAAAAACCAGTCTCTTTTAACAGATTCTACATACTTTCTCTCTGCAATAGCCATAAGCAGCTTAGCATTCTCCTGAAATCAGGACACATTACTTCAGAAAAAAGGAAAAGATGAAGGGTTTGTTTATAATTCCAAAGTTTTACCTTGATTTATTTTTAAATCCACCCACTTAAAAAATCATTCTTAAACCCAAAATAGCAAACTATATTAATTTTGAACTCATTTACTGTACTTCATCAGTTCTGCATAATACATTAAAAACACAGTAACTTACCCAAAATTAAAGCAAAACATTTACAATGATATGCCAAAATTTAGAATTAATTCAGTATGGCATTTGGGTTTAAGTCTTTAAGAATGATATTAGAAGTGGGTATGTTTAAAAATAAATCAGGGTAAAACTTTGGGTTTATAAACAAAACCCAAAATGAAATAAATTACCAAATTATAGAAATCAAGTTGGGGATCAAATTGACACCTCCTTTAGCTGGGCAATGCACTCCTTAGTTATACCACAAGAAGCCTCCTTCGAAATCACCATCCTCGACGAGCCCACTGCGTTAGTGACATCCATTAACCTCTTCCTCTTCACCGAGCTCCCAAAAGTAGCGACCTTTTGATCAATTCCCCTCTTTGGATTCTCTAATCAAAACACTCAATCGATAAAAATTAGGGAAACCAATTAAAACCCTAAAATAAAGAGAGGGGAAATCAAAGAATTACCTTTGCCGATTTCATTTCTGTGGATAATTTGATTGATGCTGGCGCGGGTCTCCATCGACTACAAATTAGGGCAGAAATTTGAAAGGGAAGAAAACCCAAATTTGTTCTTTTGTTTCGAATTTGGGAAGAACAACGAACACCCGAAGCAAAAAGGGCTCCAAACCAAATCCCGAACCTGATTTGAAAAGCTCAGATTAAAATAGATTGCGGGTTCGAAAACATCCGGCTGGGCCCTTTGAACTCCTGGAATTTTGGTAGTTGCTTTTCTTAATTTCGTTAATAAATGCTATTGGGCCTTTGGGCCTTATCCGATAGTTGTTTGGTTTGTTAGGTAGGTATTAACCCCTCAAATGTTCAAAAATTGCATATTAGTTCCTCAAACTTTTGAAATTGATTATCAGTGCCTAAACCCTCCCTCAGCTTATGTTTTCACCCCAAAACCCATGTGGTTCACAAAAACATAAGTTTAAGAACATTGTAATCGTTGAGAAACCAATTTGCGAGACCCCCCATGATTTGAGGGACTAATGTGAAATTGTTGAAGATTTGACGGACTAATGTGCAATTATTGAAGATTTGAGAGGCTAATATTTTATTAAAAAAATTTATCATAAGAAGGGCGTTATGTCCAAACTAGGTTAAAAAATGAGGGGTAACAACCCCCAATACATCAAGCATCTCAAAAAAAAAAAAAATCCAAACTAGGTAATAAAAAAAGAGGGGTAACAAACTCAGAATACATCAAGCATAAAAAAAGAACGAAGAAATGGAAAAGGCTGTCGCACAACGCACCCAGGCACAAGAGTCAGCGCATCCTTGGCTTTGTAATTGGATTTTCATCCTCGTTATGCAAATGTCGGCTACATGAAAAAAGCGGATTCCATTTTTCAAGTTTTAATTCTTCTTTGTTAAGTTTTATTCTTTGGTGGTCTTGCAATTAGGAGAGCGGGTTGTGGATTTATTATCCGTCTCTTTTAATGAAGTTTTTATCCGTAGTATTATGCATGTCTTGGTGAGTGAATATGCCAACGATAAAGTTACAAAATGTATCTGAGCAGATAGCTAGTCTGAAGTGTAGAGTTAAGTGCTACGCGGAACTAAGTGTTACATCACGGTAGAGCGGTGGGAGTCATCTCTAGAACCCATAGGAACCACCTCTAGAGTCTACATCGCCTGGTGGTGATACTGGATGTACTAGTTGTCATGTCACGATGACCTCACATATATAAATAGTAGGGTGATTGTAATACCCAAAAACTACTCTAATTTTATAAAATATTAAATTGGGATTATGATATAAAACAACATGTTGAGAGGGCCTATTAGATGAAAATGAGATTATCTATATACATAATAAAGGGTGGGAGTTATGGAATGAGATTTGAATGAGTTTATGATCCATGAAAGAGGGGTCATGGAATGAAATTAAGAGGTATTTAAATGGGTGAGGTTAAAGTATTTGAATGGTTTTAACAAAGGTGGTCAAGATAAAAAGTTTAGTTTCTAAATTACTTATTAATTATATTTTATGAGTTGAAATGAGATGATTTGGAAGAAAACATAAATAATACATGAGAAAAGAGAGTTTATTTCTTTCAAATTTAGAGTTCTTCCTTGGAAAAGTTTACTTGAGGAGATCAATAAAACTAAACAAACTATATCTAGGAGAGTATCAAAATGCAATGGCATTGAAAATTTAGAGTATCAAGTATTTTAAAAATACTTTAATATATCAAACCGAAAATATAGGTAAACTTTAGAGTACCCAAGTGAAAGTAAGAGCCAAACAAAAATAATATTTAAGGGTGTGTTTGGTAAACTCTTAAAAGCTGGGTCAATACTGAACCTAGCCTAGTTTTAAAATTATTTTTGGTTGACAAAAACTAGTTCGACTCAAATTTTCTTAGGAAAAAAAGAGATGACACACTTTGGATTACTAGTATAGTGTATGTGCGTTGCACGTGGACACGCTTATTGATCATTTTATTGAGAATTTTTTTGTTGTTCTCTTGGAGAAAAGAGTGGGGAAGTTCATAGCTACTAAAAATATTATGGGTAATTATTGAAGAATTCATGATATTGAATGAATTGATGGATACGGAGGTTAATGGGTAGAGATTGATGGGAGGTTATAAGTAACTCATATTAATAAGTAGGTTGTTATTCTAATAATTTTTCTCTTAAGATATATAATTAAATTCTTATACAATTGTAAATTATAATATATGCAAATACTAGTTAAAAGATAATGAGACAACAGTCGTAAGTATTTTATGTATGTATCACATATCAACTTATACTAACGCTATCCTACTAAAATAATAGCAACATCATAGCAAAGGAAAAAAAAGAGGATGTAATGTCTCTTTAATAGTTATGTAAAAATTCTATGTTGCGTGAATTAAGGACCTATTTATTTGCACAGAAGTAATATGAAGTAGTGAAGTAAATAAAGTAGATGCTTACTTCTGCTACTTCCGAGCACAAAAAAACATGTTTGTTTCTCTAAAAAACCTACTTCCAATACTTCCTTAAACGCTGATGTGGCGCTTACGTGTCATCCTTACCTCCTAAATATTTTTCCACCCCTTAAGGCTCAGAAGTAGCTCGGAAATAGGTAAAATGTATATTAATTAGAAAATAAAAATTTTCTCATTAATATTTACTTTGTTAGTTACTTCCTAACAACTTTTCATTGCTATCCAAATTAAAAAAATGAAGAATAAGAAGTACTATTTTCACAACTTTAAAAAGTATGTAAAACAAACAAAAAAGTATTTACTTCCACTGCTTCCTACTTCATAAATTTAAAAGTTGCTTCTTTGATCTATTCCTACTTCAGGTTAGCCCTAAGTAAAAATGGGGAAAAGTACATCTCATCAAAGATTATGACAATGGTTATGCTTAGGTAACACACCATTCATAAGTGTGATTTTTAAAAAATGAAAGGAAATTTTAGAGGTGATTGGTGTGATCGTAGAAGACGAAAGCTTGATCACGTATTATTACGGAATGTAAAAAGCTAAAATGAAGGTCATCCATATTTTTCTAAGGAAATTTCTTTCTTTCTTTAGGGCCTGTTTCATTGTATGACAGAGGCACCGATCTCATGGCCAACTCGGATTCAAAGAGGTAGGTCACTGTAGGGGCGAACAACGCATAAGGGTGTCGAGGGTGCAGTCACGATCCAAGTCATTGAATCGGATGAACCAATCAACGAATAATTTTTTTTAATAGAACAATAATGTGATTTATCTATTAAAACTAATAAAATAATTGTAGTCTCAAGCAGTCATGAAATAGATGTATGATAAGGCTTCAATTATAGTGGTTTATAATCACTCTCCTTCCATAAAGCATTCATCAAATAAAACAATTGGTAGAGCAGGAACTTAAAACCTGATAGTAAATATTTAAAAGCGAAAAATAAAAAGTTATCGCAACCATAAATTAATAATGGCCAAATATAAGAAGATATTAATCTTTGTCAAATCCTTCACTGTCTTCATACTATCCTCCGCTTTTGTAGCTTTCTTTCCTTCTCTCTCAACTCTCATTCTGATTTCCCTTCTCTTTTATTAGCTTTTCATTTAGGAAATGATTGTACTCTACCGGTCATGTCACCATTAGTATGCCCACACTAATATTCTGAAGTGTCGAGTTCCATCCGCAAAGTGAGACGTATGTGAAGCTTTGGCTTCTTTCTACCTCATCTAAATTTTGATTACGGATTGGAATTTGGTTGGAGAAATTTGATCAGATTTTATTGTTATTTATAGTGAATTTATGGGAGAGAAATAGTTGTAATGTTTTTCATAATTAGTACAAATAAAATTGTATTTAGTAGTAAAAGTTAGTGCAAAAGTTATGAATGAGAAGTTAAATAAAAATTGATGGCATTCAATGAGGAGGTAATGAAAAGTTAAGTATGCATGTGTTTTCATTTATATATGAATGGATATGTAATCAATGGGAATGCTATGAAAAATGAGTGTGTAATATGTCTTCATGTATGTATTAATGGATATGTTAGAGGGCATTTTAAAAGAAAATATTTTAACATAGAACCTATTTTTAGAGTAGTATAAGGGTGTGTTTGGTTGCTTTCCTTCACTTTCCAATCCCCACTTTCCTTCACTTTCTTGTCTTTCCTTCACTTTCATGTATAGTGTTTTCTTGTGTTTGTTTCGCCAAAAAACATGAGGTGAAAGTACTTTCCACCACTTTCCTTAGTTTGGTTCAACTTGAAAAAAGAAGAAAACATTTGATGTGTGAATACATTCCCTCACTTTCTAGTGTTTGGTTCAAATGAAAAAAATGAAAAATCATAACTATGGTCACCATGGTATGCTTACCACCCATGTATAATAATATTATTTTAAATATATTATATGATGTTGAACTATTTACAATGTAGTAATTTTTAATAATATCTTGGCAATAACACAATAATAATCATAATAATATTAATAATAATAATATAAGCCGAGGCTCGACATTCGACGAGGCTCGCCAAGCAATGAGGCTCGACATTCGACGAGGCTCGCCAAGCCGAGGCTCGACATTCGACGAGGCTCGCCAAGCAATGAGGCTCGACATTCAGCGAGGCTCGCCAAGCAATGAGGCTCGACATTCGACGAGGCTCGCCAAGCAATGAGGCTCGACATTCAGCGAGGCTCGCCAAGCAGCGAGGCTCGACATTCGACGAGGCTCGCCAAGCGCCGAGGCTCGACATTCGACGAGGCTCGCCAAGCAATGAGGCTCGACATTCGTGACGAGGCTCGCCAAGCAATGAGGCTCGACATTCGACGAGGCTCGCCAAGCAATGAGGCTCGACATTCGACGAGGCTCGCCAAGCAATGAGGCTCGACATTCGACGAGGCTCGCCAAGCAATGAGGCTCGACATTCAGCGAGGCTCGACATTCAGCGAGGCTCGCCAAGCAATGAGGCTCGACATTCAGCGAGGCTCGCCAAGCAATGAGGCTCGACATTCAGCGAGGCTCGCCAAGCAATGAGGCTCGACATTCAGCGAGGCTCGCCAAGCAACAGGCTCGACATTCGTGACGAGGCTCGCCAAGCAATGAGGCTCGACATTCGACGAGGCTCGCCAAGCAATGAGGCTCGACATTCGACGAGGCTCGCCAAGCAATGAGGCTCGACATTCAGCGAGGCTCGCCAAGCAATGAGGCTCGACATTCAGCGAGGCTCGCCAAGCAATGAGGCTCGACATTCAGCGAGGCTCGCCAAGCAATGAGGCTCGACATTCGACGAGGCTCGCCAAGCAATGAGGCTCGACATTCAGCGAGGCTCGACATTCAGCGAGGCTCGCCAAGCAATGAGGCTCGACATTCAGCGAGGCTCGACATTCGACGAGGCTCGCCAAGCAATGAGGCTCGACATTCAGCGAGGCTCGACATTCAGCGAGGCTCGCCAAGCAATGAGGCTCGACATTCGACGAGGCTCGCCAAGCCGAGGCTCGACATTCAGCGAGGCTCGCCAAGCCGAGGCTCGACATTCAGCGAGGCTCGACATTCAGCGAGGCTCGCCAAGCCGAGGCTCGACATTCAGCGAGGCTCGACATTCAGCGAGGCTCGCCAAGCAATGAGGCTCGACATTCAGCGAGGCTCGCCAAGCCGAGGCTCGACATTCGACGAGGCTCGCCAAGCAATGAGGCTCGACATTCGACGAGGCTCGCCAAGCAATGAGGCTCGACATTCGACGAGGCTCGCCAAGCAATGAGGCTCGACATTCAGCGAGGCTCGACATTCAGCGAGGCTCGACATTCGACGAGGCTCGCCAAGCAATGAGGCTCGACATTCGTGACGAGGCTCGCCAAGCCGAGGCTCGACATTCGACGAGGCTCGCCAAGCAATGAGGCTCGACATTCGACGAGGCTCGCCAAGCAATGAGGCTCGACATTCAGCGAGGCTCGCCAAGCAATGAGGCTCGACATTCGACGAGGCTCGCCAAGCAATGAGGCTCGACATTCAGCGAGGCTCGCCAAGCAATGAGGCTCGACATTCAGCGAGGCTCGCCAAGCAATGAGGCTCGACATTCAGCGAGGCTCGCCAAGCAATGAGGCTCGACATTCAGCGAGGCTCGCCAAGCAATGAGGCTCGACATTCGACGAGGCTCGCCAAGCAACAGGCTCGACATTCGACGAGGCTCGCCAAGCAATGAGGCTCGACATTCGTGACGAGGCTCGCCAAGCAACAGGCTCGACATTCGACGAGGCTCGCCAAGCAATGAGGCTCGACATTCAGCGAGGCTCGCCAAGCAATGAGGCTCGACATTCAGCGAGGCTCGACATTCGACGAGGCTCGCCAAGCAATGAGGCTCGACATTCAGCGAGGCTCGCCAAGCAATGAGGCTCGACATTCAGCGAGGCTCGACATTCGACGAGGCTCGCCAAGCAGCGAGGCTCGACATTCGACGAGGCTCGCCAAGCAGCGAGGCTCGACATTCGTGACGAGGCTCGCCAAGCAATGAGGCTCGACATTCAGCGAGGCTCGCCAAGCCGAGGCTCGACATTCAGCGAGGCTCGCCAAGCAATGAGGCTCGACATTCGACGAGGCTCGCCAAGCGCCGAGGCTCGACATTCGACGAGGCTCGCCAAGCCGAGGCTCGACATTCAGCGAGGCTCGACATTCAGCGAGGCTCGCCAAGCAATGAGGCTCGACATTCGACGAGGCTCGCCAAGCAACAGGCTCGACATTCAGCGAGGCTCGCCAAGCGCCGAGGCTCGACATTCAGCGAGGCTCGCCAAGCCGAGGCTCGACATTCGACGAGGCTCGCCAAGCAATGAGGCTCGACATTCAGCGAGGCTCGACATTCGACGAGGCTCGCCAAGCCGAGGCTCGACATTCGACGAGGCTCGCCAAGCAGCGAGGCTCGACATTCAGCGAGGCTCGCCAAGCGCCGAGGCTCGACATTCAGCGAGGCTCGCCAAGCAGCGAGGCTCGACATTCAGCGAGGCTCGCCAAGCAGCGAGGCTCGACATTCAGCGAGGCTCGCCAAGCAGCGAGGCTCGACATTCAGCGAGGCTCGCCAAGCAGCGAGGCTCGACATTCAGCGAGGCTCGCCAAGCAGCGAGGCTCGACATTCAGCGAGGCTCGCCAAGCAGCGAGGCTCGACATTCAGACGAGGCTCGCCAAGCAGCGAGGCTCGACATTCAGGCGAGGCTCGCCAAGCAGCGAGGCTCGACATTCAGACGAGGCTCGCCAAGCAGCGAGGCTCGACATTCAGGCGAGGCTCGCCAAGCAGCGAGGCTCGACATTCAGACGAGGCTCGCCAAGCAGCGAGGCTCGACATTCAGCGAGGCTCGCCAAGCGGCGAGCTCGACATTCAGCGAGGCTCGCCAAGCGGCGAGCTCGACATTCAGCGAGGCTCGCCAAGCAGCGAGGCTCGACATTCAGGCGAGGCTCGCCAAGCAGCGAGGCTCGACATTCAGCGAGGCTCGCCAAGCGCCGAGGCTCGACATTCAGCGAGGCTCGCCAAGCAGCGAGGCTCGACATTCGACGAGGCTCGCCAAGCGCCGAGGCTCGACATTCAGACGAGGCTCGCCAAGCAGCGAGGCTCGACATTCAGACGAGGCTCGCCAAGCAGCGAGGCTCGACATTCAGACGAGGCTCGCCAAGCAGCGAGGCTCGACATTCAGACGAGGCTCGCCAAGCAGCGAGGCTCGACATTTAACTGAGGTTCGCCTATAGCAGTGAACCTCGACGTTCAACCGAGGTTCGCCTATAGCAGTGAACCTCGACATTCAACCGAGGTTCGCCTATAGCAGTGAACCTCGACATTCAACCGAGGTTCGCCTATAGCAGTGAACCTCGACGCTCAACCGAGGTTCGCCTATAGCAGTGAACCTCGACATTCAACCGAGGTTCGCCTATAGCAGTGAACCTCGACATTCAACCGAGGTTCGCCTATAGCGGTGAACCTCGGCGTTCAAGGCTTCGCCCGCGACATCATTGGTCCGACGAGGCTCGCCAAGCGCCGAGGCTCGACATTCAGCGGCGCCGCGTTACTGTAGCAGCCTGACAATCACTGTAGCGGCGCCGCTCACTGTAGCAAACACGAGGCCATTGTCAGAACGCAGGCCTGGCGTTGGACTGGCTCTGGCACGATGGGAAGGGTCATTAACCCCCATATGAAAGTGACAATAGGGGTCAGCTACACCCCTCAAGCCCATATAAATAGTTGAAAGCCCAACAAAGAAAGGGCCGGCCGCTTTAGAGAGAACTCTTGGAAAATCAAGCACTTGAGCACAAGAGAGATCAAGCTCCTCTTCAACAACCTCTAGATCATCCGCAGCTTTGGTCTGATCGTCAACGGGAAGCAATCTCGACGTGAGCATCGAGGGAAGCATCCTATCGCCACCAAGAACCCATACAAAGAGGAGTCAAATCAATCTCCTCTTCCTCTCAGAATCGAGAGAATTTGATTGTAATACATTCATTCAATCAATAAACATTTTTTCGATTCTACGTAAGATGGCGACCACAAGGGGAGCAACCATTCATTCGATGAACCGGTGGTGGCTAATCGACAAAGCTGCAGCTTGGAACCGAGGTTCAAACCTTGGTCATTGAATTTGATCAAAGTAAGCACGAGGAGTTCCTCTCCTCCGGGGCATCTAGCCCAAGAAAGGCACGCTAGTGTCGCCGAAGTCTCGTGATGAGACTTCAGCCCCGTGGCTTTTGTTGAATTCTCTCGAGTGAACTCGACGAGCACCTCGCTCTCAAGGACGAGGCTCCAAAGCTAGCCAGCGAGGCTAAGAAGTGGGTTGTTAAGCAACCCAAGTCAACTTCGATGTTGTTAGCCAAGTTTTGGCTTCGGCGAGCCTCGCTCGCCTATGGGGAGACCGATCCTACTAACGGTTCCCTATCCGGGCCAGCCCGGACAACGTCGTGGCGAACCAAGCTTCGCCGATGTGCTCGAAGCTTTGGTCTCGTTGGAAGGATTCCACTATCGTCCGAAGAAAGCCAACCTCGCCATCATCAAGAGGTTCATTCAAACAAGACGAAGGCCGCCTACCGCGAACCTCGCCCACAAGACTAACGCCGCCTACCGCGAACCTCATCCACAAGACGAACGCCGCCTATGCCGCGAGCCTCGTCGCTTAGCGAACCTCGCCTACAACGTGGGTCCTCAAGAAGTGACGAGCCTCGCCAGTGGCGAACCTCGCCACAACGCGAGGTCCCTTGAAAGAGACGAGCCTCGTCGCTTAGCGAACCTCGCCATGGCAAGCGCCGAATGACGAACCTCGCCATGGCAAGCGCCGAATGACGAACCTCGCCATGGCAAGCGCCGAATGACGAACCTCGCCAACATGAGGTCCATGCCGAGCCGATGAACTTCGCCGGATGGCTTAACCTCGCCATAAGCTTCGCCAGAGCCAAGGGAAGTGGCAACCTCGCCAGGTTCGCCAAACTCGACTCGAAGCCCCTCTCACGCGAGGCTCATTTTTCAGAATCAACTGGGGGTACACCCACTTCCGATCTCCGTGATTATCTCACACGCAAGCGCGATGCCAATCAAATGCAGTCTCACTGCTGCTGTGAGAAGCTCATCTCTGCGATGCGCGCCCAATGTTCATCAACGCATCAGCCTTCGGTTTTTGAGCGGTTATCTGACCCGTCAACTAGACGAAGGCGGTTCCACCGTGAAAGGCAAGCGGCCCGCGAGGGTCATGGAGTGACCATTAACATGGTTGGAAGGAGCGGGAGCAAGACCCCGATAAGCAGTCCTGAATCGTCTGACCCCGAGTACTCCCCAGGTTTACGAGGCGCATTAGTCAATAGCCAAGGCGCCTATCGAAGCACCCGTCTTCGCACCAGGGCGGCAATCCCGTTTGATTATAGCCAGTTGGCTGGGGGTCCTTCTGAAGAATTGGAGAACTCTGCCATCGCTACATCTCAACCTTCAAATACTGATTTCAGTGATCAGGCCAGTGTCCTCATGGCCGAACGAGAAGAAGAGATGGCACGAAGAATTGAAGAGCAACAAGCTACTATTCTTGCGCAACAAGAATCTATCAGACGCTTAGAAATGATGATGGAGAAAGTTGTGGGCAAGAAGAAGATGGACGAAGGAGGATCCGGATCGAAGCAAGAAGGCTACGACGGGGATCATGATGTTCACTCAATGTCATCGGAAGCGGAATCGAATCCGCGTACGAAAGAGCAGGATCATATGTTGCGGGATTTCCAAAAGCAGCTGGACGCCCTGAAACTCCAAGGGCAATCTAAGGAGCTGGGGGTGGCAAGGCCGTACCCTATAGAATGGGATGATGTCCCATATCCTCCGAAATTCAAGCCACTTAATTTAGTGCAGTTCGACGGAAAAAGCTCTCCGTCGCAACACATCTATTACTTCCAAGCACAAACCGGGCATATAACGGGTAACGATCCTATCATGACCCGGTTATTCATTAGCACTCTTAAGGGAGTCGCCTTCGAATGGTTTCGAAGGTTAGAGCCTGGTTCTATCAGCTCTTGGAAAGATGTACAGAGGCTTTTTATGGCCCGATTCTTCGATGATGACACTGAGGTGTCTATGGCCACTTTGCTGGTCGAAAAGCAAAAGAAGACGGAGTCTGTCAGCACGTTCGTCAAGCGATTCCGGAATCTGTCTTTGCACTCCCGGGACCAGGCCTCGGAAGCGACATTCATCGGGATGTGCAGAGCTAACCTCTCGATCAACATACTTTCAAAGATGGGTGCAGTTGAAGCACACTCCTGGAGAGAATTGGTGAGGCAGGGCGAGCAAGTTGAGAACATGCTTATGCGGATCGAAGCCGAGGAACCCCAGGATTCTCATCATAAAAAGGGGGGTAATCAGAACAATTTTATTCCCCAAAAGCATTCGAAGGGGAAGGAGACTTTGGCCGTGGAGACCCAACCTACTTCGAGACCCTTCAAGCAGAAATCGAATGTTTTTGACAGCCGTCCCCAGAGGAAGTATGACTTTAAGGATGACCAGGTCATACCAATCCTTAAAACTTTACTCAAAATGAACAAGATCACGCTTCCGGAAATGAGGAAGCCGGAGGAAGCTTCAAGGACGGATGATCCAAAATACTGCATGTACCATCGAATGGTACACCACCCGACAGGGTCATGCTACGTTTTGAAGGACAAGATCCAAGTCTTGTTGGAAGCAGGTGTTATGACTCTGCGAGAGGATCAGAAGAAGGTGTCTGCAAACATGGTCACCCTCCAATTTGGTGATTTTTCGGAATTCCAGGTGCAAGATAGAGTAGAGGCGATCCCTCAAACGGAAGCCAGAGTTGTGAACTTTGACCTCCAGCGACGGGAGGAACAAGGTATGGTCCCTTACACCACGCCGAAAGGCGAAATTATGTGGGTTCACCCTGACTTGCTAGCAGATGAGCAATGGACTTCTTCAAAGTCCAAAGGGAAGACTTGTAACGCCACCTCGCCGGCGGAAGGGAGCAAGTCGATGACTCATGAACAATCTGTACCAGCGTTGGCCACCCGAGGTGGAAAAGAGTTCTTAAGGGAGTATCCCGAGGCAACACCCGGTGTAGCAGTAAAGGAGCCAGTTGGCGAGCCCAAAACAAGGGAGATCCGCTACAACAGAGCGCTTAGGAAGGACACACCTGAGACTTCGAAGGCCCCTTTCCAGTTTGATGTTTTAGCTCAACTCTCCAACATCCCGGCGAGGATCACTTTATTCGAGCTCTTGCGCCTCTCTCAATCTACCAGAGAAGCTTTGCGAGAAGCATTGGCGGACAACGAAGCCTTTCGCTCATTTCCCAGAAAGCTCAACAGAAGTTTGCCCAATGTCACCAGGTCTTCAAGGGGCCAATACCTTGCATTACCTTCTCCTCGGAGGACATGCAAGTGAAGAACCCGAAGCATGATAGGCCATTATACTTTACCGGTTACATTGGCTCTGTCCGGATCAACCGAGCTCAAGTTGACCCAGGATCTGCATTGAGTATCATCCCATTGAGAATTATACAACATCTCGGGATACCGCATCGTTTAGCGACAACCGACTACCATCTACGGTTTCAATGCCACCAATTCTTGTCCCTTGGGCAAAATCAAACTCAGATGCCAGATAGGAGACTTGAAGACAGACGTCACCTGCTACGTCATTGATGCTGATACATCCTATAATTTGCTATTGGGTCGACCCTGGATCCATGAAAACTTGATCGTCCCATCTACATTGCATCAATGCATGAAGTATGTAGATGAAGAGGGGATGGTTAAAACATTGGTCGCGGAAAGGCAACCATTCAAAGGTGTGGAGAATTATTTTACTGATTCTGTCCACTACCTTGAGGAGGGCCAAACCGACGAACCACAGATCGAGGACTATGACAGCGGAAATGAGGCTGACATAGAGTCCGAACAAGGAGTTGTGTTCAATGATGTAAAACCCTTTGTAATCGATCTGAATGATCCCGATGACGATATCGTCGTTTTCAATGAAGATTATGATTTAGCTTACGCACCGGGTGTTAAAAGTCATACTGACTTAATGTCGAAATTCTGCCACGGTTGTATGCTGAACCTACACTGCACATGCCAACTCTGGCCGCCGCTCATGATGACCCAAAGGCATACCGACTCTTCGCGGTTTTGTGATACCGGCCGAAACAATGATCGAAAGACATTATCTTTGGGCGAGTCAATAAACCATTGCAAGCCGAGGTGGAACAACCCCAAGCAAAGGAAAAGAACCCCAATTTTCATATTTCGCCGGCTAACATTTGATGAAGAAAATGGGGTATGACTTTCTTCACAAAGAAGGCTTAAACTATGGAGAGGCATCGGGACACCGATCCGACCGCTTATGTCCCTAAGGCCACCGATGATTACTATCATAAAACTTCGTAAAGGGTTGGGATATGAGTCGCCAGACTGCAACGCTACGATCGAGGGTGAGTCGATCACTCATCTTCGAGGCGCCTTCCGATTCTCGACGCCAAGATAGGACAGAAATTAGGTCCCCGATGGCCAATATGACCTCGCTTGATCCACTTGAGATTCAAGAGGACGACCACCGTCATTATTCAAGATCCGCTAAGTCAACATTTCGGGATGCAGTGGGAACATCGTTTTGAACAACGAGAACCGCCCACCGATGACAAAATAGTCCGAAGTTGATATGGGGATGAAGCTAATCCAAGCCCATATTCATAGCGATAGTTTGACACCAAGAAAAGGAAAGCCTTATCGCTTTGGTAACGGAATATATCGATGTCTTCGCTGGAGTTATGAAGATATGCGGCTTAGACCCTCAAGTGGCTATGCATTGCCTTAATATCGAACCAGCGCTAAGCCCGTTAAACAACAAAGAACGACGATTTGCCCTCAGTCATGAAGGCCATTGAGAAAGAAATCGAGAAGCCGATCAAAGCGTGTTTCATTCGAGGTTCAACACCCGACCGGGTAGCCAATATAGTACCTGTTTTGAAGAAAAGCGGACAGATCCGGCCGTGCGTCGACTATCGAGACTTAAATTCAAAGATGTCCGAAAGATGATTTTCCTTTACCAATCACGGATATTATCGTCGATAACACGTGTGGGTTTGAAAGGATGTCTTTTATGGATGGCTTTTCAGGGTACAATCAGATCAAAATGCACCCCGATGATGAAAAGCACATCGCTTTCTCAACACCGCCGTGAATATACCGTTATACAGTTATGCCTTTCGGCTTGAAAAACGCAGGGGCTACATACCAACGTGCCATGACCACTATCTTCCGAAAACATTTGCGGAAGACAGTAGAATGCTATGTGGACGATTTAGTGGTCAAGAGTCGTCACAAAAGTGATCATTTACACGACTTGAGGACAGCATTTGAGATAATGCGCACATCACCGAAGATGAACCCAACTAAGTCTTTCTGGGGATGTCTAGTGGCAAATTCCTATGGTTCGTGGTCACATCGGGCGGTATCGCCTCGACGGATAAAGTCAAAGCTATCCAAGAACTTCCACCTCCTAGAAGCCTCAGAGAGCTTCGTGGTCTCCAAGGCGTTTGGCTTACATTCGCAGATTCATCTCCAATTTATCGGAAATGTCACCATTCTCAAGCTCATGAAGAAGGGTGTATCGTTCGTTTGGGATGAAGATTGTCGGAAGGCATTCAAGAGATCAAAACGATCTGTCTAATCCCCGTGTTGGTTGCACCTAAATCAGAAAGCCATTTCGATTTACGTCCGCACTACGAGTATGCTAGCAGGTCTCTTAGCGGGGCGATGACAATGGCCACGAACAGCGGTCTACTACCTCGGTGGGGCGTTGTCGGGGCGAATATCGATATCCTCCCGCTCGAAGGAATGTTTGGCTTTGGTCTTCGCCATCCAAAAGATACGGCACTATCTAGTGGGACAGACCATACACGTCATCTCCAAAATTGACCCTATACGGGTATTCATGACCCACCGCACGCTGAATGGTCGAATGGCTAGATGGGCATTCTTTGTTATCTCGATCGACATTCACTTCAAACCTCGGCGATGAAGGGTCAAGGCGTGTGTGATCTTATGGCTAACCATCCATTGAAAGGGAAAGTCGAATTGTATCAAGACATGCCTGATGAACCTTATGAAGCTAATCTGGTCTCTAAGGAACAGGTGTGGCAGTTGTTCTTTGACGGAGCCTCGAGAGCAACCCCTGACGGCCCCGTTGTAGCCGGAGTGGGGGTAGTATTGATATCTCCGCAAAACCACGTGATACCACGAGCTGTGTCGTTATCAGAACCATGCACCAATAACGTAGCAGAATATAATGCGTTGTTGATTGGTCTCGACATAGCCAAACATTTAGGCGTGAAGCACCTTGAAGCATTTGGGGATTCGCAGCTAGTCGTAAAACAACTAAGAGGAGAATACGAAGTCAGGCACGAGGACCTGATCCCTCATTATGCAGCAGCCATAACTTTAGCTGACTCCTTTGAAAGCTTTTACATTGATCATGTACCCCGTTTGCGGAACACTTACGCCGATGCGTTGGCGTCTCTTGCAGCTACGCTAGCCCTGCCTGAGAATGCTACTCGGCAAGTTATTGTGTCTAGTCGGCAACTATTTCGGCCAAAATATGCATTACAGGTCCAAGCAGTCGAGGACGAACCTAAGTCACTTGAAGCACGAGACTGGCGGTTTCCAATCATCGACTATGTCTTGCATGGGATATTGCCCGAAGACATAAAAGAAAGGGAGTCGATTCGTCGACGAGCATCAAGATTTTACTATGATTCCCGGTTACAGACCTTATATAGAAGGTCATATGATGGGTTACTGCTTCGATGTCTGTCAACTAAGGAAGCAGAGCAAGTCTTGAAAGAAGCTCATGACGGTGTTTGTGGAGCACACCAACCTGGGCCCAAGTTATGGGACCGGCTGCGTAGACTCGGTTATTATTGGCCGACAATGGTGAGGGATGCCGTGGCTTACGCTAAACGATGCCATGCGTGCCAAATACATGCTAATTACCTTCACCAACCTCCGGAACACTTGCATCCTACCGCCACGTCCTGGCCATTTGAAACGTGGGGAATGGACATCGTCGGTCCAATTTCTCCACCTTCTTCAAAAGGACATCGCTTCATATTGGCGATAACTGAGTATTTCTCAAAGTGGGCTGAAGCCGTTCCGTTGAGATTGGTCAAGACAAGCGATGTGATCAAATTTGTTAAACATCATGTCATATACCGGTATGGTGTGCCGAGGCAGATCGTCCACGATAATGGTCCGCAATTTGTCAGTCATGCCTTCACGCGATTCTGCGATAAATTTCGAATCCGGAACCTAGCGTCAACAGCTTACTACCCCGCCGCGAATGGACAAGCTGAAGCTTTTAACAAGACGATCATCAAGATCCTTACTAAAATGGTCTCTTCAAACAAGAAGGATTGGAACGACAAGCTGGGGCAAAGCCTGTGGGCTTACCGTACCACGGTTCGCACACCAACAGGTACCACCCCATATTCCCTGGTTTATGGTTGTGAAGCCATTTTACCGTTAGAAATTCAAATCCCATCGCTTCGAATGGCGTTATCCACCGGAATGACAACCGAGGAAAATCATCGCCGACGCCTTGAGGAACTTGAAATGCTGGATGAAAACGACATGTGCTCAACAAAGACATCGAGCTTTACGGATTTCTAAAGCATTTGACAAGAAAGTCCGATGTCGTATTTTCAAGGAAGGCGACCTCGTCCTCGCTGTCCGACGCCCGATGATTTTGAACTCCAAAAAGAAGGGGAAGTTCGAACCAAAATGGGAAGGACCATTCATGGTAGAGTCTGTTTACTCGAATGGAGTATACCGCCTAACCAATCAAGAAGGCGACAGAATCATGATGCCTATTAATGGTAAGTTTCTGAAAAAGTACTACCCGTAGTCTTCTTTCAAACTCCCCAAAACTATCATGTTAACAATCACCTCTGATAGTTCCCCCCAGATTTCCTTCGTCAATCCTCTCAAGTAGGATAACGGGACCACTCCCACTGTCATGTTAATATTGCACCTCTGACAAATCAACTTACCAATCCTCTTCAATGGGATGGTAAGTCCTCAAAGTCGCTCCGTCGCGACAATCTTGTCATATTAACAATCACCTCTGATAGTCCGCACCGTCATTCCCGCAAATGACGTTGTCCAATCAAGTCGTCGTACCCCTATTCCCATCATAGTTGTTATACTTCCGAGTCACTGAACAACTAGATTCTTCTTGGTCTTATGTCGTCATACCCCTGTGTCACTGAACGATCTGATCATTTCCGTATCGTCACTTGCCCGAGTGACTTTGGTTTAGATAGTGGTTAACCAAGCAATATGCCCCTATCAACTCCCTCATCGAATAGCGGCCTACCATGCGATGTGCCTCTGTTTCAACCATAGTCGTTATACTCCCATGTCACTGAACGACTCAGCTACCCCCACAGAGCCATTTCCTAAATGACTTTGTTCGTAATCACTGTTGTTATACTCTCACGTCACTGAACAACTTGATTGCTTTTTGATCACGATCGTTATACTTTTATGTCACTGAACGATTCGATCATTTCCGAATAGTGGCCTACCATGCGATGTGCCACCATTACGGGTTCGTTTTAGCCCCAAGAAGACACAACGGGTTCGTTTTAGCCCCAAGAAGACACAACGGGTTCGTTTTAGCCCCAAGAAGACACAACGGGTTCGTTTTAGCCCCAAGAAGACACAACGGGTTCGTTTTAGCCCCAAGACACAAAGGGTTCGTCTTAGCCCCAAGAAGACACAACGGGTTCGTTTTAGCCCCAAGACACAAAGGGTTCGTCTTCGCCCCAAGAGAAGACAAAGTCTATACGCACGCCATTCCACGTAGCCGCTATTGTTAAACAACAACTGAATCTATGCCTCTCGGCATAGGGACTTTATCTCGATGCCTTATTAGAGATAAGTCTACGCCTAACACACGAGCCGGATAGTCTATTCCCCGTAAGAAGGACAAAGTCTATAATGACCATTCCACGTAGCCGCTATTGTTAAACAACAACTGAATCTATGCCTCTCGGCATAGGGACTTTATCTCGATGCCTTATTAGAGATAAGTCTACGCCTAACACACGAGCCGGATAGTCTATTCCCCGTAAGAAGGACAAAGTCTACGATTCAATATCGTAGCGCTAAGAGAGTTAACTCTTTAGCATAACGTTACATGTAGAACGGACTTAGATGATCTACATGCTAGCCGATTCAAGCGGTGTCGGTAAAGGCACATCAAATCCGTTGATAGTGGGGTTTGCTAAAAATCCCGAAGGCCATCATTAGCTGCAGTGAAGAATTCAAATTTGCCGAGCTCGTTGGAAGGTTCCTCGACCGCTTGAGTGGTGATCATGTTGCAAGTCTTCATATCCAAAGTGTTCCGCACTCCATTCAACCACATTCGTGTCCGAAAACTTTGGAGGGTTTTGTAGGCAATAAAATTGCCTTAATCCCTACACAGAACTCGGAATGAGCAAAAGAGCTTAAGAGCCCATCTAAGTGGAGTCGAGGCCGCCTAAAGGTTAAGTTTACCCGATGATTGACTTTACCAAATAAGACAGAAATGATGATATCTCTTAAACCAAAAGGAACTGGGTAAGATGACCGGGGCAATTGGCTCCGCCTCGTCGAGATGGTCGATTTCCATATAATTCGCCTAATTCGACGCACGGTTTGAAAGTTACGCACTGTTCTTCAGTAGCGACGAGGCTCGCCAAGCCGAGGCTCGACATTCGACGAGGCTCGCCAAGCCGAGGCTCGACATTCAGCGAGGCTCGCCAAGCAATGAGGCTCGACATTCGCACGAGGCTCGCCAAGCCGAGGCTCGACATTCAGCGAGGCTCGCCAAGCAACAGGCTCGACATTCGACGAGGCTCGCCAAGCAATGAGGCTCGACATTCGCACGAGGCTCGCCAAGCAATGAGGCTCGACATTCGACGAGGCTCGCCAAGCAATGAGGCTCGACATTCAGCGAGGCTCGCCAAGCAATGAGGCTCGACATTCAGCGAGGCTCGCCAAGCAATGAGGCTCGACATTCAGCGAGGCTCGCCAAGCCGAGGCTCGACATTCGACGAGGCTCGCCAAGCAACAGGCTCGACATTCGACGAGGCTCGCCAAGCCGAGGCTCGACATTCGCACGAGGCTCGCCAAGCAATGAGGCTCGACATTCGCACGAGGCTCGCCAAGCAATGAGGCTCGACATTCAGCGAGGCTCGCCAAGCAATGAGGCTCGACATTCGACGAGGCTCGCCAAGCAATGAGGCTCGACATTCAGCGAGGCTAGCGAGGCTCGACATTCGCACGAGGCTCGCCAAGCAATGAGGCTCGACATTCAGCGAGGCTAGCGAGGCTCGACATTCAGCGAGGCTCGCCAAGCAATGAGGCTCGACATTCAGCGAGGCTCGCCAAGCCGAGGCTCGACATTCAGCGAGGCTCGCCAAGCAATGAGGCTCGACATTCGACGAGGCTCGCCAAGCAATGAGGCTCGACATTCAGCGAGGCTCGCCAAGCCGAGGCTCGACATTCGACGAGGCTCGCCAAGCGCCGAGGCTCGACATTCGCACGAGGCTCGCCAAGCCGAGGCTCGACATTCGCACGAGGCTCGCCAAGCAACAGGCTCGACATTCGACGAGGCTCGCCAAGCAATGAGGCTCGACATTCGACGAGGCTCGCCAAGCAATGAGGCTCGACATTCAGCGAGGCTCGCCAAGCCGAGGCTCGACATTCAGCGAGGCTCGCCAAGCAATGAGGCTCGACATTCGACGAGGCTCGCCAAGCGCCGAGGCTCGACATTCGACGAGGCTCGCCAAGCAATGAGGCTCGACATTCAGCGAGGCTAGCGAGGCTCGACATTCGACGAGGCTCGCCAAGCAATGAGGCTCGACATTCGACGAGGCTCGCCAAGCAATGAGGCTCGACATTCGACGAGGCTCGCCAAGCAACAGGCTCGACATTCGACGAGGCTCGCCAAGCAATGAGGCTCGACATTCGCACGAGGCTCGCCAAGCAATGAGGCTCGACATTCGACGAGGCTCGCCAAGCAATGAGGCTCGACATTCGCACGAGGCTCGCCAAGCAACAGGCTCGACATTCGCACGAGGCTCGCCAAGCAATGAGGCTCGACATTCGACGAGGCTCGCCAAGCCGAGGCTCGACATTCGACGAGGCTCGCCAGCAGCGAGGCTCGACATTCGTGACGAGGCTCGCCAAGCGCCGAGGCTCGACATTCGCACGAGGCTCGCCAAGCCGAGGCTCGACATTCAGCGAGGCTCGCCAAGCAATGAGGCTCGACATTCAGCGAGGCTCGCCAAGCCGAGGCTCGACATTCAGCGAGGCTCGCCAAGCGCCGAGGCTCGACATTCGCACGAGGCTCGCCAAGCGCCGAGGCTCGACATTCAGCGAGGCTAGCGAGGCTCGACATTCGTGCGAGGCTCGCCAAGCCGAGGCTCGACATTCAGCGCAGGCTCGCCAAGCAACAGGCTCGACATTCAGCGAGGCTCGCCAAGCAACAGGCTCGACATTCGCACGAGGCTCGCCAAGCAACAGGCTCGACATTCGACGAGGCTCGCCAAGCCGAGGCTCGACATTCGCACGAGGCTCGCCAAGCAACAGGCTCGACATTCGCACGAGGCTCGCCAAGCGCCGAGGCTCGACATTCGACGAGGCTCGCCAAGCGCCGAGGCTCGACATTTAACCGAGGTTCGCTTATAGCAGTGAACCTCGACGCTCAACCGAGGTTCGCTATAGCGATGAACCTCGACATTCAACCGAGGTTCGCTTATAGCGGTGAGTCTCGATACCGCCAAGACTCAACCGAGGTTCGCTATAGCGATGAACCTCGACATTCAACCGAGGTTCGCTTATAGCAGTGAACCTCGACGCTCAACCGAGGTTCGCCTATAGCAGTGAACCTCGACGCTCAAACGGCTCGCCGCGACATCATTGGTCCGACGAGGCTCGCCGTCACAGCATTACGCCGCGCTACTATAGCACCGACAATCACCGTAGAAGGCCGCCACCGCAGAGCAAACACGAGGCCATTATCGAACGCAGCCCGGCGTTGGACCGCTCGCACGATGGGAAGGGTCATTAACCCCATATGAAAGTGACAATAGGGTCGCCTACACCCTCAAGCCCATATAAATAGTTGAAAGCCCAACAAAGAAAGGGCTGGCTGGCTTTTAGAGAGAACTCTTGGAAAATCAAGCACTTGCGCACAAGAGAGATCAAGCTCCTCTTCAACAACCTCTAGATCATCCGCAGCTTTGGTCTGATCGTCAACGGGAAGCAATCTCGACGTGAGCATCGAGGGAAGCATCCTATCGCCACCAAGAACCCATACAAAAGAGGAGTCAAATCAATCTCCTCTTCCTCTGTAATCGAGAGAATTTGATTGTAATACATTCATTCAATCAATAAACATTTTTTCGACCCTACAACAGTGTTTTGAGAACATGTGGGGAAAACACAATATCGTTGTGTTTTACAAAAGTATGGCATGTTAAGCAACATGGTATCCGAACGAAGCTCTAATTTTAGTTTTTGTCCTAATCTTACTAATTTATATATATATATATATATATATATATATATATATATATATATATATATATATATATATATATATATATATATATATATAAATTAGCAATTTGACGTCAATATTTGCTTGTTAATTTGAAGGAACTTTCAACAAACCAAAAGCAATGGCTAGTCTCTCACTATGACTACATAGAAATTTTTCTTATCATCTTCCTCCATATCTAGCAACATATGTAGCAAATTTTTCACGTCTTCCTCCATATCAAGCAACACAAAATTAGTAGAAGGAACATGACCTTCCTTAACTATAAGTTCATCTAAGCTCACCAACATCTCATACATCTCATTAATCTCCAAATGCAACATATCACGAGCGCAACTATCATGATCATTCTCAAGACCCAATTAAAAGAGCAAAACCAAAAAAATGGCAACAACAATTTTGGGGATAAATACACCCAAATGGACCCAACAATTTTGAGGATAAATACACCAAAATTAACACCAAAAATTCAAGAAGAAACACCAAATTAAATCGCCATCACTTACCTGTCGTATTTGGCACGTCGGACAAGCGGTCGGAGGGGCGCGGGAGAAGGGGGCCGGCGGGGGTGCGGGAGATGAGAGCCGGAGAGTCGCGTGAGAACGAGGCTGCGGTGATGAGCTCGAGACCGGCGTGAGAACGAGGCCGACTTCTCCGTGAGAACGAGACCGAGAGGAGCTGTGGTGACGAGATCAATGTTAGGGTTTTCGGCTGTCAGTTTAGGCCTTTTCCTCCGAAATCGCTCTTTTGAGGCTGGAAAATTTTCCAACCTCCAGTTCTACGTGGCACATAAATTTTTCTTCATTTTCTGGGTTGGTTTGAGGAACCAAACACACTGTTTTGGGGGAAAATGGGGTAACAATATGCTGTCAGTTTTCTTTTCCCCCATTTTCTTCACTTTTTTACCCAACCAAACAGACCCTAAGATAAGATTGCCAAACACACCCCAGAAAATCCGAACATAAAAGCTTCTCATACCTGTTCTACAAGGAAGCAGATCGGCTGGGATTCTCGTCCTACGCTACAGACATCTAACAGACACGTGTTACTCATGATTCGTGAGAAGCTCCATAAACGAACGGTCCAGATTGATCTCAAACTCCACAAATTAAGACGCAGGAAAATTTTGCCCAAACATAAAAGTCGCAGAAGAGATAACGAAAGCGGAGCATCGAAACCCTAATTTCTGCGATTCAATCTACGATCCAGAGGTATATATGATTTTTAAAAATAGATCTTTTAAGATCGCGAAAATTTCAATATAGATCTATATTTCTATGTTTTAGATCGCATAAGTTCTACTTTAATTGATCCATCGGAGATAAATCGGGCGATTCCAATTTAATAATTGTTCTTTAATTTTCAATTTGATCTATTTATTCGTACATCTCCCCGTTGTATGCGGTTTCTTTTGATTTAGGAAAGATGTTTTTATTTTAATATACAGTTTCTAGCAATACTTTTAAGGGGAAAGATACTTATTTCTTTTAAAATATTAGATTATTTCCTTGTCTTTTATATCAAATATCTTTATTATATGTTTCAGGAGAAACCTTATAGTATAAAAAGAAAACAAGGTCATTAAGTATGCAAATATTTAATACTCTGTTTATGTTAATATGTCGACATAATTCTTAATGCAAATCTGTGAAAGTCCTTGGATAGTTTGTTAGATGTTATTGGTAAAGTTCTCTACTATTGGAGGATGTCAGATCAAACTGTAAAGATTGATGGAATTAAGGGTAAATTTTAGCCTTAGTGGCACTTATCACCCCTTTGCTATTTTATTAGCACTTAACACCCTTGGATTGATATTTAGAAGAATAAATTGCTGATAACGGATAACCCCTCTCCCTCTTGATTTTATGGGTGTTAAGTTTCTAATAAATTAGTTGAGGGTTGATAAGTGCCACAAGATGTATGTATGAGGGGGGTCATGTTCAATTTACTCTAAGTAAATTTTGATATCATTCCTTGGGTGTGTTGCCATTTAATAAAAGTAATTATTAATTGGGATTTATTTGAATCAACGTAATTTGCTATTTTTATGAATGCTTGATACTTTGTTTCTGTAAAATATATGATACCTGATACTTTTTTTTCCCTGTAAATATATACATGATTCTGAATGCAAATGAGTGCATGCTTTATATGTTTCAGGTAAAGTTCTCTAGTTTTGGAGGATGTTAGATCAAACTGTAAACATGGATAAAATTAAATTTGATATCACTCTTTGGGCACATTGCCATTTCACGGAGGTGATTGGCTTTTTAATTTATGATGTATATTAGTTGAAGAAATGTGCGATATTGATGCTTAGTTTTTTGGAGGATGTTAATTCAAACTGAAGTCGGGGTTGCGGGGTGTGTTGGGGCGGGAGTAAAATATAACTTTGCTATCACTCTCTGGGTGTCGGTGATTATGCTTTTAACCATGAAGTAACATAGTTGAAGAAATGGGCTTAAAAGTAATTGGGGTTTTGTCGAGGGGTTTGTTATTGGCATGGAATGAAGAATGTGGTAATTTTGTTTGGTCCAGCCTTCATTGTCTTGTTGGAATTAGGGTTTTTTCTTTTGATGGACGATGTTGGTGGTATGATGTAGACTTACGAAGGTGGTTTTGGGTGTGTGGTTGTGTTGTGGACAGGGAGGAAAATATTGGTGGTGGTTGTAGTGGTGGTTGTTTTGTTGGTGGTGTTGCAGATTTGTTGAAGCTGTGTTAGTGAGGACGAAGGTGTGAAGATGAGTGACAGCAGCCGAAGCCGCAGCCGCAGCCGAAGCCCATCAAGGGATCGCAAGATTCGTCGAGAACGTGATTCCTACCGGGATGCACCATATAGGCGGGATGACCGTCGTATGTCAAGGTGTAATTGCTTCTGCTTGAAATAATTGCCATTGTTTTTTTCTTATCTTAAAAGTAAGAACTTTCATGCGACATACCCTTGATAAATTAATCTTTTGTTATCTGTACCCGGAATATAAATGGTTCTCTAGTAATTTAATCTTGTGTTTTTTGCCCAAAGGAAACATTATACATGTGAACTTGCCCTTTGGGTATTACTGGATTAGGGATTCCTTTCACAACTATTGTTCATGGAATGCTAATGCTGTAATGCGAATTGTCTTCTGGTTTGCAGACGGCCTGATTTGTGCAAGAACTGCAAGAGACCTGGACATTATGCTAGGGAATGTCCCAATGTGGCTGTCTGCAACAATTGTGGCCTTCCAGGGTAAAGATTCTGTCAATTTAGATTTCTCTATTATTTAATCTATCTTTAATGTTTACAGTCTTGGCTAAATTTATAATTTTTTGTTAGTTTATCAATCTTTTCTTTTAACAAATTGCCACCGGATGGCTGATTAATGCTCATTCAGGCTGAGTCCTCGAGTGGCCATTACTTCATTCTCTTCCATGGCCAGAATCTTTTGATTCTTGAAACTATTAGATCTCAGTTGTAGTTTGAGCGGATGTAGCAGAAACAGGCCGAGTCTCTATTGGATCTTACGAACATACTATTCAACAAATCTTAGATCTTGAAGCCATATCGTTGACTTCTTTCAAACCACGTTTTGCAACTGGCTAAGATGAGACTGTGGGAGGTTAGAGAGTTTAGCCCTAGGTTTATGTCGCAAACTGATTTTGTTTTTGAAAAATATGATAAAATAACCCGGACCTATAGGTTGAAGTATTTTAACTTGGCTTATTGAGAGAATGTTTTCAGCCTTGGCCAAAACCATATATAATATATGAGCTCTTTTTTATTTGTTTAATTTCTCATTCAAATGACGAAAGCTGAAAAGCAGGTCATGAAATGCTCTTATTATATTCAAGATGTATCTTATTAATTTAGTACTCCTAGAACATTATACATGGCCTGGTACTAGTGGTAGTAATTGACGAGCGAGTCCTAGGTATCAGTCTTAGAATTGTAACACTGTAGCATCAGATCTGTATCAAAATTAGTTTTAGTCACGGGATTTACTTAAGCAATCAAAGTGCTCAAGCTATTTAGTCATAGAAGCATTAACTCTTCATAGTTATTCGTCCCTTGACTAAAAAAAAGTTCTTAAATCCACTGCATCAAGAGGTCTTCACAGTGCTTTGTAGGATCTAAAAGCACCGATAATATTAGTTGATTGTCTCCTTTTAGACTCCCTAATTTCTAATGCTATATAGTAGAAGTTTTAATGGGTTGTTTTCGAAGCTTCTTTGTCCATTAAAGGACCTCTTTTGCTTCGGTAAGGAGAATTTGGGCTTATAAAGATGCGGAATTTTCTTAGCGGACTATTTACATGTCAAGGGCATATATACCTTGAAAGAATATAACACTCAACTTGAAGTGTATGGGGTCGGTTTAAATCTGGTGATTAAAATTTGTTTTAATCTGGTGATTAATTTTTTTAGGGTTAATATCAGATGCACCCCTTGTATTATAAGTGAATAACACTTATACTGCCTAAACTATTTTATGGTCACTTACACCTATTGAACTCCAGGCGATTAAATTTTTTTAGGGTTAATATCAGATGCACCTATTGAACTCCAGGCGATTTAATTTTTTTTAGGGTTAATATCAGCTGCACCCCTTGTATTATAAGTGAATAACACTTATACTGCCTAAACATTATTATGGTCACTTACACCTATTGAACTCCAGGCAATTAATTTTTTTAGGGTTAATATCAGATGCACCCGTTGTATTATAAGTGAATAACACTTATACTGCCTAAACTATTTTATGGTCACTTACACCTCTTGAACTCCAGGCGATATTATTTTTCCTGTTTGGTTGAGATGTCATCACATGAGAATTTCGTTACCATAGATTATCTTTGCCCTTAGTTTAACTAAAAGTAGTTAAATAGCCCTCTAATTTGAGGGCAAAGGAGTAACCTCAAATGGGGTTCAAGGGTTGTATGTGCTAGTAGACTAGTTTAGGGGGTAAGTGGCTTAAAGGAAAGTTCTTAAGCCTATAGCATCATGTCGCCTTCTCTGTAGGATCTAAAGGTACCCATATCATTAGTGCAACACGTCTCCTTTGAGACTGCCAAGTTGCTGGCAGCGATATACTGGAGGTTTTAATGGGCTAGGTATGGAATCTTCTCTTTCCATTAAATTGACCTTTAGGGCTTCAGTGAGGAGACTTTTGTGCTTACAAATGGAAACTTTCCTAGAGAAGTCCCCACAAGTCAAGGGCATGAGAGGAACTTACCCATATTAAATTTAAGTACCAGGGGTGGCTTTTCTCACATTATTACTTCTTGCAAGAACCTGATAATTAAAATTTGTTTCTGATTTCTTTACACGGGCATTTCATAAATCACTTCTATTTCTCCTCTCTTGAATTTTTTTTTATTCTTTTACCCTTTAGAGGAAGAGAATATTGTTTTTGGACAAATATGCCTTCTGATGGTAAAAGAGTCAGAAAATTTCACTCAGGTGGTAAATCCAACTCCGCAACTGGGTGATAGTACATGGGGTCTATCTGCTACAATAGAACTACAGGGGGTTGCAAATTGACAATATTACTGGGGGTCAATCCTCAATTAACCCTTCTCTTTCCTTCTTGGAACAGGCACATTGCAGTGGAGTGTAGCACCAAGGCCCTCTGCTGGAACTGCAAAGAGCCGGGCCATGTGGCCAGCGCGTGCCCTAATGAGGGCATCTGCCACACCTGTGGAAAGGCGGGACACCATGCCCGGTCCTGCTCCACCCCCCACCTCCCCCCCGGCGACACCCGCCTCTGCAACAACTGCTACAAGCCAGGTCACCTCGCTATTGACTGCACGAATGACAAAGCCTGCAACAACTGCAGAAAGAGCGGCCACTTGGCTCGAGATTGCCCAAACGATCCTGTTTGCAATCTTTGTAATATTTCTGGTCATGTAGCTAGGCAGTGTCCTAAGGCTGACGTTTTGGGTGAGAGAGGAGGTCGGGTTGGTGGATATTATCGCGGTGGTGGTGGTGGTGGTGGGTATAGAGATGCAGGGCCCATGAGTAGGGATTGGATGGGGCCCATGATGATCTGTCATAATTGTGGGGGGAGGGGGCATATGGCTTATGAGTGTCCATCGGGGAGGATGATGGACCGTGGCCGGAGGTACTGAGGATGATGATGAGGGGAGTTATTATGTGAGATCTGGATAAATGTCGAACTAGTTTATGCTTTGGTTTGGAGACTTGAATTTTTTGTTTGGGATATGTAATGGATATATTTGAATTGTTGTTTATTCTGTTTGCTATTGGGTTTATTTCGACATTTGGATTATTATTTGTAGAATTTTGAGCTGTGTTTTTCTGTCCTGCAAGTGTTGGACTTATCTTTATTGTCTGGTTGTTTCTGTACTGGATTGTAATTGAGTAGTTTAGCTACATTTCAGGCTGATAATAGTGAGAAATGACTGCAGGATATCGTGATTGCGCAATGCGGATGGTTGATTTTGAGAGTAAGTACTACTAGTGTTTGCTATACATGCCGATGGTTGAGAATAACTTACCGCATCCATTTCTGTTATCTTGATTGATGGGAGCTTTATGGCACCTGTATAAGGCTTGAACTAGTTTTTGCTCCTTCTCAATGTCTTGTCTTTTGGAGATTGTTTTTATTTGAGATATGTATGGTTATATTTTAAGTGTTTTATCTGTTTGCTGGGACCTTGCAAAGTATCACGTTTGGGTAGTTCTTTCAACAATGAACTGTAATTGAGTAGTTAAAGGCTGTGGGATTAGCTGATAGCTGTTTTTGAGATTAAAATTTTCATTTGTTTCTATTTCAAGTATTTGCTTGCTTCAATTCATAGCTTTTGTCCGAATTTATAGGCTTTTTTGGCTATAGTTTCTAAAATCCGCACTTCAATGTCTTTTGATGTGGAAACGCGAGAATGTTCGTCTAATATTTCTACGTGATATTCAATGTCTTTTGATGTGGAAACGCGAGAATGCTCGTTTAATATTTCTATGTGATATTCAATGTCTTTTGACGTGGAAACGAGAATGTTCGCCTAATATTTCTACGTGATATTCAATGTCTTTTGATGTGGAAACGCGAGAATGCTCGTTTAATATTTCTATGTGATATTCAATGTCTTTTGACGTGGAAACGAGAATGTTCGTCTAATATTTCTATGTGATATGCACATGCTAATTTTAGAACTTTTAACTATTTATATTTGTTAAATTTACTGTGTTAATACCCCCATTATTTTTAAAAAACTAAATCCCCACGTTCCTAGATACTTGAGAAAAAAGGAACTACAGCCTTATATTCTTATTCTATTATCATAACCACAGACTATGAACCACGATCCCCGCCAAAAAAATTTCAAAAACCCAAATCCGCCATGGCCAAACCTCAAATCCACAGATCCAAAAGATCTCTCCCTCCCCAATACCAATCCCTCCTCTTCCTTCTAGACTCCTGCACCTCCATCAGAAAAGCCCGCCAAATCCAAGCCCAGCTCTTCATCACCGGCCTCCACCATGACTCCCTCTTCCTCTCAAAACTCCTCCCTTTCTTCTCAATCCCAATCCAAAACCCATCATCTCTTCTTCACAACCCCAGCACTTTCCACTACAACACCCTCATTCGAGCCTTCGCTCGCTCTAACTCTCCTCCAAACTCCATTTCCCTCTATAAATCCATGCTCTCTGAAGGCCCGACAAGGCCAAATAAGTTCACCTTCCCGTTTTTACTTGTCTCTTGCTCGAAGCTGCCGGGCCCCGAAACGGGTCTGCAGGTTCATTCCCATGTTATGAAGCTTGGGTTTGATTTGGATTCTCATGTTAGGCACTCTCTCATCGGGTTATACTGTATATTTGGGGATTTAGGGGTTGCCCGTTACTTGTTCGATGAAATTACTCAATGGGATGTTGTTTCGTTTAATGTTATGATGAATGGGTATAATAAGTGTGGTCGACCGGGTGATGGGTTGCGGGTTTTTGGGTATATGGTTGATTTGGGTATTAGACCTGATAATCGCACGTTTGGGTGTTTAACGTCAATTTGTTCGGGGTTGGGTGATTTGAAGAGGGGGAAGGTGGTGCATATGTTAGCTTTGAAGAGCTTCGGGTTTGATGATTTGGGAAATGGTTTAAAGTTGGCTCTTTTGAATATGTATTCGAAACTTGGGGCTATGAAGATGGCTGACCAAGTTTTTGGTACTATGGGTTCTAGCAAAAGTGTTGCATCGTGGAGTTGTATGGTCTCGGGTTATGCTAAGTGCGGGAAGATTGGGAATGCTCGTACGGTCTTTGATGAGATGCCCAAAAAGGATTTGATCTCTTGGACTTCAATGATCAGCGGGTATTCTCAAAATGGAAGATATAAGGAGGCAGTGGAGCTATATGAAGAAATGGAGAAGGAAGGAGTAGAGCCTGATGAGGTTACTTTGGTTGCTGTGCTTTCGGCGTGTGCTAATTTGGGTTATCTTGATTTGGGCAAAAGAATTCATCTTTATATTGAAAGTGACTCTATCGGGCGTAATAACTCCAGGCTTTGCACTGCGGTTGTTGATATGTATGCGAAGTGTGGTCACATAACAACTGCTCTGGAAATATTTAATCGAGTTGATAAGAAAACAAAAACATCACACCTGTTCAATTCTGTGATATCTGGTCTCGCACAACATGGGCTCGGTGAGAGAGCAATAGCTGTCTTCGAAGGAATGGAAGCTCTCGGCCTGATTCCTGACAAGGTTACATTTGTGGGAGTTCTTTGTGCTTGTAGTCACAGTGGTTTGATTGAGAAGGGAAAAGAGATTTTCGATATGATGGTAAACAAATATAGCATACAACCTCAGATTGAGCATTACTGTTGCATGGTTGATCTCCTAGGGCGAAGAGGGTATATAAATGAAGCATATGATTTTATTCAGAACATGCCTATCAGCCCTAATTCAGTGATATGGTCAGCTTTGCTACGTAATTGCAGAGTACATAGGAATTCTAGAATAGGAGAAATTGCACAAAGAAAACTCCTTCAGCTCGTTTCTGATGACAACAGCTTTGAGGGGAGATATTCTCGGCTAATTGAAATGTTTTCGGATGTAAAAATTCTGGAAAATGCAAAGAAAGTGCGGAAAATGATAAAATACAAGCCTGTTTGGAAGCAACAGGGTTCGAGCTATGTTGAATTCAATGGTTCTCTGCATCAGTTTTTAACAAATGATACTTCACATCCTCTGTCTAAAGAAATTTATAAGATGCTTGACGAAATGACAAGAAGATTGAGATTAGATAGCTATGACCCCTCAACAAAAGAAGTATTGCTCGATATTGAAAATGAGGAAAAGGGCAATGTTGTCTCTTGTCACAGTGAAAGGCTAGCACTTGCATTTGGATTGATGAACTTGGGTCCTAGCGAGACTATAAGGATAACAATGGATCTTCGAATGTGTGCAGACTGTCATTCATTGTTTAAGCTCTTTTCCAAGATCTTCAGTAGGGAAATTGTTGTGAGGGACAAGATCCTATTCCATCATATGAAGAATGGATTGTGTTCTTGCATGGACTGTTGGTAAATGTTTTTCTTTTTTCCTGACACAAATAATTAAATGTCTAGAACAAGTAATTTTTGCTGAGGTTCATCATGAAGTTCATGAAAGAAAGAAGGAAACTTTATACATCAGACACTGCTGTTCATTTTGCTCGCGTCGAGACATTACTTGTTGCCTTCACAAATGGATGCATCTCTTGGATGATTGCTAGTGCTAAGAACCCAATTATTGGCTTAGTCACTGGATGAATCAATCAGAAGTTGACTGAAAAGTTTCTGGATCTCTTTGGATCTTCAGTAATTTCGAGGTTCATTTTTTCGGAAAGAGGGATTTATTATCACTCTGAAGATATCAGGACTCTGACTGCTTTATGTTGCAGGCCGTCAGTCCTTGAATAGAAGACCCAAATCCAATTGTGTCCTGCATCAGCTTTATCTTGATTACTGGAGAAAAATCTCAGAGGCCATTATAAAATTTTACTGTTCATCATCTTGCAATTGCAAAAGCTTTTGATTGATTGAAGGGGAATAATCTCAGAGGCACAATCTCTGCTGCATAATGCTTTCTTATTTTTGAAATTTATTATGTAGTTCTTAAATTAGAGCCAAAGGTGAAAGGGGATTCATTGCATTTGTAAAAAGCATGTATGTCAAGGCTTGATGATAGTTTAAATTTTGCTCGATATTTTTATACAAATTAAGTAGATGAATTGCAATAAACATTGGATTGTTGCATGTGCAGTATTTTTTTAATAATTTGAATGCACAGCACCTAGTGGTTATCTTTGCAAAAAAACTTGAGGTGTTGCTGTGTTCGTTTCAGCTAGTTTTTCATTGCATAATTTGATACTCTCTGCTTTGACTCATAACGATTAATACATACTATTATTGATCAATCATAGGTATTTATCAGCAAAAATTGTCTGATGATATGATAGTGGGAAAGATAACAAGTAAGTATGTCATAATTAAATTTTGATTCCTTCTGTGTACCAACATGGTAATTTTCTAATGCAATACCAATAAAAACATTGAAGCAAATAGAAATATAATTTCACAATAAAACAACAGGACGTACCTCAATGAATTAAGTGGTCATTGAAGAACATCATAAATATAATTTAAGATTCTAATATATTATAATTATTAAGCAAACAAGCTCATAAAACATGAAACAATAAAGGGATATTTAGATATTTGTCCCTTAAATATTCCATAATTCCATATTAGTCCCTCAAATCTATGAATTTGTTCATTAGTCCAGTAAATCCTAGGGTTATTACAATTTGGTCCCTCCTCGACCAAAAGACCCTCAGCTAATATTTTTAAGGGTTATTTGCAATTTTACATCCTAAAGTTTACACTTTTAAAATTTTGATATCCCAAAGTTTTTTTGACACTGTGATACCCCAAAGTTTACGCACTTTTTAACTTTCATACCCTAAAGTTTCCACATATTTTAAACTTTGATACCTTAAAGTTTAAAAGGCATAAATTTTGTCGTTAACAAAAGCGTTAGAAAAACTTTATATCAAGATTAAAAGATGTCGTGGTATCAAAATGTCAAAAAACTTTGTATCAAAAAGGTGTAAATTTTAGAGTACTAAAGTGAAAATAACCCCTTTTTTAAAACAAGATGGGTTTTAAGAGAGAAATCATAACAAAGGGTATTTTGGTCATTGAGTGACCAAATTGCAAGACCCTTACGATTTGAGGGACTAGGGAGCAATTATTGAGCTTGAGGGCCTAGTATGAAATTATTGAAGATTTGAGGGGCTAATATCTAAAATAATGTTGTTCAACCAATTCCCACCCATGAGACTCAGAGAGAGGAGAATTACGAGATTTATCCTAGAAACAAAGTATAAAAAATGGCCCAAATCTCGATGGCCCATCATTTTGGGTTGGCTTCATCGTGGGGTCTACCTGTTATCGTTGAGCGCAGTCTCCAACACCCAAAAAAAGATCCAAAACCCAATAAGTATAAAAATCTTGAAGAATTTTTGGAAATTTCCTACAAATTTCAATATATTGACAAAACAGCAGAAAATAGGATCCTATTCCACTTTGTTTTCAAAGCCAAAACCCAATTTCTCTCTCTCTCTCTCTCTCTCTAACGTCTCCTACTCTGGTTTTCTCCCTCTAGAATCGATCTCTAGTTTGCTTAGCTTGTTGCTAAGCGATGGAGATCGACAAAGCAATAAAGGAGAGCAGCGATCGAAGGCTCCAAACCAAGTACAAAAACGCTACTTACGTCATCGAAAGGGCCTTTGCTCTCTATGAGTATGCTCCCTCAATTCTTTAATTCAAACAAATTTTCGATTTTGTGAATATGGGTTCTCTTTTTCTTGTCAAATTTTGATCTGGGTCTTTGTTAGATTGGATTTTTATGGGGATTTATGCCAGTTTTATCAACCCCAAATGAACCATTTTTTTGCAAATTTACCCAAGTTCAAATACCCCAAAAGTTATGTTAAGAAATATCCTCAGCAATATTCTTAAACTTTTTAGTTGTTTAACTGAAAATTTTCAATCGCACGGTTGAAAAGCTAAGGACTTTAAATTTGGGGTGTTTTAACTCAATGCAGTCGACTTGGGGGTTAAATTAGCAAATATCTTGATTTGGAGGGTAAATTTGATCTGGGTATATTAGAGTAGTGATAACTACACTACAACACGCCCCAACACACACACACACATCTTTTTTCCCGAAAATGGGTTCAATTTGATTTATGTTGTTCATCTACAGGTTTGAGCAAGTTGCCTTCAGCTTTAATGGGGGGAAGGATTCCACTGTAATAATTTCTTCATGTTTGTTTGTTTATGTGAAGTTCAGAATGGCATTATTGAAATTGGTAAATTTGATTCTAATTAATTTGGATGTAATTGGTTCTGCAGGTCTTGCTGCATTTACTGCGAGCTGGATATTATTTGCATAAAGAGAAAATGAAGCAATCGAATGGAAATCAGTTGGATTCTATTCCAGAGTGTAGAATAAGGACCATCTATTTTGAAACCCCCTGTGCATTTCCTGAAATCAATTCATTCACTTATGAAACAGCCTCTAAGTAAGAATGCTATATTAATTTTATTAAATTTTACAAAATGAAAGATTACTTTTTTAACGATGAACTGCTGAAACTTTTGCCAGTTATGACTTGCAATTGGAAATTATTAGCCTTGATTTCAAGTCTGGGTTAGAGACTCTAATGAAGGAAAAACCTATCAAAGCTATTTTTCTTGGTACACGAATTGGCGACCCTAATGCGGTATATAATTTGTTGAATCATTTCCTTTGATAGAAAGCTTGTACTTAGTAATTTGAATTTAAGGTTGTTGAGTATTAACATATTACATTGAACTTGTAGGTTGGCCAAGAGCAGTTCTCTCCTAGCTCGCCAGGATGGCCCCCTTTCATGAGGGTGAATCCTATCTTGGATTGGTCCTACAGGTTTTATTTGGTTATACTTGTATATTTATCAATTGTTAACTCTTATCCTTGTATGTCCTCTTTCTGAGAAAAACTGGTAATGTCATTGTATTTAATTGCAGGGATGTGTGGGCTTTCTTATTGACCTGCAAGGTTCAGTACTGCAGCTTATATGACAAGGGGTAATACGTTGAAATACTCTTGCTTCTTAGATTCCATTTTTTACTTTGTCTATCTGCTCTGTATCACCCCTCATGTACTTTTCTCATTTATAGCAAAAGAAAAGATGATATCATTTTATAATTGTTATGATCTGTGAAGCACTAATATGGATAAGAGAACAAATATGTCACCACAAAGTTACACAAATATGAAAGATATCAAATCTTTCTAATTTAGAATACAAATAATTAAATAAAGTACGGGCACCCAAAAAGCATGGTCTTCATGGGAAATCCTAAACAAGGCATACGCTTTGTAATTCTAATATTAGCTGCTGTTAAATACGTTTAATTAATTACCTTTTGTAATTTAACATATAAAATGAAAGAAAAATCATATTCCAAGCCAAGGCATCCAATGCATACGAGAAGTATACAACAAATAACCAAAAGATTGAAACTGTATTAGTATGAGGATACAATAGAGAAGTGTCAGACAAATATTTAGTGAAACCTCAAAAAAATTTTGGTTGGGTACATGTTCTGCGTTATAGTCAATGATAGAAACGTCTTATTTTGCACAGACACGAACCTGCTGACATGGATACTAACACGACAGATTCTCGGAAGGATGAAAGACACAGTATTCATCACCACATGGTTTTGACGATAGACATGTCCAAGATACGTAGGAAATATCTAATGCTTCATAGGTTAAGACATAATAGGTAATGTATGTGAAAAGAAATTGAATGGCACATGGATCCACTTTGTCATATTTACAACAAACACTGCGACGACCCACATTTCTCCTACCCGTCCCTCCAACAATAAATAAATAAATAGTAATAATAAATAAATAAGAAAAGAAAGGGAAAAGGACATTAATTTTTCGGCTTACCAACTACCAGGTGGCCTATTGGATGCTATGGTTGGTTGCTCTTCCCTTGTTCATAGTCTTATTGTTCAGGGTGCTGTCTCACTAGTCACTAGAGCCTTTACAGTATGAAGCTTGTTTAATGCACCATGGCTGACCTTATTTGATGAGAAGTTTTTTGTGAATATGATGGGCGATGATAACACAGATTACATTCTTTCAAGGTTTCAACTTATTCCATATCACTTGCTAGCTAATACTTCCTTTTTCAGGTATACTTCCATTGGAAGCATATACGACACCATCCCAAATGCGTTATTGAGCATTCCTGATTCTTCTAGCAGCAAGGGAAACTTCAAACCTGCATATCTACTGGCTGATGGAAGACTGGAAAGAGCTGGAAGAGCAAAGAAGTCTATTCCAAAATATGAAAATACTCATGTCCTAAGCAATGGCGTAAATGATGTCAGTCAGCATCAGATCAGCTCATTGTCAGCATCAATTATCTCTGTAGGTGATGAGATTCTGTAAGTGATATTCGTGGATTTTTCATCAGTACTTTGGAAGAACTTCTTTTGATAAAAACATATGTTACTGTTCATTTTTTCATTTTCTTTGATTAGTAATAAACAGTTGACATTTTCATGCTTGGTTACTTTCTTTTCTTAATTATTGATACAATTTAGGCTTGCACTTTATTTTGGAGCATAACTATTACTACTTACCTCAACTATGTGTTCGTGCACGTTGGGGTGGGGAAGGGGGAATCATTCTAAATAAAGATATCAACATCTTACCTATTTGCTATTACCACATATAGATATTTTATGACAAATATATTTTCATAATTGTCACATGAATTACTATTTTTATTCCTCTTTCTTATACAGCCATGGTATAGTTGAGGACACAATGGGAGCAATGTTATGCAAAAAGCTTTATGACATAGGCTGGCTGGTTGCCCACGTTGCAGTTGTTCCAAATGAAGTAAGACACCTTCGGGATTTACATAAAAAATTCTGTGATAAACCTTATCAAATATTATTATCTTGTTATTCTCATATAAAACTCCTGACAAGTAGCTTGTCTGAAGTTTCTATACAGTCAATATGATGTTTCGTTTGTAAAATGCAGATTGATTCCGTGACTGAAGAAATTGAAAGACGAAAGTCTACAGATGACATGGTTAAGATCCTGCCATTACTTCACGGGTGTTCTTAGTAACTAGTGCATAAAATGTTTCCATATTTTTTTTTTCATAATCCAATCTTAAACTTGTCTTTGCAGATCTTCTTGTTTGGAGGAGTTGGACCTTTGCATTCTGATATTTCGGTAGCAGGTGTTGCAAAAGCCTTTGGAGTTCGTGTGGTACTTACATTTAAAGATTTCTGTGCAAACATGATGCTGCATACTGAGCATATATATATATATATATATATATATATATATATATATATATATATATATATATATATATGTATGTATTATTTTTTAACTTTAGTGTGTTTAAATCTTTGCTCTATTCATCTTCTTTCCGTCTGTTCCTGACATATATATTGGACTATGAAGGGTGCTTCAGTTTTTGTTGACAGTATATTACCATTCAAAGTGTCATTTAAATCATAGAATTATATAGACTATATAATAGGTTAGATAGAATGCATATTTTTCTATTAAGTTCCACAGACTCAATCTGCGGATTTATATTACCAGGTTCACAATGAGCATGTACTAGAAGAGTACATTGGAACGTGCTGCGACTGTCAAGGTGCCATAGTAGAATACTTCTTGGTTTCACATCTTTATTAACAAAGTATTGTTTGGGGGCATAAAAGACTTAACACAATGATGAATACCGTTTACTCGCTTTGCTCTTTATTTAAATGAATACCTAAGCTGGTCTCCTGAATAAATGCCACAAGTTAAGAGTCCATTCCACCATTTGTATATTTGTATTGTCTAAATAGGTCTAGAAATCATATCCTTTTGGCCTTACGGTGGTATTCCCTAAACGGGTGGGCAATTTCCTAGATATCACCTGTCATTGTACTACTTGTGCATGTACACAGTTAACTATGTCTTAACATGATTCTCTACCACAGTTAGTTCTCAAGTTCTGGGGAATTGTCATATACCGAACATCTTTCTAGTACCCATCCTATATTCCATTGCTGGGGGAAGCTGTTCATGCATAATATATGCAATTATGTAACACTAACTGACTTTGGGTTGAAACTTAGGAAATGTTTCATATCAGAAAAGATTCTAAATCTCTTATTGATATATTATTATCTAATTTTGATGTCCTAAGTGTGTAAAACAAATTTCTTAGATGTCCTCCAGAAAATTATCTACACAGTAACTATTTTGATTTCTTTTCAGGCTCCTGATGAAGAGTTTGAAGAGTATCTTAGGCATCTTATAGGAGACCAATGCACAGGCGACCGGAATGAGGTGATGCTGTTGTTGAGCAGCTGTGCATGTTTTTTTAGTTGTTATATTTGTTTAAACTTATGCGTAGTGTGTGCAGTGTAAATATCAGATACCTATATAAGTTTGTGTTAGTATCTTATGTTATAAAATAGATATTAACGAACCATTTGATATGGTTGAACTTGTCAAAACATTTTGCTTCCAGGCAATGTTTTAATCAAAGGTAAAAATGTCCATCTTAGTTTTCTTGTTAGTTTGTTTCTTACTTTATTCTTTTTCTTTTTCTTTTGAGCTGGTTTCTATGAGCTGTTATAATAAGTTTTTCTATCTGAAAGCTTATATGAAAGTAATATTTTGTAGGCATAGTTAAATGTGAATGTGCTTTATTTCCATGTTTAGAATACACATTATTATTGTTCAATTTGTCTGTGCTTAAAGAGTCCAGTAGCTTACCTGTTTCTGTGATCTAAGTACTGATACGGCTTTCTGTTAAGATTCTGATGACTTTATTTGCTTTCTGCTATACTATCTGTTCTGTGTCATTCACTTTGGAGTATCATATTAATAGCTGGTTTACTTTACTTTTCAGATGGCCTTATTACCTGAGGGCATAACTGAACTACTTCACCACGAAAAGTTAGCTGTACCATTGGTATGTTTCGTGATCTCTTACGTTCTTAGACCTCCAACTTCCATATTATTTCCTGATCCTAGATGATTATACATGGCACTGGAGAGAGTTCTTTTTTACGATATTATAATTTCTACTCAATATTATCAACTCCACATTCTTTAATGGATGGCTTCTGATCTTATTTGTGTTCCATCAGTTATCCATATTGGTTCATGAACACTCAAGACGAAATGATTCATGACTTGAGTTGATCATATATTAATTGATATACCTCTGCTTTTTTATCTTGCTGTTTAGTTATCTTCAAATGCGTTTTCCAAGAGAAAGCCAGGATTTCATCCTGCTTAAATATGCAACATGCCTTAAACCATATAGCCGTTATTTCTTCTAAAAGTCTGTATAACATTTTCATAACTTGACAATTTGTGTTTCTCCACTTAAAGTTAGTGGCAAACTATATCAATAAAAGACATACTGTTTTATTTGCTTCCATTCATTCAAATCCTTCTCACCTTAGGACGTTTTACTGGAGGACTGTACTTAAAATTGGTAGTCTTGATTCTTATTTAGATTTTTTTTGACATTCCTACTGAGTTTTCTTTATCCTTGTAATTAGGGGTGGAAACAAAGAATTCGAATCGAATACCCCAGTGTTCCTATTCGTATTCATATTCGGTTCATATTCATATTCAAAGCGAATAGGAAATAAGTATTCAATTGATTCGGATAGTATCAACTATTCGCGAATATTCGTTAATAGTGTTTGGGTAATTTTGCAAATTATTAGGTCGATATTCGATAGATATTCGGCAAATATTTGTTATCCTAGTCTTGCAATAGAGCCAAACATGATATACCTAATGAATATGCAACCTAGTGATATGTAACATTCACAAATAAAAACTATTTATCCACATTTACAAGCAGCAAAATAAAATTTTAAGGACTAAACTTTATAAATGATTAGTTTATTAAACAAACGAATCAATTATACCTATGGTTAAATTCTATTCGTTTATGAACTGAATAATAAAAACTATTCATTTTTTATTAAATGAACCAGCGAATCGAATATGACCGAATATTTAGGCGAATAAATACCGAACTATTTGTTAAATATTTGGTTCTTTTCCATCCCTACTTGTCATGACTAGATGATACTCTTGTTGATTGTTCAAGATATCATTTGTATACTTGTGGGCACTGCGACTCCTTCAGAGTTCTTACTCCATACATATTTCTTGTTACTAAATTGATCAATTTATGGTTTAAAAATATCCAAATTATCTGATGTGTCTTCAAATGCTTATATCATTGTGTCTTCATTGTCAATTTTCAAGACCTCTATCATATAGTAAAGATTTCGAGATAAGAAAAGAAAAAAAAAGGGAAAAAAGAAAAGAAAAAAAAATGATACTTGACAACAACAACGAGCTGTTTTTAATACCAGGCGATCAAGCACTTACCTTTAATCAAGTATTAAGTGCTCTTAGCAAGCTGCACCTTTTATTTTATCTGAAAACACACCTTGTCTCTTTTGCAGATCAAATGCCACAATGTGATTATTCTTTCTGCAGCTAATGTTTCTGAACTGGAAAACCAATGGGACTGCCTTTTGGAGTTACCGAGCACTCCGGTAGCAAGAATGGAGCCGTTTGTATCAAAATTTCTTAGTACCAAACTCTCCGACGTATTCCCCTGTGCTTTTTAACTTAATATTTTCATGAATGTGCTTGTGATTTTGAGCTTATGACATTTGCTTGATTGATTATGAAGCTTATTTGACTTCTATATTTAACGATTTGTTTTCTTTACTCTTGCCATGCTATGCAGGTTGAAACGGCTGAGAGTATCTCAAACTTGTGTTTCAGTTTTCCAGATATTCACATCAGTAAGAATATCTTCTTTCATCAACTAAAGGATTACATCAGAATTGTATTTTTTAATCTTTTTATATGATTAAAAATAGCACCCCATTTTTTTTGCAGTTTAGATGATCAGTGCTTTATTGATTGCAGGTTGCCATAGGAAATCACGAGTTGGGCCCCTCATTATAAGTTTTACTGGAAAGGTAACACATAATATAATTCCCATGAAGGGTTTTTTTGTATACATACCCCTTAAATCATGTGTATTTGCAAAACTACTCCCCAAATTAACTTTGAAAACAAGTACCCCCAAAATCAACAAATCTTCAACTTTGATTGGCTACTTTGTAACTACAATTTGAAACTATGACCAAAATAGTCACATTTTTACTAACTATATCCAAAAAAGTTGATGACTCGTTGATTTATTTACTTTTTTTTGTTTTTTTGGGGTCGGGGGTCTACCAAAGTTGACGATTTGGGGGTAGCTGTGCAAATACTGAGATTTGGGGTCTGGTTTTGCGAATACACATGATTTCAGGAATACACACGCACACACACAAAAGAAAAAAAAAAGAAAAAAGAATCTATAAAATATGACCCAATTCATTTTTTGTCACATGAGAAAAGCTAGAAGCTATATTGTTTCTTAAACGCATATTAGTATATTACTGGATTGTCTTTGTAACAATTTTACATTATTTCCATTTTGTACACCTTTAACAACACAATTTGCTTCAGGACCAAAAAAGAGTGGAATTGGCTGCCAAGGAATTATCTCAGAAGTTCCCTGAAGGAGCATTTTCTGAAGTGACTTACAAATAATTCTGAAGCCTCATTTGGAGCTTTTGCGCTGTGATGAGTTTTGCTGCTAATCTAATCAATTAACGAAAGGAGAAAATGACTTTCCATTTGTTTCTGATTCAGAATAAACAGTATTTCCCCAATATTTCAGCGCAAAAATGCAATTTTGATGTGAAAATATGCCTGGAATTCTTCACAGTGGTAGTCAACATTTATGAGTGTCCCTTTGAAGCTGGGGAGGCTTATAATTTATTGTTATATTATTGGTTAAAGGGAGATAATTTTACAATATCTAAATGTAATAGATATTTTGCATACTGCAGTCATACAAGCGTAACTTTCTAGCAATGCATCAAAAGGAAATAAATCTCTATTATATCTTCATCATCTTCATCAAAAGAATCTGCTCGAGTATTGAAAATTTGTCATTGACCCTTGAAGAGAGAGGAAATATTTGGATACTGGAAATTTTATTTTTCAGATGTTGCTGGTGTTTTGGTTCTAGAAGTAATTTACATATAAGATTACTGTCTCTATTGTTAGATCAATATTTTGTAGTATGCTATAGTTGTGATTTATGCAGGTTCAGTTGGAATGGTTATTGAAACTGCTATGCCAAACTCTCAATAAGTTCTGCACATGGATAAGTTTTCATGATTTCAACATATATTTCATCATTTCATTTTCATGATAGTAAATATTTTCCATAATATGGAGTTATTAAATCAGATGAATATTTGAAGTGAGACTGAGATGCTGATATTAAGTTCTTCCATTTTGAATCAAATAGATTTGTATTGGAAAATGCCAATGCTGAGGGGTGCTTGGCCTGTGATGGGTACGTGATTTAGTAAATCGTATAATTCTGACTCCTCGGCCTGGTTACTCCGAAAGGAGTGAGCATGAAATGACAATTCCCACTTATCCTTCATTAGTACTCAATATAACCTCTTTTTGAAAGCTAAAATGCCCATTTCCTACCATCTCATTGAGAATGCTCATATCCACAAAATGGTAATTAATGGAAAGTGGGGGCCTCATTTGGTACGTGGGAATAAGTGGGAATGGAATGACAATTCCCACTTATCATTCCTTCGTACCGAACAAAACTCTTTTTAGAAGCGAGAATGCATATTCCCACTTTATGTGGGAATCAGTATTCCCAATAAGATGATAGTGATTCCCACTTAAATAAGAATACAAAAAATACATATAACTTTCAAATATGTTTGTTCCCACTTTATTCTCTAAATTGCATCAAAATGTGAGAATGAAAATGAGCATTCTATTTCAATATTAGTTTCATTCTATTCTTTGCTTTATTTCATTCCGTGTATCAAACGAGGCGCTGTTGAGTGTTTAAAACACCCGCAAAATTTGAGAACAGGTTTTGTTCTAACTCATTAAAAATAAGATAAATAATTCTAGTTTCGGACAGAAGGTAGACCGACCTTAGCTCAGTTGGTAGAGCGGAGGACTGTAGTTGTGATGCTGGTAAATCCTTAGGTCACTGGTTCGAATCCGGTAGGTCGGATTTTTTTTCCTTTTTTTTTCCTCCCTTCTTTTTCACTCATTCTTCTTTTGTGCTATTTCATCCTGAACTGCTAGAAGAAATTGAAAATCGCAGCACACAACAACCCCACATTTCTCCAAGTAGTATTTCCCTCTTTGGTTATACATAAACTTCAAATTTATGTATAACTTCAATTTTACCAAGCCCTCAACCTTTTAGCCCTACATCATGCATATTATTGCTGATTACTTCCTGTACCACTCACACCTCGGTCACTAGAATTTTCACTGACTTTGTAAAGACAGCAGTAAATATCTTTTAGCTCTTGCATACATCCTCATTTAGACAAAGCCACATCCTAAAAGTTTTCTTCCATTTGTATGTCTGTCACTAATGACGCAAGCATCTAGACACAAACCAAATAAAATAACAACGCTTCGGGAGATGAGATAGCCCTCAGATTGCTCCGCACTCAGGGAATCTCATGACTCATTAGCCTTGATGAGTTTGCAGAGGGCCCCATTTGGCAACAATCCCTTTCAATTGCCTTTTTGAACTCTGAAATAAACAATAAGAGAGAGAGAGAGAGAGAGGCATTAGTTAAACAGTACAACAGTCCAAAGTTATAACACAAAGTCTCACTTGTGTTTGTTATATAAATAGAGCAAGCAGCCAAGAGTTTGCAGGTGTATCTGAAGTAGAGAGAGAGAGACAGAAAGAGATGGGAAGGGCTCCGTGCTGCGATAAGTCAAAGGTGAAGAAAGGGCCTTGGTCCCCTGATGAGGACACCAAGCTCAAGGAGTTCATAGAGAAAAATGGCACTGGGGGTAATTGGATTGCACTCCCGCAAAAAGCTGGTATATATACAAGAATTATACACTTGATTCTATGTTAATGTAGGCTTTACGCGTTGAGTCGAGTAATAGTAATCATTTTTGCAGGGCTAAAGAGATGCGGGAAGAGCTGCAGGCTGAGATGGCTCAACTATCTAAGACCAAACATCAAGCATGGTGACTTCTCTGAGGATGAAGATAAGATCATCTGCACACTGTTCGCTACAATTGGAAGCAGGTCAGTCATCACAACAAATTAAAACAACCATTTTTTTTCATGTACTATCTATAATAAAGTTTGTGTACATAAACTAACTGTCCACATTCAGAATTACTACTACTCGTGGAAATTTTTGGGGTCGGCTGTATGAATCATATTTCTTATGGATCATGTTCTTCCATTCAGTTCTATTATGGGGCAACTCTTCCTTTAATTATTGTCAAAATTTCTTAATAACTTCTCACATATACGACAACAATAGTCAGCATATCAGATCCCTACGAAATTAATGACATGTAAATGTTTTTAATGCAGGTGGTCTATCATAGCAGCACAATTACCAGGGAGGACCGATAACGATATCAAGAATTACTGGAACACTAAGCTGAAGAAGAAGCTCTTAGGAATTCCTGCATCACATAGAAAATCAAATCAACAGATCAAGCAGCAGCAGCAGCAGCAACAGTTTATTTTCTCATCTTCTACTGACAACAATATTGCCAACTCATCATCGTTGACATCTCATCATCTCTTCAATACCCATGATTTCTCTCATCAGTATCAGACAGAGGATCAAAGGAGCAATCTCCTCATATTTGGAGGCCAGGAGCAGAGCTCCAGCTCCTCTGATGGATTAGAGGAGACTGGCCTTGAGAATAATTACATCTATGGTGGACTTGATGGCATAAACAACCCTCTGCTTGGTAATCAAGAAGCTTCTTTGATGGATTTGGGTGGTAATTATGGAGAGATTAAGCATGCGATTAGCCTTAATGATGGTTATACTAGCCTCCTTCAAGAACCAAGCAGTGCAAACATCAGCTTCAAAACCCAAGAAAGAGACCTGTATTCCCACAACTTCAACATGCATTGGTCTTGATTTCTGTCTTTATCTTTTATTTATTTATTTTTGTAGCCTGTTAAGCATTGAATTTGATGAAGATTGTAAGTGTGGTTTGTAGATTAAATCTAAAAAAGTACAGAGTTTGAGCTTTATTTAATTAAGAATCTGCAATTTTGGCATCTGGTTTTGAACTGCAATTCTTCGCTTGGCACTAATAAGTTGCAGCGCAGAATATGTGTCGTGACGTTCATTTTTTTTAAGCTAGTCATGTTACTTGTGAAGCGAGATTCTCATAACTTGGAGTTTTCAAATATCAGCATAATTGTGTTTTTTTTATAATCATTTTCACTGTGTAATCTCAGTGAACAAGAGACTGCAGAGTTGTCTCTTTTTCTTTACTGTTAGTTTTGTCGTTTTTCTGCAGCAAATCCCCAGAAGGAGAAGATGAGAAGAAAAGGGACAGTCTTGGGCTGCATAAGACAAATGTCATGCACTTGATTATTCTCCAATGATGGATCCTTTTAGGTGTCTAACAAAAATTCCAATTAACTTTTTATTGGAGAAGTTATTAATGATGTTTAAGGGAAAAGATCAGTAGTCTCTTAAAATCATGAGGGTTGAAACTTACGTTATCAACAGAAATTTCAAATGGCTTGATCATCTCTTTTGTGCACACAACCACATTTCTTTAGGTTTTACAGTATCCAAAGTAAGCAACAATAAGAAGATTAAGATTCTTCGAAACGTTGTGACATTCGAAAAGAAAAGGGAAGCATCACAACATTTCTCATTTCGATTCTACAGGTTCAAGTAAACAACCAATGAAGATTAGGATTCCCTAAGGTGTTGCGTTTCAAATTTATGGGAGAAAAGAAAATCTAGTTTTCATGTGAAAACATTAGACTCACCGGCCAATCATACTTGTTTGTTAATCCTGCAAAACAAGAAATGGATACTAGTTAGAAAATTATATGAAAATAGAAAAAGCAGATGAAGAATTACAAGCGAACTGGTTCCAAGAGAAAACTACTGTTTTTTTGATCATGTAACTCCCCCCTTGGAGGAGAATTAAACAGTTGGGGTTCATATAAGACAACCTGTCAAAAGATCACATAAATCAATCAATTACCATCATAAAACACAAATTAATCAACTGATTATGTATTTGCTCAGCCTGCTTTTTTTTACTTCTTTATTGTCTTTCTTTTATTTGTTTGCATCTGGCAATTAGGCATCTTTTTAGCTTGACTTAGCAAGTTGTCTAGGATTATTCTCCGCAGAACTGCATGCCAGGAATAAAGAATTTGGTTCATGCAAGAACCAAAATTTTAATAGCAAATCATTATTTAGAGAAGCATATACCTCATTATGCAATTTAAAATGCAACTAACGTACAAATCTACCATCCATGGACTCATACACTTCTGGTTCCATAAAACCGGATTAATTATTATATTGGAAGAGCGTAGAAGTAACCTTGTGGGTTTGTCACAAAGAATATAGGTAACCACATTTTTAAAATATGTACTAACATTTAAATTAGGCTAATCATAGATGGCAAGTCTATAACAATATGATGAGGTTTGATGCCATTTCAGTTTCATTGGTTCTCGGGTACAAGGGCATCTGGACAATAACATGTGGCATATGCTCATGCATACTTAACTGTTGAACTAGGATATTATTGTTTTGTCCTATCTATCTAAACTTCATCAACTTTCTATAATAACTCATCTTTCCCTTAATCAAGTTATAAATATCATTATTAAATTATAATATTTGTTTGGCAGCAGAAAGTGATAAGTCTGATATTTGCATTTAACTAAATTATTTTCAAGGCCACCCTACTTCTTGAGAACTCTAAAGTAATAAGAAAATAAAATAAAAATGAAAATTATTGCAAATTTGGGTAAGAGTTAGGTGCATACTCATGAGGTCCCTTAGCCAGAACATCTATTATTGATAGAGATCAAGGAACTTAGATCTCTTCTTGATTTGTACATCAATCGAAATATGTAGATCACTTGATCCACTTGAAAATCCTGAAGATACTAAAATGAATTAGCAAAATATAGAAATTATGCGATAACTGAAAGAAAATGCGGAAAAGATTAACAGGAGTTCAAATTTGAGCTGTTGATACAAAAACACATTCATCTCTGCTAGAAATGTTGGCCAAGAATCTAAGGTACTTAGGAAAAAAGAATGAGGCCAGTGTTCATCTAATTTGGCAGAAACCACCAATCATATTGGATTGCGGAAAACATCCTCTGAAATTTGACATATGATGAGGGGATTCTGTGCAAAATCTAAGGTAGAACAGGAGGGTTTCCTGCCAATGTGAGTGTTAAAAGGACCCTACCAATATACCAAAATTTCTGAGTTGATGCAAGTGTTATATTCTAACATGCCCCCACAGGTTGAGCTCCCTTTTACGTGCTGACTCTTGAACTCATACATCGGTATCAAAAATTCATTTTAAATTCGTGGCTAGTAAGATTCGAACCTGGAGTGCTCTGATACCATTCAAAGGACCCTACCTATACACCAAAACTCCAAAATTGTAAGGGTTGAGGGCTGTAACTATATACTCTAACAATGATATATGTGGAGTACTTTTTTGTCTAGCCAATAGAGCAAGGGTTTTTTTAACCATACCTCGATAAGTCAGGGATTTACTGCAAAGTAGCCTACTAGTATTACCTAGTTTATATCATTGGTACATAAATATGCATGCATATAATGCATAATGTTAGGGGTTGGCTGTTTAGGATTCATTTCAGACAGATCCAACCAAGTTATATATCTCCCATTGGGTAAACTATCATTAAGCATAGCATTACCAAATTGCATATAATATGTAACGTTATGAAATTAGTAAAGGAAAGATTCAAAGGGAAACTCGGTCTCTAGCAATTTCTTAATAAATGGATTGGTGTATATAAAACTATTCATGGAGTCATTGACGTAAACAGTAAAATAGATTGATGGTGAGTTGTATTGATGGGATAGAGTTGGTCTGTCATGGAATCTTCAATACAACAAACATGATAGGACCACTTGATTAATATAAGCCTTTTGTCCATTACCAACTAAGATACACTGTCATCACTTGCATTGACTCTTATGGAGGGGCAGCAAAAAAAAAAAAAAAGAAAAGAAAAAAAACAGATGGGCTCTCCTAGTGACATGTATTACCCAAAGTTTGTATATTTATTTATTCAACGCAAGAAAGATTTCGAGCATGAATATAATGCAAACTCCCATCTGTCCATAACTATGGAATGAGGTTGTGCTCTCTAATACTTGGTGAAGGCTAACGTTACAAATTGTCCAAGAGAACAGTGCTTGCATGTTCTTGCAAAATAACAGGGCAAAAAAAGAAAATAAGAAAACACAGATCAACCACAGAAGCTGTCACAAGTACAAGCAAACTAAACAAAAGGCAAGTGTTAAGATACACGCTATACTTCAAAATGCCAGCTCTGGAGTATGCTCCTTGATCTACAATCAGCTGTTAAATTTAAGACAGGTATGTATATGAAAAAGAAAGGGCTAATTGCAGATAGACCCCTGTAGTTCTATTGTTGCAGATAACCCCCTGTATGAACTTTTGTGACTCTTAACTCTTTTATTCTCAAAGAAAAGAGTTCTTTCCCCCGGACAAGTAGACCTCCTGAAGGTAAAAGAGCCAAGAACATGGACTCAAGTTTGTTGAAGGATCAATCATTTATTAGTTTGTCCAGTGAAATCATCAATTGTCAATCTAACACACACACACACACACACACACACACACACACGCGCGCGCACACACACACACTTGGCCTTAGGCCCTTAGCATCCATCTCTTGGCTAAGTGAATCTAAGTCCTCGTAAAGTTGAAAAATAGTAAAGTCATATGTGATACTAACCATATCTCAGTTTCCCACCAAAGAAAATAGAAGAAGAAGAAAAAAAGATGATATTGAATATTGATGTATTTGACAATAGATGCATTTTGAACATAGGCACTAGGCATACTAGCATGGCTAATGGAGATGCTAGGTTCTGATAAAGATGTCCCGTTGACTTCTATTATGGCTGACTCAGATGATGTGATGTCCGTAGAATCATCGCAATACAAATCTCACCATATCGTCTAGAGAGAAGGAAGTATATCATATAATATTATCATGCATATTTTACCATGCAACATCAAAACATTTTATTCATTCAAGAGATGTATCACATGATATTATCATGTATTCTTTTTACATGCAAGATAAAAAAAATTACTTGGTGATTATGTGAAACAATCCGTTGTAGAAGCCTTATATTCTCAAGGGTCAGCACTATCAAACTCTAATGAGATAAATTATCCTGGTGATTTAGACATCAACGACTAAACGTAAGGATTTCAATTAATCAACTGAAAAATCAAACTCTATCTGTTGTCCTAGTAGCCAATCAAGATCCAGAACATGTCCATTTGAATTTGAGAAGCTCCCTCTACTAGGGAGCTTTTCCTGACTCTGCAACAGGGACTTTGAACTAAACAACCCATTCATTTACAAGGATGGGTCAAATTATCAACATCACGAGGATTTAACTTTCCCAAGAATTCCGATGTTATAGAAAATTATAATTATGAACCATCAAAGAACAAGATTTTTATACGACCTGAATTTGTCAAATATAATTCATATAACGAAAGAACACAGGGTTGCAAGCTATTATGCCTTTTATCATCAGTGACAACCAAGTGGCTTTTGTAAAAGGTAGATCAATAATTAGTAACATACCCATGGGTCATGAATTAGTTAAGCATTATGGTAGGAAGGGAGTGTCTCCTAGAGGAATGGTGAAAGTGGACATTAGAAAGGCCTATGATACTATAGATTGGAGGTTTTTGCACAATCTGCTTGTATTTTTGAGATTTCCTCCTAAGTTTGTGGGATGGATCATGGAATGTGTGAGCTCTGCAAAGTATTCTATACTGTTGAATGGTGTGATGCATGGTTACTTTGAGGGAAAGAGAGGACTCGGGCAGGGTGATCCTTTGTCACCATATTTGTTTGTTGTGTGTATGGAGTATTTCTCCAGAAGCATAAAGGATTTGAGGGGGAATAAGGATTTTAAATTTCACCCTAAATGCGCCTCTTTGAGTATTTCTCACCTGATTTTTGCTGATGATCTTCTAATGTTTACTAAGGCTGAGGTAAATGCTATGCTTGCATTAAAGAACAAAGTCAATGAATTCTCCACTGCTTCAGGTCTTGTGGTTAATCAATCAAAAAGTAGTATTTTCCTTGCTGGAGTAACTGATTCTATAAGAACTCAAATTGTCCAAGCTATGGGTTATGAACAGGGGAATCTTCTTGTTAAGTATCTAGGTGTGCCTCTTTCCTCTGCTAGAGTCTCTCATCAACATTGTGCTGAACTGTTAGCAAAAATGGAGGCTAAACTACAAGCTTGGGGTTCTTTTAAGCTTTCCTATGCTGGAAGAATTGAACTTGTTAAGTCTGCCTTGATGAGCATGCATATCTACTGAACAGGTGTCTACTTACTCCCTAAAAACACTATCAGAATGATTGATAGGATGTGCTGTAACTTTGTTTGGGGGTGTAGAGAGGATAGCCATAAATTTCATCTTCTATCTTGGGATAAAATGTGCTTGGAGAAAAGTAAAGGAGGCCTGGGTTTATTTAAAGCTAAGGTTTGGAATATGATCTCAATATTAAAAATTGTATGGGCTATTCATAAGAAAGAGGATCAGTTGTGGATTAAGTGGCTTCATGGTCATTATCTCAAGACTGAAAACATATGGAGGGTGCATCATAGAAGTGGAGATTCTTGGTTTTGGAGGAAGATGTTACAAGTCAGGGATTGGATGTTGTCTAAATGGAGTACTGAAGTAGCAGCTATAGAGCAATTTCAAAAATGGGAGGTGAATGGTAAATTTTGTATATCAACTGCTTATAGAGGAATGTACTCAAGTCAGAGTCAGCAGGTACCTTGGCATTCTATAGTGTGGTGTAACATGTCAATTCCTAAGCATAAGATTGTATTATGGTTAGCAATTTGGGGGAGGCTTTTGACGCAGGACAGATTACAACATTTTGGGCTTATTTGTGAAAGTGTTTGTATTCTTTGTCTCCAGGAACATGAGAATGTGGATCATCTTTTCTTCCATTGTCCTTTTGCTGCAATGGTGTGGAAGAAGCTGCTGATATGGTATGGGAAAGATAAAGACCCATTGAGGCTACATGATGAAGTTGTTTGGTTCTGTCGGTTTGGAAGAGGCGGGGGGGTTAAAAAGAAAAGTCTAATTGCTCTTTTTACAGCTGCAGTTTACCATATTTGGAGGGAGCGAAACTTGAGAAGATTCCAACAAAAAAGTCTTTCAGTTGATCAAATTGTGAAGCAGATAAAGCTTGAGGTGATTTCTATGGTGTGCAGTCTAAACATTTCTCCTCAGTATAAGTTTTGGATTGAACACTTATAAAGGTGTTGTTGAGAGAAGTTTATTTTTTTTAGAAATATAGCTGATGAGTAATTAGAATCTGTATGTATAGTTAAAGCTTTGAGAGATTGATAGAATATGTATTGGCCTGGGTATGCCTGGGTTTGACTTTGTACTTTAATGTTCAATTGGTAATAGAAAAATAATTCATTTACCAAAAAAAAAAAAATGAAAGAACACAGGGTTACAGATGAAAGATTAACTAAATAAACTTATCTTCTATTTGTATAGGTAGTCTTCCACTAGCAATTAATGTGAAAAACATCCCCTTTATAAAGAAAACAGAAGTCAAATGCCTTGTACTGATGTCAACACTTGCAACATTGGAAAGAGTATTATAAATGAATATCAAAAGTTGTCTATCTTTGAACATGTGTGCAAGTGGTATAAGATGCAAAACTACAGCACTTAAAAATATACACAAGGACAGAAAGATTAAACAAACAAGAGGGGGATAACACTAAAACTTAAGAAAAGATATTTCCATTAAACACCCAAATCTGCACCGTCTAACACAAGAGTGCAGGTTAGCATAAGATTACTGTCCAAGATTTTGTGCAGTGAAGTTCAAGTTGGCTTTGTCAGATCTAGCATGTGATTTGGGCTGAATGTTTTTTGTTAGTCGATATTATATAGACCGAGATTGGATCAATTCACTAAAAATCAAGTTCGCTTTGTATTAATGAGCACTCTCAGCATAATAGTTGTTCAGCTAAATGACTCAATTTAAAGTTACTTTCTAGTTTCTCAAGGAACTTCATAAATAACAATATTTTAGGAATTATTTTCATACGTGCATTGATAAAGCATATTCAATATTTTCAGAATGAGTAATAATTTCAAAATTTCCATGTTATAAAAGAAAACTTGTAGAATAAAGTAAATTACAGTAACAACAAAGCATTTATCCAAAATGTTGATGATTTGTTATTCATTTCATAGAAATATGGGTAAGTTGGAAAGCGGATTCAAACCATATACCTGTTCACAACATGTACACTAAAGCACAAGTTAAAATAATTTATCCCATATTTGTTCTTTTATAAGAGTAATACTGTAATACACTAAAGCTATCTACACATGGCGAGTAAAATAAATATCGGCATAAGTTGAAAGCAAGTTCGAATAAAAATACCTGTCCACATCCTTAAGTTTCTAAGTAAACGAAAAGGAGCTATATACTTATTTAAGTAATCAAGTCTACAAGAGTGTTCAGTTTAAGTAGTGACATACATCACCCTTTCATTGGACCTGTCCCATTTTAAGGCCTCTCATTTATTTGATATATGGAATGGTCATCATCCTGGTTAAGCATTCGGCATATATAGATCATAATATCGTGCATCATTTCAGTGCAAAGAAGATTTTTTGCTTCATCAGTGACAAAGAATATCATATTTTCACAGTGCAACGCTGTGATTGTACGTTTAGCATCTACCCTCAGATAATTAGATATAGAAAATTCTCCATACATTGCAATATTCATAGATTTAAATCTTTATGCACATTCCCAAAAACATTACTTCTTCTAGTTTGAGTTTTGCATGATGAAGGATGATAATATAGTTTGCGCCTCACAGATAAATGCTATTTCCTGATTTTTTTTTGGGGGTTGTGGGGTGGGGTGGGGTGGTTGGTCTTACTATCAACTCCCAAAATCTACACTTATTTCGAGTCCAGAGAAATTTGGTGGATTGCATTTGCACCTCATAGTAAGCAAATTATTACCAATCACCTTACTTCCTCTTCATCTAAGTAACACTTCCTTATTATGGCCTTATCCAATCTACTTCTTCAACCCATTACCATTTCTGTAACCTTCGCAAATAGAGTTGTTAAACTTTCAGAATTTTTCACCTCCACTCCATCACAAAATCAAAAGGTGTTGAGCAGGAAAAATTTCTACAAATTTTAACCGCAACTACAACAAAAATGCTCTAAATGTGATAAAGTTCATGGAAAAAGGAAACTTCAAAGGAAATAGAAGTTCAACAATAATGGATATGGATGTCATAAAATTGTTCATTGCAACTTTTCCTTACATTACATTTACTTACACATTCAATAAATTGAAGAAAATTTTTAATCACAACCACAATTACACAGCTCACATAAAGCAATTTGCAGGTTGAAATTTCTCGTCTCATCAAAATATTGCGGAGAAAAAGGAATGCCCTTGGAGAATTGATTCCATAAGTTAAACCCTTTACATTAATTAGATAATCGAGCTTCAAATCTCTAACACTCCCAGTTCCTAAACTAATCACAGAACCGCACAACATCAGGAGAAAAAGAAAAAGGTTTTTATACAAGAATTTGCCATTTTGTTATACTAAAATTATCATTTAAATGAAACATGATGTCTCTACTTCACCCTACAAAATTGTTCACTGAAAAAAGTGAGAGCCCTCTCTATTGAAATTTCCCCAATTTCAACATTGCGATAACCAATTTAATGAAATAAAATGAAAACGAAAGAAGAATTATACCTGTATCCTGATTTAGGGGAGCGAAAACACCGTAAATAAGAAAAAGGGAAATTTTCGGAGAACAATGATACACGAGTTAGCTAAAAAAATTTGTACCATTTCTCGATTTGTGCGTGTCATCCTTGCGCAGGGGCCATGCTAATCTTCTCTGTATCGTTCCAATTTTATCGGATGTCTCCGAAGAGACGACCCAACCAAGCAAAAGCAAGTATAACAAGGCTAAAAATTGTCCAAGCTTTGTCGATGTGGGATTATTCAAGCATCCACCCAGCTTGGGCCTTAGTATTGATGGGCTGAAAGTTTGGGCGTTGCTTAGTCCTAAAGATTTTTATAGCCTGCAAACAATTTGGGCTACGCCCAGTGATATAATCGGAATGCGGAGCTAGCTATGAGTCTGACCAAAAATGCCGTATCCACGCTCTTTTGCCTCTCCACTACCCAAGTTTATCTCGCGGGCAATGCTAGTGAATTACATAATATTATGACATCGATTCTAATTAACGTTGACAGTTAAACAATAATATGATTTTTTTTTTCAGATTTATAATATGATTACTTTTAGAAGAGTATGAATTATATAGTTCCAATTTAAGACGACTTTACTTTACTCATTTCACTGTAGATAATATCAGCTATTTAAAACATATATTGCAGTTTGCTAAATTCATACTATTCATCCTACATATAGATATGGGTTTGATACAGACAGAGACAGTTATGAATATGAATATTTATATATCCAAATTGATCAAACATTTGAAATTATTTTAATCCAACATTAGTAGATTCGAAGTTGTTTTGACAGTCTTGAACTCGGGTTTTAGATTTGCAGATTTAAAATTTTCTGCTTTGTTTAGACACCATTTGTATCCTTAGCCTATATATTTCTTAGCCTTGAATGTTTCTCTTATACCAATTAATTATATGTGTTCATGTACGTTTTCCTTTCATTGGATTCATATTTCTATCTAATCTTGAAGGACATATAGTTTTTCTTTTCTGTTCACATCTGTAAATTTGTAAATGAATATGAATATGATAAATAATATATAAAATACATATCTAGTCTATTTATTTACAATATTTGCATACCATAGCATCTAGATTATTAGTGAAGATTAATGGACAAATTATGATAAACGACAATTACGGTTGCAACATGTATTGAAGAAGCAAGACACGAGGTAGGTTTGCTTTTACTTTCTTTTGTTAGCATCTTTACAAGTGAGCTGTCCTCAATACACAATACTCTCTATATCAAGCTAAACTTAGTTCAAAAAAGCGGCGTAACGGACAATTATGCTAGCTGTAATGCCTATATGCGGACATTGAATTTTCTCTTAAATATCCTTGATTTTTGTGGAAGTAATTAATCTTCATAAAAAGCAAAAAAGCAAGAAAAATTAAAGAGAAAGAGTACGAAAACGTGGATAACATCCTACCTAACTATCCAATTTGAGTTGGGTTGAAGATAGATCCATACCCGAAACTACCAAATACAAGATGCACCACTAGTTTTACAAGGGCTAAAAGACTAATTTGGTCCCTGTACTATGACCCTATACTCAAATTGATCCTCACACTTTATTTTTTCTCAACTTAGTCCTTGTACTCCTCGTTAGATGTAAACTTAGTCCTATCTAAACTCTATGTTAAAAATTCTATTAAATAAAATTTGAGAGGACAACTCTACCCCTAGCTCCAATTTGTTCCTTAACGTTTTCATGTTTCTCAAATAACCTCTTTAACTTTCAAAATGTCGTAAAACCCCTTTAAGTTTAGGGGGTCTCAGAAAACCCTCATCAACTTTTAACATTTTTTAATAAAAAAACCTAAACAACATTAACCACAATTTTTACATGGATAGGTAAAATTATGCGGAGATATTTTCGCTATTGAAAATTGTGGTTCACACCTTTAAGCGTTTTTTCTGAAAAATGTTGAAAGTCGAAGGGGGTTTTCTAAGAACCTTAAAACTTAAGGGGGATTTTGTGATATTTTAAAAGTTAAGGGGATCATCTGAGAAACACCCACACTTCAGGGGTATTTTTGAAATTTACCCAAAATTTTTATTTATTATATAAGGACATCACAAAATTGATCGATCGAAGCTACTCATGTGTGAATCTTGCGTAATATTTGTCCATTAAATCTTTCATTTGGAAATTGGACCCTTAAATCATTGAAATTTCTTTTAGATTCTTTAATTCTAATGTTATTTAAAAATCATTGAAATTGCCATTTGTTACCCCAACTAGCATGATTAATTCTAAAATAACTCAAGAGAATAACGAAACATAATAGCAATTTCAATGATGAGGACAATTTTCAAAATAACATGAGACTTTGGGGACATGGTAGCAATTTTTAATGATTGAGGATGTTGTTTCAAAATAGTAAAGATTCAAGGGACTAATATGGAAAAGCGTAGCAAGATGAACAAAATAGTAAAAATTTCAGTAGGTGCAATAAAACCCCCTCATGCACATTGAAGATAAAGAATAGAATACTATTACCATGTTAGAGATATGACATAAAAAGTAATGATTTAGAACAGGTTTAAAAGAGCATAGTCAATAGAATTAAACTAAGAAAAATAAAGAAACAAAGTTGAGCTAAAATGAGAAACAACCAGCATGTAATCATTTGTCTTTTTTTTATAAGGAATGAAGTGGAGGTAGGGGTAGAATTGTCCTCTCAATTTATTCAATGGAATTTTTAACAAAGAAATAAAATAGAACTAAGTTTACATCTAATAAGAGGTACAAGGACTAAGTTGAGAAAAAATAAAGTGCGAGGACTAATTTGAGTATAGGGTCACAGTACATGGACCAAATTAGTCTTTTAGCCTTTTACAAGAGCAACATATATTTATCATAAGGGCCTAGTTGGTTTGCTGTGCTGCGCGCAAAAAGTAAATGTAGTAAATACCGCATGAATGTATATATAGTATTTGTTGCAGTAATTCTACTTCAAATTCAATGTTCGGTTAAAAAAATAAATATTGTAAAGCTATAATATTTGAAATTGAAAAGTTTTGATGAGGTGAGAACGTCCTTTTTCCTTTCAGTGTCCTTTATCAAAATGTGCAACATTGGTTGAAACATTCGTTGCTGTAATTATCTTTTGTACTGATCACAATGTAGGTGATTAGACACCGGAAAATTTAGTGTTCACATGTACACAAAAATAAGGCACATGCACTCTGAGCAAATACATGTACGTACACACTCATGCGTCAACGCTAGTCGGGTCGGATCGCACGCGGGTAACACATGTCCAACGCGGCCCGAACCGATCAAGGAGCGGACCCGACCCATTTGCTCGCCCAGCTACACGGTGCACGTAGCAAACGCTCCAAAACAACATGCAAACCAACGTGCCTCCTCTCTAACGCACACGGTCGCCTTTTCGCTCTCTAAACCGTACCTCTCCACATCACGCAAACACACTCAACCCTCTCTCTCCCTCTCTAAACCGCCCACCGTCCAATACCCTCTTTAAGTACCACCACCCTTCGCCACTTTAAACCACTATCTCTCACTTTCTCCCTCCAAGCACTCCAATTCCTCTCTCTCTCTCTCTGTGTGTAGAATTCGACATGAGGGACTTGGGGTTGTGAGCGAGCCAGTTATCGATGCGACGGAGAACGTGAAGGCTATGGCGCCAGATACGGAAGCCCGTGGTGGTGCCCCTGCTCCAGGCCGCGGTCTACGTCTGCGCGGCGATGTCGATAATGTTGTTTCTTGAGAGGGTTTATATGGCGTTTGTGATACTTTGTGTGAAGTTGTTGAGAAGGAAGAGGTATACTAAGTACAAGGTGGATGCTATTCTTGAGGAATTGGAGGCTACTAAGAATCATCCTATGGTTCTAATTCAGATTCCAATGTACAATGAAAAGAGGTATTTCTTATGGTTAAATATATAAGAAATTAATCTGCTTTCATGTGTTTGTACTATGTTTTCAAGAAACTCCCTCATTAATTAGTGATTATCCGTAAAATATTTAAATTGCTTTCAAACTGCCTGTACTTTAGTCTACTAGATACTCGCAAACAATTTAAAAACTTGCTTTCAAACTAATAAAATTGTTGCCCTAGCTTGCAATAAAAAATCTTGCTGTTTTTATTTGCTTCTCCCTTCAATATGTCGGAAATATCTTTTTAATACATAAGTATAATAATTCCTATCTTCTCCTTGTCAACCTAAATTATATACTATTTTAGGCATGGCATGTTTCCCAATCTTAAATTTTTGGAAAATATATTGAATTAATTACGTTAAAATGTTGTTTTGTTTTTCCCTATTGAACATATTTGTATGACACGTGCAATGAGACTGGAAAAGTTGTTTATTGTAAAACAAAATAAGATTCGGAATTGTAACTGTTCTTCAATCTTCATCCACGTACAGGTTTACAAGTTGTCTATTGGAGCTGCATGCAGGCTTAGTTGGCCAGCGGATAAGATCATAATCCAAGTTCTTGATGACTCTACTGATCCTCACACTAAGGTAATAATGATCGACACATTCAAATAGTTGATTTCCCTAATTAATTAATAAAAGGGTTAATTGCGGATAGACTCCATATAGTATCGTTTGTTTTGAAACTTACTATCCTTCGACTTTAATTTATATAGATAGACCCCTAACTGAGGGATACTTTTGACTCTTGCATCCTCAGAGGATCTATTTATCCAAAAACAATCTCATCCTTTTCTCTGAGGGTAAAATAGTCCAAAAAGATTCACTCAGGGTCCATAAATCATAAAAAATAAAACAAAGGGATAGTGAGTTCAAAACTAGGATATTATATGTTGTTATGATAAACCCCAGGAATAAACTAATATCAATCAAACGAAAGCAAGAAAAATATCAAGAACACAGAACACAAAGATATACGTGGTTGGAAACGTAGCCTCGTCCACTGAAGGAGGAGAATAGCTTTACTAATTGTGAGGAATACAATGTGGAAACTCTCAATCACCCAATCTCAAATCACACCCCTGAAAGCACTTAATCTCTCTAACAATCTCTAACACCTAGAGAGCTAACCAAATAGAGAGTTAAATCAAGAACCTCTTGAATCTATTGCTTCAGCCTGCAGAGCCATTCTTAATGCTTACTGCTGCCGTCGGGTGGATCAACTATTTGCAGACTTAATAAAGAACCATTCGTTCTTTCCCCTGATGTTGCGAACCTAGGTTGGGTAAACTCTCATCAAAGATCTTCCGTCATATTTATAGAGACTAAGGATAAGAGTTGTTGCTATCTATAAATTCTACAAGATAAGGATTTTAATCTCAATAGAATAAACAAACTCTTTTGTCCTTATCTTAATAGTAGATATAGCTAATAGAAACTCTAATTAGATTGCATATCCTATTCAAGGATTAATATTTGAATCACCCATAACATATGTAGTGTATCAAGTACTTTTTAGCTAGTGTGTTGCCGATGTAATACATATTCAGATCGTCATTCTTGATCTAGATATGTCGATGACAGCATGAATTAATGCATGTCGCATCAGTAATACACCAGCTAATTGTATGAAGAGATGCTAGCTCTCCCCTCTAATATTAATTGTTTAACCTTATTAATTGTAATTAGAATAACTAATTTTTCCCCTTGTTCTATGTGCAAAAACAATATAGCAATTGGTGGAGCTAGAGTGCCAAAAATGGAGAAACGAGAATGTGAACATCAAATACGAGATCAGATCCAACAGAAACGGATACAAGGCCGGTGCTCTACGTGAAGGCTTGAAGAAACACTATGTGAAACAATGCGAATATGTCGCGATTTTTGACGCAGATTTCCAACCAGACTCCGATTTCTTAACGAGGACCATCCCTTTCCTTCTAAGTAATCCTGAGCTCGCTCTGGTTCAGGCTCGATGGAAGTTTGGTAAGATATAACGATGAATTAATTAAGTATTTCGTGATATTTTGGTATTTGGTATCAAACTTTGTAAAGTTTTGATGCAGTGAATTCGGATGAGTGTTTGATGACTCGTTTGCAAGAGATGGCTTTGGATTATCATTTTAGCGTGGAGCAAGAAGTCGGTTCTTCAACGTACTCGTTCTTTGGATTCAACGGTAATTTGGATTATTTCACATTTACAGTATTTGAGAATTTTTCATGGCTTGTGTAACAAAAAATTGACATAAATTTTTGATGTATAAATTGTAGGAACTGCTGGAGTTTGGAGGCTGCAAGCTTTAACAAATGCTGGGGGATGGAAAGATAGAACAACAGTGGAGGATATGGATTTAGCTGTGAGAGCAAGCCTTAAGGGTTGGAAATTTGTCTTTGTTGGAGATTTATGTGTAAGTATTAGATATAGTTATAAACTTATGTGATGCAGCAAAGAAATAATACCTATTGACAAATTCCATGAAAATTAATAGGTGAAGAATGAGCTACCGAGTACCTACAAGGCTTACAAATTTCAACAGCATAGATGGTCATGTGGGCCTGCTAATTTGTTCAGAAAGATGTTGAAGGAAATAATTCTCTGCGAGGTAATTAATTAATTTATTTTTTTTCTCTCTTCTACTTTTATTATAAGTTTGAGATTATTTACTTATGCAAATAATATGGATCTAATGCAGAGGGTGACAATCTGGAAGAAGTTTCATGTGATATATGCTTTCTTCTTCGTAAGAAAGATAATAGCCCACATCGTTACCTTCTACTTCTACTGTATAGTAATTCCAGCATGCGTTTTAGTACCCGAAGTCCGCCTTCACAAATTCATTGCTGTCTACGTTCCATCAACAATCACCATTCTCAACGCTATTTGCACACCAAGGTGAAATTACGAAAAATATCAGGGAAAAAAACGGAATTAGATGTGCGAAAAATTCAGTATATTGCTAAAATTTTAATTTTATCGGTGTCATGTAGGTCTATTCACTTGCTCATATTCTGGATTTTGTTTGAGAATGTGATGTCGATGCATCGAGCGAAGGCGACCATCATAGGACTATTGGAAGCGAGCCGCGTCAATGAATGGGTTGTCACAGAGAAGTTAGGGAACGCTCTTGCAAACAGGCAAAGGAATGAAAACAAGTCATTCAGAAAGTTTAGACAACGCATAGGAGAAAGGTATGCATATGTTTGCATATAATGATCATGCAAATTACAGTATAATTAAACTTATAAGTGATATTCTCTTAATTTGTGGTTTTAGGGTTCAATTTACGGAGCTATTTGTTGGACTATACCTTGTTTACTGCGGGATTTATGATATAATGTACGGTCGTGATCACTTCTGGATCTACTTGTTCCTTCAAGCTATAGCTTTCTTCGTTGTTGGAGTTGGCTATGTTGGCACCATTGTTCCTACTTAAGGAGAAGAAGAGCTGCTTACAAGAGGAGAGAGGAAGAGAGAGATACATTTGCGACTATCTGTACTATATTGTTTAGAATAAAGAGTGTCATGAATAAGATCACGCTGTCAAAGACTCAGTAGAATCTATAGAGTGTTATCAGAAGCTTCTGCTATGTATAGAGTTAGTAAATAAGCATATAATAAAGTATCTGTCATCAAGATTTAGACTTCTTTGTGTGATGATTCTGTTTGCAGATCTTTGTTGCTTATTCTCATTGTCATGTCCTTTTTCAGTCATTTCATAACTAAATTCTCAGTTCAGTTCTTCAGTGAAGATAGAGCAATGGGATAAAACCTGGAGTAAAGAACAGAGAAGAGATGCATTAAAAAAAAATGCAGCCTGTGCACATGCCAAATATCAAACTTTCAATGCTTTTTACATTATTTTATTCATCTCATGCTGTTAGCATTCAACAGGCTCTTTACGGTAACAAGAAAATTGATGATTCTCTACATTCCAAGGATACAATCTCACAGAAATAATTAGAGGATTTCAAAAAAAAAAAAAAAGAAGACAAATTAACTCAATAACAGTAAATATAACAGAATAAATAGAAAAGGTACATGTAACAATCAGACTAGTTCGTCGACACTGACATCATATTCTTCTCTAGTAGACAAGATCTTTACACGAACCATACCTCGTTGCCACTCAGAATTCCCAACCAGGATAAGCCTCTCTGCATTGATCCTCTCAACATGCTTAAAAACCCTGCTCAATATGTAAAAAGAAGAATAGAAACTGAGAAGATTATGGTTCCTGGTGAATTTTCGATATGAAAAGTTATGTTTCTGAATATATACCATTTAAGACGCTTATCTTCTATAAGATCAACACTTCGACCCTTCTTTCTTAGAGAAGATACAACCATAGAAGCCGGTCCTTCAAGCTCACCGTCTAATGGGAAAACAATGTCATCTACTTGCCTTACTAAGTCAGGAACTAGTCCCTTTTCCTTCAGCAACTGCAAGTTCAGAAACTGTAAGTTAAAGAAGAGAAACATCTATAACTAATCAAATTTGATTCCTATAAGCAATTCAAGTACAGATGTAGGTGGACACAAAACAGGCCTCTAAATTTTCACATGTGAGAACCTGTGAGAAACAATTAGATAATTTCTTACTTCTATTATGACAGCGTCTCCAAATCCAAAGCCACAAGCTGGAATGTCATCACTTCCGAATGTGGAAAGCAATCGGTCATATCGTCCACCACCACAAATTGCTCGCAGTTTGCCCTCTCTATCAAAGGCCTGGAAAAAAAAAGGAGGAAAACACATGTTTAGGAGGTAAAATTGGACTTGGAATGCAAATTCAATAAACTAGTAGTTGACCAATTATAGCCAAATGCCACCAGATTTATCAGTATTAGAAATATACATATTAAATGACACTTAAGCTAGTAATTTCAACAAAATGATAAATCCAAATACTCCAAGCCTAATTTTATAGTCAGTTTTGAAAGAAGATAATAGGTGAAACCAACAAAATAAAAAGGCAAATCTAACCTCAAAGACAATCCCAGTGTAGTAAGCAAGTCCACGTACTACGGATGCATCAAAACTAATCCATTGAGAATAACCATAGTGCTCAGCAAGTGAAAATAGTTTTTTCAAATCAGCAACAGCTTCTCGTTCAGAGCCCAGCACCTCTAGGCAGAAACAGAATGTGGCTCATTAGAATTACTGCCTCAGTTGTTTTACACTTTAATGATGCAGAACTAATTTGGTGAAACGATATTGAAGGAGAAAACTAGTCAGCATGAAATATAAACATGATTTGTTCAGAATCTTTGGGCTGGAGTTATAACAAGTAGAGTTACCGAGCCACAACACAGCTTTATAAATCATGCCACACAACTTAGAGCTCGTGTCCATAAAGAATAGAATAAAGTTCTAATACTACAGAAGGTGGATCCCTAAATCTCAGAGATAAAATAGGAAAATTTTCCTATGAAAGAATTCAGAACAATCCGGAGAAAGTTTGAAAATATGGTGGCAATGTTTAACCAAGGACTATTACTCAGGCAACAAATCTACAGTTCACGTGACAATAATTTCATAGATAAACCAACCTTCAAGTTTGGACAAGGATTTAATAGATAAAACTTCAATAATTCCATCGATAGCTTCTGATGATACCCCTACTGATATCAATTCTTTCTCGATCTCCTCTCTAGTAATTTTGCCCAGCTGCATCAAATACACGTCTAATTAGGAATCTGAGTAGTACCAAAGAAAGATAAAACCTTATAACTAAGTGGTCCACATGATAACAAAACATGTTTATGAAGAATGTATATAGTTGGGGGCAACAAACTTGATGCATATGGCTGTACCAACAAAATAAACAATAAAGTACAATTATACGTGTGATAAACCGGAGAAAGATGCACACAGACGAAGAATGCTAGTTAAAACTCCTAATAGTGTGGAAATTACAGAAATCCAAGTACATAAGGGTTAGTTGAGTAAAAGGAACTAACTTTGTCGACAACAACACAGACTTGAGTAAATAAATGTTCTGGTATATTATGCATTTCCAAAACAGACTGCAAAACCTGTAAGGGAAAGGAGCAACCAGGTCAGAGAGATGCACAATAATGTCTATATACAAAATATAAAATAAGAAGGAAAAATAACATTTATCGAAAATATCAATTATGATCTATTTGTCACATAGAGTAGAGAAAGTTAGCTAAAACTGTAGAGTAGACCAGAAAGAACAAGATCGTAGTAACACCACACACTCACAGTGATAGTACTATAATCAAACAATTCACAATTGAGATACATGAGCAATAAAAGACAATTATGATCTATTTGTCACATAGAGTAGAGAAAGTTAGCTAAAAATGCAGAGTACACCAGAAAGAACAAGATTGTAGTAACACCACACACTCACAGTGATAGTACTATAATCAAACAATTCACAATTGAGATACATGAGCAATAAAAGACAGACAAGGAAGCAAAAGAAACCATCTCAAAACAATAAGAAAATAGATAAGAGATAAGAGGCTAATCATGTTTCTGCTCCAGCATCTATGCTAAGGCTGTACACAGGCAGATACAGTTGAGTCCATGTAGCATCCAGATTCGCGTTTGCTAAAAGAGTGCTTCTGGTGTCTATGAAAACCATGATTCGAAGTCTATGCAACCAAAGGATCCTCCGTGATTCTATAATATCTATGAAATTGTTGATAAAATTCTATAGGAGAACAATGCTTTTATGATAAGAATACTAGCAACTAAGAAACAACATGCACATAAAATACAATAGAAAAAAAAATATTACAATGGATGTTTGGATATAAATAATCTATGTTAGCATGGGTACCTCTATCATGAATCAGTACCCGTAACCGACACTCGTACAGGACACCGACACCTCGTTGGACAGTCTGGGACGTGCATATACTTATTCAAACATATCCTATATGTTGTAATTTAAAACACCGTCATACGCTTGGACATATATCCTACACTTCGCATGCACTTCTTTCTTTATATTATAAATTTGAGATATCTATTCATTTTCATTTATACACCTGTATGCATGTGTAAACACTCTCTCTTTTCTATAATATGAGTGTGTACATGCACGTGCTCATGCTAATGACATGGTGTCCTGTCACCATTCCTACTTTATAAGGAATTGAAGTGCCTCATGTCTGTGTCCATGGTACTTACAATAAGAGATAAGATATCAAAACAAATGTATTCATACAAGGTTATAGGTTGGTCTTATTGAGGATGAAAGAAAGAGAATTGATTGAGATGGTTTAGCGGTGCATAGCGGATGCCGCCAAAGGCACTAATTAGGAGAAGTGGTAAGATTATATTATTGGAGCAAGGATATTAGAGATTAACTATGAGAACTTGGTTAGAAGCAATTAAGAAGGATATGATAGCATTTAACTTAATGGAGGAGTAATAGAATTGAATGGGAGAATAGGACTTGTGTAACTGACCCCAAATATTTTGGAATAGCGCTTGATTGTTGTTACAGTTGTCTATCCCAAGTATTTTATGTCAAGGCCCACGTTTCCAACTTCCTCAAGAATGCCATGAAGACTACTAAGTGAGCACCAAGCATCCATACTACAAGGATACAACGCTAAGTTATACGAAAGTAACCACTATGAGAGAAGTTCTTATGATCTTATTCACTTTTGGATCTCGGAATTAGGGAAAGCTTATATGAGTGACCCTCATAACAACAAAGGTTCACTTTTAGGCAGACAACCCAATGAGTTACACCACAGTTTGCTGAGAAAATGAATAACAGACAACAATTAATTACCCAGTAAGGCAGGAAAGAGAAATGATTCTCATTCAAATATTAGCCCAAATAATGGAAACACCAATATTCTTACCTTCCGGCTAGAAACTCTGATACCCACATCCAAAGATGTAATCCCTAGCCGCTCAAATAAGAGGACAATAGCATGAATAAGTTCAGCCTCAGCCTGTGTCAAAATAAAAAGAGAAGATACATGGCGAAGAATACAATTCTCATCAAGAAGAAAAATAAACATGAAGTTATTCAATATTCATAGTCCAAAAAAACAAAGTCTAAATTCTCTGCATTTCCTGCTTAAACAAATGGGTAATTGTTGTCACCAACATAAAAGTGCACTATACAAATGCCCCTTCTACTTGGTGTCAATAACAATTAGGAACAAAAATATACTAATACAATGCTTGCTAATATAGCACAGGCATAAGCCAGCATGGAACATACCCGAACTTTTGAAACGCCAAATATATCCATGTTCCATTGATAATGTTCTCGGCGCCTTCCCCTTGTCATTCGTTCATACCGCCAACACTGTCCTATAGTAAACCATTTCAATGGAAGGGAGACAGATTTTCTAGACAGAAAAATATGATACATCAAATCCTGGCAAGTCAATTTAACAAACAGTTACTGAGGCAATGTTCTGAAACTCTAAACATGCGGTAAATTTTTTATCTTGATGTCATAGCAATGACATTTTGCAATATGACCGCAAGAGAAAAACCAATAGAACAGATGTAGTATTATGCTTCAATGATGACCAAAAAAGAAGAGGATGTGTGTATACCCTTGCTTTATCACAAGCCGTGCCAAAGAAGGAGTGATTTCAGGCCTCAAAACAACACGGCGGCCACCTTTATCCTCAAAATTGTACAGCTGAAAATGCAACAAATATTGAATCAAATGAATGATCATTATAGATATCATAAAGTGAGTTTTGCACATAGAGCAACAAGTGAAGTGAAGAAAAATAGAGAAACAAAAAGAGAGAGTGTGAACTATAAAGATCTATGTGTTATTTGAAGTTTTAGTTAGACACAATTTCCCAGTCATAATCCCACTGACAAAACAATTATCTTTCAAATAATTATAGTTATAACAATAAGAGTTAATAAATAATCATAACATGCAAATTCTTAGGTTTGATGAGTCAGAACAAGGCATCACTTAGGTTATTCCAAGTACAACAGGGATAACCTCATGCTAAGCACAAGAGGTTGGCTCATTATTGCCACTAAATCAGTGCTCAGCCACGTGGTTGAGCATGCATCAAACCTATGACTGATGGCACAATGTTATTTCAAACAACTATTTATCTAAATTATTTTTAAGAATATGGTTTTCAATTTAATTAGACCAAAATTCCAGGTCATCCGCTGAATTCCAGTGTGAAAAATATAGAGATGACTTTTTGGGTTCTGAAGTTTCAGCTAGTGTCCACTAAGATCTCCAGAAAGGAAAAAAAAACTTCATGCGATAACATTAACTTGGTAGTTAGTAGTTACTACTTATTAGTACCATTCATTGTTTTAAATATTCCTGACATGGCCCGATATATCCTTTTACAGGGCTTGCCGCAACTGATATGGTCTCTACATATCCTTTACCGCTTTTTGGCTATTTTGAGCGATACATTCCTAATATGGCTAATAAATAAGCCGATATGTTGGCTGATATATCCTTCTATATGGCTTATCACAAAACAATATATCGCGTTTGGCAATTTTTGGGCGAGATATCATGATTTTCCTATTATATCAAATGACATTTTGGCCTTAAAAAAATCAAATGAAATCTTGCAACGTTGATTTGTACTTTTATTTATTTTATAAGGTTGATTAGTGATCCTAAACATATATTATTTACATTTTTGTATGCCTAGATTTCTTTAAGTATGTTGAGATTACATTTTAGTGCATTATACTATATATGTAAACATTTGTTATGGCATTCCGATATTTACCACATATTTCCGATATTTCCCCGATAGCTGCAATCCGAAATTGATGTAGGACGCATAACGAGCAAATTCATGGAAAAGTGGGACCTTCACGAGTCAAATGCGTTTACGGATGAATTATTGATTGGCCGCAGAGAAACAACCATATCTCCCAATCCGGAAGGCGGATTCTAACATATTAGATATGAAATCACCTATCTCGACGAGACGGAGTCAATCAGTTTGGCAGAATCCCACAATCCCATTAGTAACACCCGTTTTTGGCAGGATTTTAGAAATGATCGGCCTTTAGTTTATTTTTAGTAATAAAGTTAGAGTCAATTTAGATTAGGAAACAAAATCAATTTTGATTTAATTAGGACTGATTTGTTTCCTTTATTATAGGGAGTCTTTTAGGTAGTTTTAAATTATTTCTTTCTTTTAGAAATTCTGTTCTTATTAGGAGTAGACTTTGTTTTTTCTATTTAAGAAGAAGGATTGTAAGCCTCATGAATATATCTTTTTATCAATAAATTTCTCTTATTATATTTTCTTCGTGGATTCGAAGCTCTTCGTGGATTCGGAGATCGTTTTTTGTGGATTCAAAGAGCACCCTTTGGTAAATTCCGAGGTTTATCATTTCCGCGCTGCGTTAGAAATGAATTTTTGCCATCCGGTATTTCCCCGATATCCGATATTTATAGCCTTGGTACCATTAACTTAAAATTTTATAGTTAGCAACAACTTTCTGAAGCTGCGAAAAGTTCACTATGATTTAAGCTGTAGCTTAGTTTCTAGAGGGCATTGTCGTCTCATGAAAGGTCTAAAGTTTTAGTTTTCAACCAAGTTCATAAATCTCAATCAACCATGACCTCAACCACCCACTACAATTTCAACATTTCACTGACTTTTAACCTCGCATAATGCATTGTAGCTCAAAATGGCATCTTGTCAATCCTCAGATTTCTTTATTTCTCCAAAATTCATGAATTCGCACAAATAAACAACACACCTGCTGAGTGATCTCCTCTCCAGCTTTCCTAATGAACAACGCCTCCGACTCAAGCACCGGGAAGTCCACCTCCTCAAACGCCAGAATCCGAGAAACCTATACACCATTCAAGCATAAGAACAAACATTTGGCATACAAACCTTAAACGCAGTCCAATAAATTTCTCTCACCTCTCTAAAATTTTGAAAGAGCCAGTTCCTCAACCTCATCTCCTCCGGCGGGAAATCCCTCGTCCCCCTCGGCGGATTGACGTCGATCACCTCCAGCCCCTGCTTCTCCTCTTCGGCATCTGAAACAAAATTGAACAAAATGAGATCAGAGAAAGTATAATTGAGAAAGAAGTTAATGATTAGGTCAGTTACCTTGTGTTGTTGACGTAGAGGAGAGTGATGCTGAGGTTTGGGGGGAGGAGGAAAAGAGGCGGTGAAGGACACGGCGGTGACGGGATCCGAGGAGAGAGAAAGAGGAGGAGGAGGTGGTTAGAGAGAGAGCGAAGCGAGGGCGGAGCATTTGGTGAAGCGAAGGAGCTAGAGACGCCATTGCTGCTGCTGCTGCTCGATCGAGAGAGAGAGAGAGAGAGCGTGAGGTTGAGACTTGAGAGAGGGAGGACTAATGGATTTCTCCGCTTTAAACCCCGGCGAATAAAAGGAATATGTTACTTGCTGGGCTTATTTTGGCCTCCATTATTAGTTCAACGGAAGCCCATTATACCGGGTGGCCCTGTTTGTCCCTTTAAGAGTTGTAAAGAGAAAGCCCAATTTTAGGGAAGCCTGATAAGGAATCTAATCTACGCAATTCGAGGTCAGATTCTCTGTGTGCTTGACCATAGAGAATGTCTACAGTTGATTACGCGGATCAATAGTATTCAATGGTTCTCTCGGTTTCAAAATTAAAAGATTTATAATTCATGTAGAGAATATCATTCATAGGGTTCACAAATTGAGGAGATGTTATTGATGAGTTACAAAGTTTCTCTACACCTAAGAATATGAATCTCAACATATGCAATTCCTTGATTCTTTTCGGTAAATCTCATGACATGTGTGACGTCACCAATATTTTAGTAGATTATGAAAGTTATAATAAGCTAGTCATGGCAACATCAGAACTAATATCATCCTTTATATGAGTTATCAAGGCCATGTTCAAAACGGGTTCATAACGATATATGCATCTCTATACATACATACACATTATCTAACAATGGAATATAGAAATATAGAGATATCTCCTCCACAAAAATAATATATATATATATATATATATATATATATATATATATATATATATATATATATATATATATATATATATATATATATATATATATATATATATATATATATATATAGAGAGAGAGAGAGAGAGAGAGAGAGAGAGAGAGAGCAAATCTCCTATAAACTTAAGTTTATAGTGACTAGTCATACACCAACTTTTTATCCATTGATGTTGCATTGGGATCCATGAAAGATATGAAGCTCATCTCTCTCTCTCTCTCTCTCTCTCTCTCTCTCTCTCTCTCTCTCTCTATATATATATATATATATATATATATATATATATATATATATATATATATATATATATATGTTCGCATCAAATACTACTCCGTGGAAATTAGTTGATGAGAGATCGTCAAGAGCTGAGGTTATTACAGAGGGTCCTCTGATTTCTCTGTTGGCAAGCTGAGCTCCTACTAAAATCACTAACACACAGTTAGAAGGCATCGAAGCTCGGTCCTAAAATCACTAACACACAATTAGAAGGCATCGAGGCTTGGCATCCCTATGAAACTCTTGATGCTTAAGTTAGTTATTTGAAGACGAATGTAAAAAAGATAACGAAAAATGAATGGTAATTAGACTTGGGATTTTCTTACCAAGATACCTCTTTTTATACTTACGTGGAGGGATAGATTTGGAAAAGAGAGAAGTTCATGTGTCATCATCTGGCCGGCCCTGATGGACTATATATAGTGAAGATTCTCCCTTAACTGAATTGTCCATGTGTCCCTCTATCATTGGCAGAGATTGTTATGATTGCTCAAGAGGCCGGGGGAAAATATACTAAATGATTAATGTGTTCATGTCTCTACGTGAATTAGTTAGGATTCACTAGCTCATGTACGTGAGGAGAAATTTGATCTTATCTATTTCAATGGGAACGAGCTCGTCTTCATGTAGTGGTGACCTCTCTCAGAGGTCGATCATATAACAGATACATCATACATGCCGATATCATCTGAATACAATTCTTTTATATAAGAATTTGATGTGCATTATTCCTGATCACAAACTAATACGGTGTGATTTTCTTGATGACCAGATAAGATAATAGAACTCAGTTATGTAGAAGTTAGACTGACTGATCAAGTAGTCTCCTATCTTGGACCTCAGTTCCATGAAAATTAAGTTTAATTTCCAAAACTTTTCTCGACACGTCACATGCATTGCATTCTCGAATTCTACTATAACCATTCGCATCTCGTGGAAAATTTTGAAACGTTTTTCTGTGTTAATTAATAGGACGACTTGACTAGGTTAATTCCACTGCATCCGTACACATAATTCCCATTGGTATCTCGAATTCATAGGACCCGGCCCGCTTTAAGCCAAACAAAACAGCAAACTTCGTCGCGGGAGCCCCACAGCGGATCAGGATGGCCTCTGACAGGAAGGGATCCGGAAGGTTCCTCGGCACGCGCGTCGTCGTTAAGCCAGCCCTCGTCGTTTCCCGGCAGCCTTCCTTCCCGAAAATACCCCTACTGTGCACAGCCTACGCAAGGACACAACTGTCATTTCACCTCCACGAGCACTATCCTCCAAGAAGATCTCGCCACGTGTCCCATTGTACTGGCGGGAAACGATTATTGATTTCGGTACGCATACCCGCATCCCAGCACCCTCACTCTCACTGACACGTGGGGCCCCCTTCGTGCACATGGATGATCTTGGCGCACACAAGCATGCATACTATAGATCATTCGGCCTTTAAATACCGCTCACATCACTCTTTTCTCATTCCCGTTCCCAGAGAATCAATGGGAAAGGTGAGCTGCTTTGATCATTTCTTTCTTTTATTATATTCATTTTCTTTTCCTTAATATATTTTTTTAATCTTAAAAATCTCTGAGATAATTTCTTGTTTCTTGTTGCGCAAGAAACGAGGAGGAGGAGGAGCTGGCGGCGGCGATGGCGGGAACACCGGCGGCGATCATCTAGTATGCAAACCAATCGAAGAAGGAGCGAAGGATGAAGGAGGAGGATGCAAAGAGACGAAGAAAGAAGGAGGCGGAGGATCCATCAATGTCGTTCTCAAGGTCGACATGCATTGCGATGGTTGCTGTGATGAGGTCAAGAAAACTCTCAGAGGAGTTTTAGGTGAGATTCGATTTCGATCTTAGCTTTTCTTTAGCTTACTGTTGATTTTTTAAATGATTTTAGGCTTCGGTATTCCTTGTTTTGATCGGTTTGGTGTTTTTTGTTGTTGCTCGTTTGAAATGCGGCGTAGGTTAGTGGTAAAGGCGCACGTTAGGGTTTGAAGATGACCTGAGGTTCTGATCTTTTTTCGATCATTGAGTTTTTTGGATTTCTTTTTTTTTTCCCCCTTTTCTTTTTGATGATTTTGGGCACCGACATCATCTGTTCTGATCGGCCTTCATGTTTATAATTAGTTGTAGATTTCGTTCCTTTTTATTGTTTTTGTTTTTAATGATTTTAGGAGCCGACATTGTTTGTTTTGATCGTTCTGGATGCTTGTTCTTTCTTGTTTGAGGTGCTGCGTAAAGTAGTGGCAAAGGCGCACGTTAGGGCTCAAGGTGATCTCAGTCTTTTACTTCATGTTCCCTGATTTTTTTTAAAACAATTTTTCATGTAATTATTGATGATTCTAGGCACCGCCACTCTTTATCCCCATCGTTTAATTAGTTTAAATGTTTGTTTTTTTAGTTTAGATGTTTATTCTTCGAGAGCTCGAGGCATATGCGCATGTTAGTGCATCGGCGTACGTTAATGGTCTTGGCGATTTCTTGGGATTTGTTAGAGAAAGTCCTATTCTTCAGGTTTGAATTATGACACCGAATGCCGATGAAAACGATGGTCATACTAGTGGCCAATTCTCTCGGGGTTTTTTTGGCATTTATAGAAATAAATGTCAGCATTGTTTTGTGTAGTTCATATTTTATTTGGATTTTTTTTAAAGTAAATATTGTCTATTTTTGTAAAGATCCATTTTTTGTATTTTTAACGAGGTAAATATTTGTTCAGATGTTTGTACAAATTTTTTTTTATCAAGAAATATCATGATTTTTTAATCCATTTCCATCCTTTTCCGTGTTTTTGTTAGGTATAGAGAAAGTGACGGCGGATATTGAAAGCAACAAGCTCACTGTAATTGGGAAAGTGGACCCAATAAAAATCCGCGATCTGGTTCAGAGCAAAAGCCACAAGAAAGTGGAGCTCATCTCTCCTCAACCAAAGAACAAGGACAACAAGAAAGAGGATGCTCCCAAGTCCAAAGAGGTTTAATATTATTTCTTTTCAATTTGATTATCAAATTGTACATGGGTTTCTTTGAAAAACATTTCCATTTTTAAATAGTATTTATTTATTTTATTAGCCTTCTTTGGTGACCGTGGAGTTAAAAATTCAGTTGCATTGCGAGGGTTGCACTAAGAAAATCAGAAAGAAAATTATGGGTATTAAAGGTAAAAGATTCAGCTGATATTTATTTACAGTTTAATATCCATTCTTTTTATTTTTGGAAATTGCATTTCTTATCGCACATGAAATTAGGTCGAACTGTAGGCGGTTATTTGAAAATATCTCCAACCTTTTCAGCTTTTGCAGTCCTGTGGTTTACCGGCTATATTCCAGCTTTGTAGCAGTCAGTATCCGTACTTCTCTCTGCTTTATCATAATAAATTAAATCCAATTTACAATTTTTTAAGGCTTTCTAAATGCAAAGGAAAAGGCAAAGTTCACCAAATACACCTAATTGATATTTTGGAAATGTTTATTTTTCTTTTTCTTTGAAACGTTTTGCTCTCACTTTAATCAAAAATAGATTTTATTTTGCAAGTGCTTGGTTTCATTCAGCTCTTTTCACGACAGTCCCTGAGCCAGTTCTCTGTAGTTGCTACTGATGCCTGCTAATTTATGGCTTCTAGAACTGTCAGAGCTCAGAACAAAGTAGTTGTCTGCCCACATATTACCAAATGTTCAGCTTTTACTCTTTTTATAACTATCACTTTAGTAGAGGATAAATTTTACAAATTTCTTTGAAAAATCGTCTCATTTTACAAATTTGCACCCTTAAGTAAATGTCAAATATGACCCTGAAGGGAACTGTTTATTACAGGAGTAGCAAGTGTGTCCATGGACCCTGCAAAGGACCAGGTCACTGTGAAAGGGATCATGGATGTGAAGAGCTTAGTTTGTACTCTAAAGGAGAAGATGAAGAGGCCAGTGGAGATTATACCACCCAAGAAAGAGAAGGGCTGTGATGGCAAAGGCTGCGACAATGGCGGCAACAACAAGAAGAAGGAAGAGGAGGCAAAGGGATGTGAGGGTAAGAAGATTGAGTACTGCTATGGGGGAGAGTATATCTGCCCTGGATACTACATGGAGATGGTGCATGCTCCTCAGTTCTTCAGTGATGAGAATCCTAATGCCTGCTTCATCATGTGACTTTTGTCATGTCAATAGACTTGAGTTTAGTTAGTGTCCTGAACTGTAGATGAGAAGAAGGAGAAGATTTATTATATAGACTTACATAGAGCAAAACAGTAGTAGATGGCGGTATATATGAGTTGTTGATAACTCAGTTTTGAATATGATATGCAAAATGGAGACTAATCATATAGAACTCATTGTATTAGTAGATTAGCATATATATTTTATTTTCTCCTTTTATAATGATATATTTGAGATGTTGTAGTTTATATAGAGTCTGCTTTCTCTTGATTGTTGTTCTCCTACACCATTTTTCTTAATCGATGCATACATGGTAAAATGGAAAGAATACATTTTTATACTGCTACTCTCTTCTATCGTTTGCCCATTACTTTTCCAAACGGTGGGTGTTGAGAAAGCACTGTTCATAGTTACACTCGTCTATTTATTTAGTGGATGGATGGTTGGTTGTGTTCTGTTTTGAGTGAAAAATGGAAATGAGTGTAATGCACAGATACATCGATAAGAGTTAACCGTACATTAAACAATGGATCATTATGATTAAAACTAATATTATCTTCACTTCCAATCAGCATAGGAAATCAAAATCCAACCGATCAAAATTTCTGCAACTTATGGTCAATAAATAACAAGTCTTGTTGGTATACAAAGCGCTCTAATAGTAACCCTTCGATTAACTGATACATACCGATAATGACGCAATTATATCCCTAAACATCCTCATTAGTACATATAGGGAGGATACTTTTCATCATTATCAAGCATTAGATTAATCCCATGCGATCTCAAAGCATTGAATACAGCCCAAACCTTCGTACTATTCTTAAACCCTTCTTCTCAACCTCCTTCGCTGCATCAGCATGGATCCTCTCCTGCGCTAAACCATCAACCTTGAGACGCATTGCGAGCACCTCTCCTACAGCTGCCGCAGCTTTAGCATTGCACGTACGCCTGCACTCGAGCCCTTCTTTTAGTGGTTTCTCTACCGAGGATGCTGTCACGACTATGCGACCGCTTCGTCTGTCGACAATGTTGGCTGTCACGTATTTGAGTGATATGAATAGTCGCAGTATGTATCTCTTTGTTAATGGTTGTGCTGGAGGAATTCGATTCATTTGTTGCAATGTATAGGTCGACCTATAAACAAGGTGAGATATGTCAGAGTGCCTGCATGCCAAAAGGTAATAATCAGTGCATACTTCTTGCTAGTTATGCCTCTATAAGCCCATAACAAGATACTTACAATTTATGCATACAGAAAATATATGATGAGAAGTGGTTATGACAATTATGCCTTAAATGGTAGTATTCAGTGCATACTTCATTGATATATTCCATTTCTTTAAATGGAACTAAAGCCGGTATCAACTCCTACAGTCTCAAGCAACAATGAGTACAATCTGCACTAAACGTGTACAGATATTGATTCATTGAGGTTTCTAACATGGAGCAACCAAACATACGTCATTTAGTTTATCAAAACCAAGTAGTCTTAAGTTTTTACAAGTTCTTGCTTCAATTCTTTTAAAAAAAAAACCAAAATAAAGAGAAAATCTCCAACCAACCTACTATTCTTTTTTTCCATTCTGTGTATCGCCAGGTGATAGTCCATCACAAGGCCACCGTGTTAGTTAGTTATGAATTAATCATACCATTCAAGCAATGCTTGCAGCATGAAGAATCTAATAAGTCTCCATATTCCATTAAGATATGGAGATTGAACATGCCTAAGAATATATGACATAGCAGAAAATGAACCTCACATTACCGGTTCATTTAATAGATTATACATATATGCTTAACTTCATTGGGCAGCAGTCAAAGCCAAAATGATAGTTGGACAGTAAACCAGGTCACTAGCTGTTGAACATATTAACATCATATGATGTTAAATCCTGTCATGGACTCAGGATGAAGAAATATATAGGCATTTGCAGGAGATTGAAGATGTATTGCACTGAGTACAGGATAATTCATATTTATATTATTAACTGTTTGTAGTTGTAATTGTTCTGTGACGAAGATTGTTTAAACTTAACTAATTAATGATACATTTTTGTCAATGAAAAGATATATGTTGTACGATTACACCTCATGTAACTACCATGGATTCTAAATGTTTACTTAGCAACTAACAACAGCATTATACCCTTTATATGAATAATAGAAACACATATAACACTAATTAAGCAATCTTTTGTGGAGTAATGCAGTAATGTATCTTCAGACAGGATAAAAATCGGCGACATGAAGATAAGAGTTTAAAGGATCCGGATAGCAAATAAGAGTTCAAACCCTTTCCAATTCCGCTGGTTAAGTGTGCATCTATGCATTTTTACAAAATCTCAGACATGCTTCCACTTTAAAGCATATACACTAACATATGAGTCGAACATCTACTAACACTGAAGTGAAGTAAAACTATGCATATGATAGTCACATCATATACGATGACAATTGCATAGCTTAGTACAGTTTACATAACAAGAGACCAGATGTATTAACAATTAGTCCCTATTCCCTAAGTATTAGGACTACAGAGCAAAGTCTTGTGTCCATAGGTACTACAAGACGCGCAATGATTTAGAAATTTATATACTCAAAATATAAAAAAATGACGATCGTGCAAGGTTACAAAAGCACAATTAAGCCTAGGTGCCGGAACCGGAGCCTAGAACCTAGGCGGATTCTAGGTGTTTTCCTATTTTTTATTTTTTAATTACAATAGTTGACAAAAATGCATTAAATTCATAGAAAATTATAAAAATAATAAATAATAATAATAAATTCATAATCAGAATGCATAAATAGAATTAATAGTAAATAATTCAATGTTGCAGTGAGTACTAGGCGCCGATCCAGTGCCTAGTGCCTAGGCGGAATTTTTTCTCTTTAACTTGAGGTGGAGGAGATTTTGCTAAAGGTTGGAGGTGGAGGAGGCCAAGGAAATAGGAGGATGTAGAAGTGGCAACTAAGGAAATCAGACCACGACCTAAGCTTTGCAGTCGGTATAACGGTCAATGCCCCCATAAGCGCTCCCAAGAACTAGGTGAGCGGCCTAAGTACCGCCTAGGCCAAGGCAATGCCCTTTTTTAAAACTATGCAATCGTGCAATTCATAAAATTGATATCAACATGTTTCCCAACATCCTCATGCATGCTTTGTGTAATGTAATGCTCCTCGCTTTATAAGAACCCTCAGATATAGATGAGAACAAGTTTATTATTCATGCCCAATACCAAATTAGAGGAAAGAAAGGTTTGTGTGTGTGGGGCGGAATACATGTATCTTAACATAATATCTGTAAGGATAATATAAAACACTGGCAATTGAAAGGGGAGAAAATTTGTCCATCACCTATGCAAGATTAACATGGTTCTAATTCAAGAAATGTACATAAAGAATTGGCCTTTCTTGAGTCTTTATCCAATTAACACTGCAAGCACACAGTATCATGCTCAATAACAACCTAAATATATTCATAAATTCAACCAAACACACAAAAAAAATTAGTACGGAGATCATATGGATACAGAATTAGGGATTGAAAATTGATGGAGAGAATCAAAATCAAATATAAGAGATGAAATGTTCGCACCGTTTGCACTGCCAGTGGTTGAAGAATTGCCGACAACGTGAGAGAGATAATGAAGAATGTTGGCGAACTTTGAGAACGAAACCCGAGAAGCTAAAGCTCAAGACCGTGTGGTTGAAGATGGACTTTTGTATAGTTATGGGTCGATTTGAAACCTTAAGCTGTTTGTCAGGCCCAGATTAAAATTTTAATAGGCCACAAATTTCATATTTTTGGTCCGTGACCGAAGGCTATAAGTTACTTTAGGACAAAAGCCTTCTTTGTAGACAAAAATTTTGGCCCATAAAGAAAATATATTATGAGATAAAAGTAGGTTAACCCGAAGAGAAAAAGTTGAAACTTTATTAATTTTTCTCTTTAACTTGAGGTGGAGGAGATTTTGCTAAAGGTTGGAGGTGGAGGAGGCCAAGGAAATAGGAGGATGTAGAAGTGGCAACTAAGGAAATCGACCACGATCTAAGCTTTGCGGTCGGTATAACGGTCAATGCTCCCATAAGCTCCCAAGACCTAGGTGAGCTGCCTAAGTACCGCCTAGGCTAAGGCAATGCCCTTTTAAAACTATGCAATCGCAATTCATAAAATTGATATCAACATGTTTCCCAACATCCTCATGCATGGTTTGTGTAATGTAATGCTCCTCGCTTTATAAGAACCCTCAGATATAGATGAGAACAAGTTTATTATTCATGCACAATACCAAATTAGAGGAAAGAAAGGTTTGTGTGGGCGGTGGAATACATGTATCTTAACATAATATCTGTAAGGATAATATACAACACCGCAATTGAAAGGGGAGAAAATTTGTCCATCACCTATGCAAGATTAACATGGCTCTAATTCAAGAAATGTACATAAAGAATTGGCCTTTCTTGAGTCTTTATCCAATTAATACTGCAAGCACACAGTATCATGCTCAATAACAACCTAAATATATTCATAAATTCAACCAAACACACAAAAAAAATTAGTACGGAGATCATATGGATACAGAATTAGGGATTGAAAATTGATGGAGAGAATCAAAATCAAATATAAGAGATGAAATGTTCGCGACCGTTTGCACTGCCAGTGGTTGAAGAATTGCCGACAACGTGAGAGAGATAATGAAGAATGTGGCGAACTTTGAGAACGAAACCCGAGAAGCTAAAGCTCAAGACCGTGTGGTTGAAGATGGACTTTGTATAGTTATGGGTCGATTTGAAACCTTAAGTCGCTTGTCGTGCCCAAATTAAAATTTTAATAGGCCACAAATTTCATATTTTGGTCCGTGACCGAAGGCTATAAGTTACTTTAGGACAAAAGCCTTCTTTGTAGACAAAAATTTTGGCCCATAAAGAAAATATATTATGAGATAAAAGTAGGTTAACTCAAGAGAAAAAGTTGAAACTTTATTAATTTTTCTCTTTAACTTGAGGTGGAGGAGATTTTGCTAAAGGTTGGAGGTGGAGGAGGCCAAGGAAATAGGAGGATGTAGAGGTGGCAACTGACGAAATCAGACCACGATCTAAGCTTTGCAGTCTGTATAACGGTCAATGCTCCCATAAGCGCTCCCAAGACCTAGGTGAGCGGCCTAAGTACCGCCTAGGCTAAGGCAATGCCCTTTTTTAAAACTATGCAATCGTGCAATTCATAAAATTGATATCAACATGTTTCCCAACATCCTCATGCATGGTTTGTGTAATGTAACGCTCCTCGCTTTATATAAGAACCCTCAGATATAGATGAGAACAAGTTTATTATTCATGCACAATACCAAATTAGAGGAAAGAAAGGTTTGTTGAAGCGGGATGCGTGGAATACATGTATCTTAACATAATATCTGTAAGGATAATATACAACACTGGCAATTGGAAGGGGAGAAAATTTGTCCATGACCTATGCAAGATTAACATGGCTCTAATTCAAGAAATGTACATAAAGAATTGGCCTTTCTTGAGTCTTTATCCAATTAATACTGCAAGCACACAGTATCATGCTCAATAACAATCTAAACATATTCATAAATTCAACCAAACACAAAAAAAATCAGTACGGAGATCATATGGATATAGAATTAGGGTTTGAAAATTGATGGAGAGAATCAAAATCAAATATAAGAGATGAAATGTTCGCACCGTTTGCACTGCCAGTGGTTGAAGAATTGCCGACAACGTGAGAGAGATAATGAAGAATGTGGCGAACTTTGAGAACGAAACCCGAGAAGCTAAAGCTCAAGACCGTGTGGTTGAAGATGGACTTTTGTATAGTTATGGGTTGATTTGAAACCTTAAGCTGTTTGTCAGGCCCAAATTAAAGTTTTAACGGGCCACAAATTTCATATGTTTGGTACGTGAGCGAAGCCTATAAGTTTCTTTAGGACAAGAGCCTTCTTTGTAGACATAAATTTTGGCCCATAAAGAAAATATATTATGAGATAAAAGTAGGTTAACCCGAAGAGAAAAAAGTTGAAACTTTATTAATTTTTCTCTTTAAAAATCAATTAGAAGAAAATTGAAAACTCATAAATTTTGTCCTTTAGGAGATTTAAAAATAGATTAAAACATATTACCAATCTTATTGTTGATTTATTTTTATGTTACCATATTCGAAAATAGTTCAAAAGTTTAAGGACATACAAACACATAGACGTATCTGTATATTCAATATAATATCTCTAAATGTAAATGACACCATTAGATACACATGTATAAAGTTTAGGAGCCGACATTGTTTGTTTTGATGATTTTAGGTGGACAAAGGAAGAGAGATAGACATTGAGGATGAGAGGTAATGGTTGAGAAAGGAGGAGAAAACAAAGAGAGAGTTGTTATCTTTTATGTTTTTAATCAAAAATATTGCCTTTGTTCATAAAACGGTTGCATTTCTTTATTAAATTGTTGCATTTTACATTTATCAAATCTATGCTATGAAATTGTTTACCTTTTTATAAAACTATTATTTGTTATACATAATATGTTACCATCGCTCATAAAATATTATTTATTGTGCGTAATATGATACCTTTGTGCTTTAAACTGTTAATTTTGTTCATAAAATGTTCTCAATATTCCCTAATATGTTACCTTTTTCATTTGTCTAAGTCTACTTTTAGAAATGTTATTTGCAAGAGTAGGTGTACCAGCGGACGCTTAGGCGCTTCAGCTTGGTGCTAGGCGAGCCTTGTCGCTTAGATTTAGCCCTGAGTCAGCCTAAAGGCCCGCTTAAGCGCCGCCTGGTTCGCCTAGGTCAGTTTTAGCGCCCAGTTCGCCTAGGCCCTCACTTAGCTTTTTACCTAAAAAATCTAATTTTAAACTAAAACCCACTTAAACCCGAACTCATAACCCAAACCCGAGCCCATTACTAACTCTTAACCTATTTTCATCTTTTTTCCTTTGTTTTATTTTTTCAATGTGATTAATCGATTATGTTGGACATGGTTATGTTTCTTAACATTTGTTACTATTTTAGTTATTTAGTATTTATGCATGGTTGATTATGGATCTAAGATTATTATTTATGTTTTTTACAATTTGATATGAACTTAATAGTTAATACATATTTTTGTGAATTATTATAATTAAATAAATTAGAAAATAGTAAAACGCCAGCGCATTTCTGATTACCTAGGCGCTTAGGCCCTATTTCTAGTCCTCTTAGCTCAAACATTGGTTATTTGTATTCATAAATTATTGTATTTATTTAAATAATAATAAAACTTGTTAATCTCTTTCATAAAACGGCTATTTATGCTCATAATAATGTTACCTGATAGATTAAAATACCTTTTTATTTTCTATAGACTAATGCTATAAAATTTCATATTCGCTCATAAGTGGGATGAGGATATCACATTGCATTACATAGATATTTATACTCGTTCATAAGTTGTAGCATTACATAGATATTTATACTATTTAAAAGATGGCCTAGACTCAAGACATTAAACACAAAAGACTTTTCAATTTGATAAAGTATAACCCAGTGAAAAGTCCTCTCGAATTTTATGTTTATACACATATAGATACTTCAAGTTTAGTATCCAACATCGACAATAAAGAAGAAGAAAAGAGTTGGGGGAGAAGGAGGAGAGGCGGCGAAGAAAAAATAGGGAACGAAGGAGAGTAGGATAGACGCCGAAGAACAAAAATGAGAGACAAGAGAGGAGGAGAGGTCACGGTAGAAGAGGATGATAGACGAAGGATAAGAAGAAAGAGAAGGAGGAGGTGGAGGAGAAAGAGAGGAAGCGGTGGAGAGGAGATGATATGAAAAGAGAAGCAACAATGGGAAAAAAGAGACGATGAAGACGGAAAAACGATGAAAGAAAGAGAGATGAATGAATCGTGAGGAGGAGGTCAATGAGAAGAGGATGATAGACTAAGGATAAGAAGAAAGAGAAGGAGGAGGTGGAGGAGGAACGGAGGCGGCGACAATGAAAGAGAAGCAATAATAGAGAAAAAGACAACGTTGGACAAGGAGAGAAGATGAGAGAGAAGGGGAGAGATGAGAGAAGTTGAAGATGAGGGAGGTTCATGGGTTATAATAGAGCTGATAAGGAAAAATATTAAAAAAAAGAGGAAGAGAGGGAAACTAATAACAAAGAAGGAGAGAAATGTGAGAGGAGGAGAGACATGAGAGGGGTTCATGGGTTCATAGAAGATCTGCAAAGGGGAAAAAAGGAGGGAAAAAAGAATGAAGAATGAGAGGGTATTTTTGGGATTCTTAAAAGATCACATGGGCTAGAGAGTTGCATAGATGATTCTTTGGGTCTAAGGGTCTTATAATTGACAAAAAATTTAAAGGCTTTTTTGATTAGATTCCTATTCATCTTTATTTAACAAATAGTTCATGATGCAATGTTCTGAAACTGAAACTCTAAACAGGCGGTAAATTTTTTTATCTTTGATGTCACAGTGAGGACATTTTGCAATAAGAGAAAAACCAATAGGACATATGCAATATTATGCTTGAATGATCACCCAAAAAGAAGAGGATGTGTGCATACCCTTGCTTTATCACAAGCCGTGCCAAAGGAGGAGTGATTTCAGGCCTCAAAACAACACGGTGGCCACCTTTATCCTCAAAATTATATAGCTGACAATGCAATAAATATTGAATCAAATAAATGATCATTACACATATCTCAAACTGAATTTTACACAAAAAGTAACAGCTGAAGTGAAGAAAAATAAAGAAACGAAAAAAAAGTGTGAACTATACGATCAATGTCATATTCGAAGGTTTAGTTAAGACACAATTTCCAAGTCATAATCCCAATGTCCCAACAATTATCTTTCGAATATGTTGTCTTAAACAACAAACTGTTCTAAAGTTTAACTAAATTGTGCATGTCTGCCTAATTTTGAGCTTTGACCATATTCACTTTTCAAACTTGCTACTTTTGTTCATAAAATGTTCTCAATATTTACTAATCATTTACCTTTCATTTGTCCGGGTCTCACGTTTTGAAATGTTATTTTTATTCACAAAATTTGTATTTATTTAAATAAGTTATTTTGTTAATAAAACTTGTTAATCTCTTTCATAAAGCGGCTATTTATGCTCATAATAATGTTACTGTATAGATTAAAATGTTACCTTTTTTATTTTCTATAGACTAATGCTATAAAATTTCATATTAGTTCATAAGTGGGATGAGGATATCACATTGCATTACATAGATATTTCGTTCATAAGTTAATAGATTTAATAGATAAGATGAACAGACATTAAACACGATTTGATAAAGTACGGTCGAATTATGTTGTTCGATTTAAAGTATCAACATAAATGTCGAAGAAAGTAAGGATAAACAATAATTTCAAATAAAGACAAAGTCATTAAAGGATAAAGAATCGGAGTGGAAGGCAGTGGAGAATCAGGAGTATCGAAAGTGAAGATCATCGAAGATAATCCGGAGGAAGATCGACAAAAATAAATCATAACTCGAGATCAGTCGATCGAAATCCGTCAGGATCGGTCAAGATGAGGATCAGTCATAGAAAAAGGAAATAAAGGGAAAAAAGAAGGGGGGAAAAAAGTAAAGAATGAAGAATGAGAGGGTATTTTGGGATTCTTAAAAGATCACATGGGCTAGAGAGTTGCATAGATGATTCTTTGGGTCTAAGCGGTCTTATAATTGCCAAAAAATTTAAAGGCGTTTTTGATTAGATTCCTATTCACCTTTATTTAACAAATAGTTCCTGATGCAATGTTTTGAAACTCTAAACAGGCGGTAAATTTTTTTATCATGATGTCACAGTGAGGACATTTTGCAATAAGAGAAAAACCAATAGAACATATGCAGTATTATGCTTGAATGATCACCCAAAAAGAAGAGGATGCGTGCATACCCTTGCTTTATCACAAGCCGTGCCAAAGGAGGAGTGATTTCAGGCCTCAAAACACGGTGGCCACCTTTATCCTCAAAATTATATAGCTGACAGTGCAATAAATATTGAATCAAATAAATGATCATTATAGATATCTCAAACTGAATTTTACATAAAAAGTAACAGCTGAAGTGAAGAAAAATAAAGAAACGAAAAAAAGTGTGAACTATACGATTAATGTCTTATTTGAAGGTTTAGTTAGACAATTTCCTTGTCATAATCCCAATGACCAAACAATTATCTTTCAAATAATGATAGTTATAACAATAAGAATTAATAAATAATCACGGCATGCAAATTCTATGCTAATCAGATCCTTGCTGTAGATATTCAAATTGAATGAAAACACTCATATGTTGTCTTAAACAACAAACTGTTCTAAAGTTTAACTAAATTGTGCATGTCTGCCTAATTTTGAGCTTTGACCATATTCACTTTTCAAGAATTTCTAGTTTTTGGTTCCTCAAAGGTCATGGTTCTGAGGGCATATTCAAGTATTTCTCTAAGTCATAACACAAGATATCTCGTAACAACGTGGTTCTTTGCAATGTTTTAAAAAGCTCCATCTTAGGCCGCCTACCGAGGTGGCTTAGGCTCCGCCCGCCTAGGTCTTGAGAGCACATAGGGGAGTGGAGACCGCTTACGTGGACTGCACCCCTAGGTCTTGGTTATGATTTCCTCTGTTGCTGCCTCTATGCCCTCTAACCTCCTTTGAACTCCTCTATCCTCCAACTACAAACACCTTCTTCAACTCCTCCGACCTTCAAAAAAACCTCCTTCGCCACCGCTTAAACAAAAATAGAAATCCTCCTAGGCCTAGGGCCAGTTTAATAGCTAGTAGTGCCCAACACTTTCGATAATGTTGATTATAATTAAAAAAAAAAGGAAAACGCCTAGGCCCCGACTAGGCTCTCGCCGTAGGGGTGGAAATGAACCAAATATTTAATAAACTATTAGGTTATTATTTGTCCAGATATTTGATCATATTCAATTCGGTAGTTCATTTAATTGTAAATGAATATTTTTAGTATTCGATTTATAAACTAATAGCATTTAACCTGAGGTATATTCAATTAGGTTGATTATTAAATATTCGCTTATGCTTTACATTTTATTCCTCTAAATTTAATTTATCATAAACAATTTATCCTTTAAAGTTACACTTGAGATATTCATCATGCCGACATATAATAACAAAATATCTATAAGAAATAAATTCTTATTCTAATTTTAATTAAGATTATTTTCTTAAGTTGCTAAAATAACTTTGCTAGAAAATGGATTTATATAGATTTGATATCTATCATGAGATGTTGTTCTACTTCTACATTATTGCATTAAACTAATTTTTATCTTCTATAATATTATAAATATTACTATTACTATTGATAAATATATAAATTAATAACTAATAAATATATAAATTTAATAATTTAATCATCATCTAGTTATGCATAATGTAAAAGAAAACAAAACAAATAATTTACCAACACAAGGTTCGAACTCGAGCCAAATGCCTCAACCATGTGTGCTAACAAGTATTCGTGAATACTTACCAAATAATGGTTTAATTAAACGAATCGAATTTGAACCTCTTAGCTATTTGACACGGATTCGAATTCGAATTCGAATTCAATAGAGAAAACCGAATCCGAATTCGAATATAAATGTATTCGATCAAATTTGATTCGTTTCCACCCCTAGCTCTAGGCGCCAGGTCTGACGCCTAGACCGCCTAGCGCTTTTGTAACCTTGGTTCTTTGCATATATAGTGAGCTGTAGAGCTGGCCATACCAACTGCATCTTGTTTTAACTATTAGTATGAGAAATGAGTCAGAACAAGGTATCACTTAGGTTATTCTAGTTATCACAGGGATAGCCTCATGCCAAACAAAAAGGAGCCTGGTTCATTATAGCCATGGTTGGGCATAGATCAAACCTACAACCAGTGGCACCACATCATTTCAAACAACTATTTATATAAATTATTATTAAGAATACAACTTTTCAATTTAATTAGATTAAATTCTGGGCCATCCGCTGAATTCCAGTCTGAAAGAAAAAAGAAGATGACCATTTAGGTTCTGAAGTCAGTTAGTGTTCACTGAGATCTCCAAAAATGAAAAACTTATTAGTTAGTGGTTACTACTTACTAGTACCATCTACTTAAAAATTTACGGTTAGCATTTTGGGCAACATATGAGTCCACAACTTTCTGAAGCTGTAAAAATTCACCGTGATTTAAGCTGTAGCTTAGTTTCTAGAGGGTAGGGATCCTCTATATCCTTGGTTGTAGAGAACCTCTACAACTCACCAATCACATCTTCTCACTCAGTGGATCTCATGAATGGAGCAAAGCTCCTATAAACTTAAGTTGATAGGGAGGAGTGTCCACCAACTTTTATATCCATTGATCTTGCCTTGAGATCCGTGAAATCAAGATACACACAAATCTCAAAGTGGGCTTTATATCTTTCACGGATCCCAAGGCAACATCAATGGATAGAAAAGTTGGTGGATGACTATTCCCTATCAACTTAAGTTTATAGGAGCCTTGCTCCTCATGAATGATATTCATTATATAATTTATATAAAAAATTCTTTTAATTATGGGACTCACTGAATGAGCCAATGCTATTCAGTCATGTAACCAAGTGTAGAGGCTCTCTACAACAAGGATGAAAAGAATCCTTGCCAGTTTCTAGAGGGCATTGTCATCTCATGAAAGGCCTAAAGTTTTAGTTTTCAGCCAAGTTCATAAATTTTCACCAATCATGTCTCAACCACACACTAGAATTTTAACATTTCACTGAATTTTAACCTCGCTTAACGCATTATAGCTCAAAATAATATTTTCTCAATCCTCACATTTCTTTCTATTTTTTCAAAATTCATGAATTCACACAATGTAAACAACACACCTGCTGAGTGATCTCCTCTCCAGATTTCCTAATGAAAAGCGCCTCCGATTCCAGTACCGGGAAGTCCACCTCTCAAACGCCAAAATCCAAGAAACCTATACACCATTCAAGCATAAGAACAAACACTTGGCGTACAAAACTTAAACACAGTCCTATAAATTTCCCTCACCTCTCTGAAATTTTTGAAAGAGCCAGCTCCTCAATCTCATTTCATCTGGCGGGAAATCCCTCGTCCCCTTCGGCGGATTAACGTCTATCACCTTCAATCCCTGCTTCTCCTCCTCGTAATCTGAATCAAGATTGAATAAAATGAGATTAAAGAAAGTGTAATTGAGAGAGAAGGGGAAGTAAGAGATATGACTTATACCAGATTTTTGCACTGGCGTTGGTCGGAGAATCGACGGATATCGAATCGCAGCCAGCGAACTTTGAGAACGAACACGATCAACTTCAGTTCAAATGCACAGCTCGGCCGATGATGGGCCGTTGTATAGGATTCAATGAAATGGGCCAGTCTGGATCCTAAAGTGCATGCTGAGGCCCATAAGAAAATATAGTTGGCCCATTAGATATTTAAGACTTTAGGATATAACCTTCGGCCAATCCAGATATGTCTGTGAGATATAAGTAGTCAAGACGAAGAGCAAAGGAGACAATAAAGGGTGTGCTAGTCAATCTTTCAAAACTGGGCCATACTTGGCAAACAAAAAGCCAGATCTGGCCCTATTTCATTGGACAAAATATGACATCTAAACCAGCTTCACCGTGAAATGCCCAAAAAACTCCATGAAAACCTACCACACTGATTCCGCCAGCTTTTGTAGTTTGATCAACTAGGAGAAAATTAAAAATTCATAAATTTCATCCTTTTTACCAGTTTGTGTAGTTTGATCAACTAGAAGAAAATTAAAATTCATAAATTTCATCCTTTTTACCAGTTTGTGTAGTTTGATCAACTAGGATAAAATTGAACATTCATAAATTTCATCCTTTTTACCAGTTTGTGTAGTTTGATCAACTAGGATAAAATTGAACATTCATAAATTTCATCCTTTTTACCAGTTTGTGTAGTTTGATCAACTAGAAGAAAATTAAAAATTCATAAATTTCATCCTTTTTTACCAGTTTCGTGTAGTTTGATCAACTAGGATAAAATTGAACATTCATAAATTTCATCCTTTTTACCAGTTTGTGTAGTTTGATCAACTAGAAGAAAATTAAAATTCATAAATTTCATCCTTTTTACCAGTTTGTGTAGTTTGATCAACTAGGATAAAATTGAACATTCATAAATTTCATCCTTTTTACCAGTTTCGTGTAGTTTGATCAACTAGGATAAAATTGAACATTCATAAATTTCATCCTTTTTACCAGTTTCGTGTAGTTTGATCAACTAGAAGAAAATTAAAATTCATAAATTTCATCCTTTTTACCAGTTTGTGTAGTTTGATCAACTAGGATAAAATTGAACATTCATAAATTTCATCCTTTTTACCAGTTTCGTGTAGTTTGATCAACTAGAAGAAAATTAAAATTCATAAATTTCATCCTTTTTACCAGTTTCGTGTAGTTTGATCAACTAGAAGAAAATTAAAATTCATAAATTTCATCCTTTTTACCAGTTTGTGTAGTTTGATCAACTAGGATAAAATTGAACATTCATAAATTTCATCCTTTTTACCAGTTTGTGTAGTTTGATCAACTAGAAGAAAATTAAAATTCATAAATTTCATCCTTTTTACCAGTTTCGTGTAGTTTGATCAACTAGGATAAAATTGAACATTCATAAATTTCATCCTTTTTACCAGTTTCGTGTAGTTTGATCAACTAGAAGAAAATTAAAATTCATAAATTTCATCCTTTTTACCAGTTTCGTGTAGTTTGATCAACTAGGATAAAATTGAACATTCATAAATTTCATCCTTTTTACCAGTTTCGTGTAGTTTGATCAACTAGGATAAAATTGAACATTCATAAATTTCATCCTTTTTACCAGTTTGTGTAGTTTGATCAACTAGAAGAAAATTAAAATTCATAAATTTCATCCTTTTTACCAGTTTGTGTAGTTTGATCAACTAGGATAAAATTGAACATTCATAAATTTCATCCTTTTTACCAGTTTGTGTAGTTTGATCAACTAGGATAAAATTGAACATTCATAAATTTCATCCTTTTTACCAGTTTGTGTAGTTTGATCAACTAGGATAAAATTGAACATTCATAAATTTCATCCTTTTTACCAGTTTCGTGTAGTTTGATCAACTAGAAGAAAATTAAAATTCATAAATTTCATCCTTTTTACCAGTTTGTGTAGTTTGATCAACTAGGATAAAATTGAACATTCATAAATTTCATCCTTTTTACCAGTTTGTGTAGTTTGATCAACTAGAAGAAAATTAAAATTCATAAATTTCATCCTTTTTACCAGTTTGTGTAGTTTGATCAACTAGAAGAAAATTAAAATTCATAAATTTCATCCTTTTTACCAGTTTGTGTAGTTTGATCAACTAGAAGAAAATTAAAATTCATAAATTTCATCCTTTTTACCAGTTTGTGTAGTTTGATCAACTAGAAGAAAATTAAAATTCATAAATTTCATCCTTTTTACCAGTTTGTGTAGTTTGATCAACTAGAAGAAAATTAAAATTCATAAATTTCATCCTTTTTACCAGTTTGTGTAGTTTGATCAACTAGAAGAAAATTAAAATTCATAAATTTCATCCTTTTTACCAGTTTGTGTAGTTTGATCAACTAGAAGAAAATTAAAATTCATAAATTTCATCCTTTTTACCAGTTTCGTGTAGTTTGATCAACTAGAAGAAAATTAAAATTCATAAATTTCATCCTTTTTACCAGTTTGTGTAGTTTGATCAACTAGAAGAAAATTAAAATTCATAAATTTCATCCTTTTTACCAGTTTCGTGTAGTTTGATCAACTAGAAGAAAATTAAAATTCATAAATTTCATCCTTTTTACCAGTTTCGTGTAGTTTGATCAACTAGAAGAAAATTAAAATTCATAAATTTCATCCTTTTTACCAGTTTGTGTAGTTTGATCAACTAGAAGAAAATTAAAATTCATAAATTTCATCCTTTTTACCAGTTTCGTGTAGTTTGATCAACTAGAAGAAAATTAAAATTCATAAATTTCATCCTTTTTACCAGTTTCGTGTAGTTTGATCAACTAGAAGAAAATTAAAATTCATAAATTTCATCCTTTTTACCAGTTTCGTGTAGTTTGATCAACTAGAAGAAAATTAAAATTCATAAATTTCATCCTTTTTACCAGTTTGTGTAGTTTGATCAACTAGAAGAAAATTAAAATTCATAAATTTCATCCTTTTTACCAGTTTCGTGTAGTTTGATCAACTAGAAGAAAATTAAAATTCATAAATTTCATCCTTTTTACCAGTTTGTGTAGTTTGATCAACTAGAAGAAAATTAAAAATTCATAAATTTCATCCTTTTTTACCAGTTTTGTGTAGTTTGATCAACTAGAAGAAAATTAAAATTCATAAATTTCATCCTTTCAGGAAATTTAAAATTGGAAGAAAAAGACATATTGCCACTGTTATTGTTTATTCATTAGTAGTCAAAAGTTTTGAGGATAGACAAATGACACCATAAGAGACTAGTGTAAGAATTTAATCTACATATTAAAAGATAAACTATGTTTGCTCGCTGCGGGTGATCCGAACGATCGGAAAGCTTCAATATGATCCTTACAGTCTTGAGCTTAATTCTAGACGGGCTTAATTCTAGACTGGTATTATCAAAAAATAGAAAAATTATGTCCATACAAATCCCGCAACTCTCATGAACCGCACATGACCGCTCATGCTAATTTCTCATTCAACCCTGACAATGAACCCACCAAGAAAGCAAAAATCAAATCAAAACCAAACCTTAGCGTGCGTGTTATTTTTGCTCACCTCCCTAACAAAATTTTCCCTCTTTTTTCATGTATTCACATTAAAATAAAAAGACCCAATGGCCCATTGCCACGAAAACACGATTACTAGGTTACACAAATTTTTACCGAACCGACCCAAAACTTTTAACCGACACGTGTACAAAAAAATCCTCCAGATCCAGTATAAATATCGTATCTTACTCTTTTCGTTCTCTTTCTCTCAAACCCTAATATTATTTTTAGGGTGTCCTAACTCTCGAGCAGAGGACGAGGAGAATTAGGAAAATTATTTAATTAATCTGAATAAATCGGCAAACCCAGATAAGAAACCCTAGCTTTCGCTTCTCGCCCCATCGCAGTTTCGATCGTCTCAGTGTTTTTGATTTCTGTAAGTTTCGTTTTCGATCCTTTAGCTTTTGTGGTTCTGGATCTAGGGTTAGGGTTTCGTTTTTTATGGTTTTGGATCGGTGATTAGGAGAATGGTGTCGGACGCGAGCAAGAAGAAGGCCGCACAGAAGAAGGCGGCGGCGGCGGCGAAGAGGGGAGGGAAGGCGGCGGCGGCGGCGTCGAAGGCTGCGGCGGCGAGTAATGGAGTTGATAAGGCGAGTGATGGGATCGGAAATCTTACGATTTCGGATCGGACGTGTACTGGTGTTCTCTGCTCGCATCCGCAATCTCGAGATATCCATGTAAGATTTGTTCATCCTTTTTCATTTTGAGCTTCTTTTGATTTTAAACCCATCTTACTCTGATTTGTTGTTAAAGCTGAGTTTTTTTAGCCCAAATCTGTGTTAATCTGCTATATAGCGTGGCATACTTCTATAGTTGGATCTGAACTTGTATAATTTTAGCTAAAGTGCAACAATTGAGGGTCAAAAGCTGAATCCAGCTTTAAAAATAAATTAGGTGGGGTTGTAGAAATGATTTTGGAAGTGGGCTTGAAAAAATTAAGAGTAAGATAATGGGTTTAAAATAAAAAAAGACCCATTCTTGTTTTAGTTTTAATTTCGTAAAACCCCTCAACTAATCTGGAAAGTCAATATTTTCTAAATCATCAGTCATCCCACTAACATGTCAACTTCTATATTTATAATGACTGTACGTTTATGGTGTTAGCTATTAGTTTTGAAGGACGTTTTTTTGCCCCTTAATCATTTAGTTCTATTATTTTTAAGGATAGAAGCAAACAAACCCTATCCTTCTCCTTGCTAACAAAATCTGATTATCAAAAATCCAAAGAGGGATTTCCATTCCCAGCGCAAGAGACTAGCATTCAAATATACCCTTAATCAACATCAAGGGTTGGAATCCGAAATGTTATGAAGGATGATAAAATCCATAAACATCTATGATTTATTTTGTAGCAAGATTTAAATTCTGGGTAATTAACTTTGTCATTGTAGGTTCTGTCTTGTTCTGGGTTGATTTAAAGCTTTCGTAAAGAAGGTGGAAGTAAAAAAAAATTATGAGGGAGCATTGTCCTGAAAACTTATGAAGGTCACTCTAAATATTGGGTTTGTGTTAACTGGCATTGGCAAGAAGATAGGGGTATTTTGGTCAATAAAATGCTCTTTTCCATCCAAACTGACAGAAGTATGGATGTGATAAGAAGTTGTGATGTTAGGGGGTTTCACTGATCATTAAAAAATTGAAGGTGGTTACTTGATTTTAGTGATTAGTTGAGGGGGGTTTTCTGAAATTAACCCTTTTTTTTAAAATATTAGCGCTATTTCTATTTGACGTTTGGGTTAGAGCTAATTTTTGTATCTGATCTGATTAAGTTAACAGCAAAGCCAAGGGCATGGGATTTGGTTGTCCTTGGGCTTGCGTGCTTCTATATAATCCTTTTAAAAATATGCTTGAAAATTGGTGCAGTTAGCCATTTTTTGCGTGACTGTTAATCCTGACTGGTTCAATATGGATTTTTGGATCTATATGTTGCAGGTTCACTAAATCATTATATCTACTGAAGAACTTATTTGGGATTGATAGTTGCCTGCAGAGTCATTGTATTGACTTTAATTAATGGATATTGTGATTAATTGAAGAACTAGATTTAAATCTTTTTACTACTAATTATTTAAGAGGTAAATTATGAAGGAGATAAGATATTAGTAGGAAGCTCTCATTTGTTTTTCTTGAAAGTAGTACTTTTCTGGTAATTCTATACCAACTTGCACATATGAAATAGGAAAGGAAGTTATTTATGTAATTTGCTGGTCATATACAATTAATGCTTAATTGTTCTTTTTGTATTAAGTTAGGAATTCTCTAGAAGAGCGGGACAACTTGTGAACTGAGTCAGCTGACATGATTATGGCAAAAAATGTTAGCTGTAGTTGCATTTATATTTTAGACATTTGTTTCCATGGCCATGTAGTGTGTGCTTTCCTTTTTAACATGTGTGCATGAACATTGTGTGACGTTTGCATTTCTTTTGTATTAACCATGTATCTCTTTTAAATTCTCTGTGCTTTCTGTGAGAAATAATTTCCTATCTCGTCAAATAGAGAGAATAGAAAAGGTTTTCATGTCGTGTATATCACATGAAATTGACATATTTAGCTAGCTTTCTAACCTCGCTTGTAGTTATACACTTGTTGATGTTATCTTATCTAATTTATTGCTTTAAGGATTCCTTGTCAATTTTATTTTAAGTTGTCGTCGATAATGTATCTGTTTATTCTCTTTCAAGGTAGAAACATTCTTAGGCAGAAACTAGTAATTTTTCATGTTGTTTCCTTTCTTTTTAACACTGGTTCTGGCTTTTTAGAAATGCTTAGATACTAAATTTTCTTGATGTATTGGTGCATGCTAATTAAATGGAGCTACAGTAAGATTCTTCTTGCAGAGGACTTAATTTTGTAGTCAAGTAGTTTGATGAACATGCTTATGCAACTGATGACATATTAATATTTAGGCTACATGCTCTTTCTTTCTTGTGGCTTCCCGCATTTATTGAATATTGATTCACTAAACCTCTAGATTCCTAGAATATTTTTGTTGAATACTGTTGATGGTCTAAATCACACAGATAATTAAGTTTTTAGGATGATTTTAAAGAGGTTGGGGTTCCTTGACCTCCCTTGATGGCTGATCCCCCAATAGACTGCGGAGATTCCTGTAAAACTGCAACACGTTAGAGGACCGGAGTTGGATTCTCCGGTTGTTCCTCTAACGATCAAGTCAGTATTTGAGCTTGAGTGGAGAAGTAAAATGTAGAACTGAAGAAATTCTCAGTCTAAGTGTGCAGGAATTGCATACCTTGGTGCTAAGAATAGTCCCTCTATTTATAGTAGGTTCAGAGGGACAATTCTGTAATTTCGGCCGAGTCCAAGCAGACTGCTTGATCAGCATTTGCTTTACAAGTGTCGGCCGCTGAGTGGTGGGAGTCATTTCTGATCTGATATGACGGTGATTGATGAGACATGGTGGGTGATGGGTCATAATGATTTTTGGGGCTAGAGCAATGATGACGACTCTGACAATGCATTTAATGTGATGGTGACTGGCTATTGGCATGGGGCTCGAGGATGACCACCTTTCGACTCGGCCTGGCGAGAAGGGCGACTCTGGCGAGAAGGGTCTCTACCGGCGAGAAGGGCGACTCTGGCGAGAAGGGTCTCTACCGGCGAGAAGGGCGACTCTGGCGAGAAGGGTCTCTACCGGCGAGAAGGGCGACTCTGGCGAGAAGGGCGAGAAGTATCGCCTTTCGAGTCGATTTTGAGAGTTCTCGACCCGGCCTAGAAGAAGGGATGACTTCTGGCGAGAATGGTCTCGGCTAGCCAGAAAGGTCGACTCAGCCTGGCGAGAAGGACGACTCTTGGCGAGAAGGGTCTCTACCGGCGAGAAGGGCGACTCTGGCGAGAAGGGTCTCTACCGGCGAGAAGGGCGACTCTGGCGAGAAGGGTCTCTACCGGCGAGAAGGGCGACTCTGGCGAGAAGGGCGAGAAGTATCGCCTTCGAGTCGATTTTGAGAGTTCTCGACCCTACTGGGACAAGGGACGATTCCTGGCGAGAAGGGTCTCTACCGGCAAGAAGAGTCGACTCGGCAAGAAGGGACTCGGCATCGGAGGGGCGACTCTTTGCGAAGTATCGCCTTTACTCTACCGAGGAGTTCTCACCTACCGGGAGAAGGGACGAGTCCCGGCGAGAAGGGTCTCTACCGGCGAGAAGGGCGACTCTGGCGAGAAGGGTCTCTACCGGCGAGAAGGGCGACTCTGGCGAGAAGGGCGAGAAGTACCGCTTCGAGTTGACTTCGAGTTCTCGACCCTACTGGGACAAGGGACGATTCTGGCGAAGGGTCTCTACCGGCGAGAAGGGCGACTCTGGCGAGAAGGGTCTCTACCGGCGAGAAGGGCGACTCTGGCGAGAAGGGTCTCTACCGGCGAGAAGGGCGACTCTGGCGAGAAGGGCGACTCTGGCGAGAAGGGTCTCTACCGGCGAGAAGGGCGACTCTGGCGAGAAGGGTCTCTACCGGCGAGAAGGGCGACTCTGGCGAGAAGGGCGACTCTGGCGAGAAGGGTCTCTACCGGCAAGAAGAGTCGACTCCTGGCAAGAAGGGACTCGGCTTGGTCAGAAGGGCGACTCTTTGCGAGAAGTATCGCCTTTTTACTCGGCCTGAGGAGTTCTCGGCCCGGCCTGGGGAGAAGGGACGAGTCCTGGCGAGAAGGGTCTCGGCCTGGCGAGAAGGGCGACTCTGGCGAGAAGGGTCTCTACCGGCGAGAAGGGCGACTCTGGCGAGAAGGGCGAGAAGTACCGCTTCGAGTTGACTTCGAGTTCTCGACCCTACTGGGACAAGGGACGATTCTGGCGAAGGGTCTCTACCGGCGAGAAGGGCGACTCTGGCGAGAAGGGTCTCTACCGGCGAGAAGGGCGACTCTGGCGAGAAGGGTCTCTACCGGCGAGAAGGGCGACTCTGGCGAGAAGGGCGACTCTGGCGAGAAGGGTCTCTACCGGCGAGAAGGGCGAGAAGTATCGCCTTCGAGTCGATTTTGAGAGTTCTCGACCCGCCTAGAAGAAGGGATGACCGGCGAGAATGGAAGCATGTCTCCTTTCTTAGCCTGTCTGAGTCGAGTTAGGGTGCGGTCTGTTTGAGACACGTGTCAGCCAGTTGAATGTGATTAACACTTGCTTATTTCTATGGCACAACAAATACATTATTATATTTTTTGTGGTCTTTAAAATACATGGTCATCTACAATCTATATATGTTCATCAAAGACAACACTTTTCTATAATTGTTGTCATGTGAATGAGCTTTGTAGGGTCCATCTGGACTTATAAGGCAATGAAATACCTGACTCACTTGAATACTTTTTTCTATATTGTTTCTATCATTTTCGCGTTCCCATTTCATTTTTTCGTGCAGGTTTTGCTAGTTTTCATGTATTTACATTTTGTGACAAAAGTTTTGTTATGGAATTATTGTTACTTGATATCCATAAAAACACAAAAATATGTATACATGCTCAGCATCTCAAGTATATGGTTGTATAAAGTCAAACTTTGGGGTTTTTTGTGGTATTAGGTGTCAAAAATTGGATACCAGTTGTCTACTATAGTCAGCTATTGAAAATGCCTATCACCTCGTTTGAATTTTGTGAGTGAGAGTGCGAAGAACCACATTCAAAATTTCAAATTTCTGACCATGTTTTGGTGAAGATTGTCAATATGCGAATTTGATCATTTCCTTGGACTTATTGTGATCTTTTATCATCTATCTCATTCATGTCATTTCGATGTTGATCAAGTTCCAAAAAGTGTGTTGTGTACGTAGAAGATGGATGGTAGGTATCGGTAGACAAAAACCATTGTCCGCCGTGTGTTGATAGCCATGAAATTTGACGAAGTTGAAAAAAACTGAGAAGAAGTGATAAAGATGGATATGTTCATTCAGTAGATCTGCAAAGGTGTAGACTTACTCATTGCTAGTTCCAATTTGCAATTAGCTTGAGATATCAATTACATTCCAGAGTGTGTTGAGCCATCTTCTTCATTATGGTTAAATCTTTCATGGGTTACGTTTTTAAATTAAAGCTCGTCAATCCACTATTTCCAGTTTAAAAATGGATGATAATAAATATTTGTTTCTTGAGCACAATCCTTCCCATTATGAGTTTTCTGTTTTGTTGAGATTCCTGGATGCATTTAACATAGATATCTTCACGTCATTTTGTTATACTCTGTAATGTAGCTATTTAAGCTTCAATGTGCTGTATGATTGTCAGCCGTATCTATACAATTTTTCATAATCATATTTACTTCCTGAGGCCCAGGATCTTTCTTTCTGACATGATTTTCCATAAATGTTTGTGCATCTCAGATAGAGTCTTTATCGGTCACCTTTCACGGTCACGACCTCATTGTTGATTCTGAGTTGGAGCTTAATTATGGAAGGTAGGCTCTGTTTCTAATACTTTTTTATTGTTAATTCACCTCATATTTGGCTTGTGGTTTACTGCTTTTTTGGTTGCTCTAGGCGCTATGGTTTGCTTGGGTTGAATGGCTGTGGAAAATCTACACTTCTTACTGCAATAGGATACAGAGAACTCCCAATTCCTGAACACATGGATATTTATCACCTCTCCCGGGAGATTGAAGCTTCAGATATGACTTCCCTTGAGGCTGTCATCAACTGCGATGAAGAGAGGCTGAGATTGGAGAAAGAGGCTGAAATTTTGGCAGCTCAGGTATCTCCATCACATCTTATTTCACAGGAGATCTGTTATATGCTCCTTGGCATCATTTTTGGGATAGGAATGAATCTAATGCAAACTATTATGACTATATCTTTTTTTCCGGAGAATCTAATGTAAGTTGTTATGAATTATAATTTTCCAGGATGATGGTGGTGGAGAACCTCTGGAGCGCATCTATGAACGCTTGGAAGCATTAGATGCAGCTACTGCTGAGAAGCGTGCGGCTGAAATTCTTTATGGGCTTGGCTTTAATAAGCAAATGCAAGCAAAGAAAACCCGAGATTTCTCTGGTGGTTGGCGAATGAGGATTGCACTAGCACGAGCACTTTTTATGAACCCAACAATCCTTTTACTTGATGAACCTACAAATCATCTTGGTAATACTTTCTTTCCATCTGTCTTGTGCAACTGGACATCTATGTTTATCATCAAAATCGTTTTGAGTCTTCTTCTTTTCTCTTAGTTTCTGTTATTAATGGTGTGGGCCTGACTTATATAAGGTCATCTAGGCTTGTCAGACCTACATAAAATGAGCGTAAGCTTATCCTTGCCACGAGCTTTGATTGGCTGATACAAATTCTCTAGCATACAATAGTCTTATACTTGCCAAATGTGCTGTTTCAAGAAGCAAATAGGCTTGTGGTTGATGGAATGTATGATCAGTAATATGTATATATCCTTATCAAGAAAGGCAACCTTATCCTGCAAGGGTTACATTGTTTAAAGTTACTAGGTTATGCGGATGGAATATTTTAAATGTTTGAAATATGCTGAAGCTGAATTGATTAAAACAAGCTCCTAACAGTGTAAATTGTGGTGAGTAATACCTTTAAAATATCAAATTAAAATATCACTCTTGAAAAGGGAACATAAGAAAATATTTATCCATCATATAAATGGATTCCCTTAGGGAGCCTCTGAAATTCATTAAAATTGATGGTTAAAATAATGAAGAGGTATAGATGATATATTTAGGAAACAATGATTTGGTGGTGAAGTATACAGATGGTGTCCTTTAAATCTTTGAATGCGGAAGCTGAATTGATTGAAACAGCTCCTAACAGTGTAAATAGTGTTGAGCAATATCTTTCAAATTCAAATTAAAATATCACTCTTGCAATGTTTTAAATATCGGCCGATAAATTGATATTATCGGCGATTTATCGGTTTTGGGGGTCTTCCGCTATGATAAGTTCGATTCTAAATCGGTTATCATTTTTGGATGTTTATCGCCGATAATGTGGCAAAAAAGTGAGTTATTGGCCGATATTGTCGGCCCAAAAATTTGAATTATCGGCCTTTGGTTTGAGTTTTGATTTCGGGCAACAGGCACCTATTCAATGCACTTTAAACCCAACCCGACCCGAGTTTCTACCATTGGTTAGTGATCCTAAACATAATTATTTACATTTTGGTATGTTTATATTTCATTAAGTATGGTTATATTACATTTTAGAATATTATATTATGTATATCACCATTCGGTAATGTCACTCCGATAAATACTACTTATCCCCGATATCCGCTATCCGATATGGATTTTGATCATCCGATAAATCCCCGATAACCGATATTTAAAACCTTGCACTCTTGACAAGGGAACATAAGGAAGTATTTATGCATTAAATGGATTCCCTTAGTGAGCCTCTAAAACTCATTAAAATTGATGGTTAAAAATTAAAATAACAAAGGCTAGAGGTATAGATGATATCTTTAGGAAACAGTGATTTTGTGGTGAAGTCACCATGTTTTCTACATTATTTTCTTCTTTCCTTCCTAATCAAAAGTATCAAAATTTTGATATGTTGTAGTTCCATAGCATTTGTGTTTGTATTCAAATTTAATATAGTGAAAGAACCTCGACTGCAGAGACGCGTGCCACTGTGGAATACTTGTTTAAGTATCAGTTGTTCAATAGTATACCTTCTTGTTAATACATCTACTTCTAAATCATGCATAAGCAACCTTTAGGGCTTGTGAAATTGCCGATAGACCCTGTGTACTATTGCCCAATTGGTGATAGACCCTGTGTACTATTGCCCAATTGGTGATAGACCCTCTGTATTATCGCCCAATTGCGGATAGACCCCCTGTACTTCCACTGTTGAAGATAGATGCCCGACTGATTGTTTTTTGACTCTTTTACCCTCAGAGAAAGAGAGAATTGCTTTTTTGACAAATAGATCTCGAGTGTAAAGTGCCAAAAAAATTCACTATGGGGGTCTGCCCGCACTGGGATGACAGTCCAGGGGGTCTATTTGCAAGAATAGACCTATAGAGGGGTCTATCTGCAATTGGGTGATAGTACAAGGGATCTATCCGCAATTAACCCTATTTTATTTTATTTTTTCCAGTTTACCTTATATAGTAGCATCTACCTGATGCTACTGTCCATTTTCTTGATCAGACATCTCACCCCTCGTTGTTTTTCCTTTGGCTCTTTGGAACAGATCTGGAAGCATGTGTTTGGTTAGAGGAGATGCTGAAGAAATTTGACCGTATCTTGGTCGTGATATCTCACTCCCAGGATTTTCTCAACGGAGTCTGCACCAACATCATTCACATGCAAAACAAGAAGCTGAAGATGTACACAGGTAACTATGATCAATATGTTCAGACTCGTGCTGAGCTGGAGGAGAATCAAATGAAGCAGTACAGGTGGGAGCAGGAGCAGATTTCTTCAATGAAGGAGTACATCGCTCGTTTTGGTCATGGTTCTGCTAAGCTTGCCCGCCAAGCTCAGAGCAAGGAGAAAACCCTGGCCAAGATGGAGCGAGGTGGCCTCACTGAGAAGGTCGTGAGAGACAAAATCTTAGTCTTTCGCTTCACCGATGTTGGCAAGCTCCCACCTCCAGTTCTCCAGTTCGTGGAAGTCACTTTTGGGTACACCCCTGATACCCTAATTTACAAGAATCTAGATTTTGGCGTGGATCTTGACTCTAGAATTGCTCTCGTGGGCCCCAACGGAGCGGGAAAAAGCACATTACTTAAACTAATGACCGGAGAGCTTCAGCCACTTGATGGTATGGTGCGCCGTCATAACCACTTAAGAATCGCTCAGTTCCATCAGCACTTAGCAGAGAAGCTCGACATGGACATGTCAGCTCTCGCATACATGATGAGGGAGTACACTGGGAACGAAGAGGAGAAGATGAGGGCTGCCATCGGTCGATTCGGGCTTACAGGAAAAGCTCAGATCATGCCGATGAAGAATTTATCGGATGGGCAAAGGAGCAGGGTGATCTTTGCTTGGTTAGCGTGGAGGCTGCCGCACTTGCTGCTGCTCGATGAACCGACGAATCATTTGGATATTGAGACTATTGATTCATTGGCAGAGGCGCTTAATGAATGGGATGGGGGTTTGGTTTTGGTTAGTCATGACTTTAGGCTAATTAATCAGGTTGCAAAGGAGATATGGGTCTGTGAGAACCAGAAGGCTACGCGATGGGAGGGTGATATTATGCAGTTTAAGGAGCATTTGAGGAGCAAAGCTGGATTATCTGATTGAGTTTGGCTGCTATTATGCGCCAAAGATATAGGGATCTCTTTTAGGGTTATGGTTTATGATGTGAGTTACATCAATAGAGAGATTTTATGAGCAGTATCCATTATATCTGCACCTATTACGAGTAATTATTATGTATTTTGCGAGGCTGAGCCATTATTACGCTATATTAATTGTCTGTATGAGCTACGGTTAATGTTTTTTATTTTTGCTTTTTTTTTTTCTTACTCCATGATACCTTATTTAGCTTCGTAAGTGCTCGTTTAGTTGGGTACATGGTCCTACACGTATCTACTTAATGAATATCTTATCATGAATGTTAAAGATATTAGTATCGACTTATGAGCTTAGAAGAAACTTTGCTTTGTGGAGTACTGAGCTTTAGCCTAAGTTGCTTGTTGAAAGATTGTGATTAGCCTAAGTTGCTTGTTGAAAGATTGTGATATAATGTAGCTGGAGATGTTTCGTGAATCCTTAAAAGGTGGTTGAAGATATTTCTTTTGACGCTTCTAAATAGAATAAAAGGAGTCTCTTTTTGAGACGGAGGCTATGGTTGATCGCCGTGATATATAACATGCTATGCTAGATAGAGAATGGACGGGACGAAAATTTTGAGGCCACCACAGCCGCAGCTATATCATAATTCTTGAAGGCTACATTTTATCATACAGATGCTACTTTGTTCCTTCTCAATTCAGAGGGCAATTTGTTAGTTAAACTGAAGAAAAAGATAATTTATCGCGATGTTATTCCCACATGGCATCATGAGTTCTGAGTTTAAAATAGTACGTGGCTACGCGCTTATCCCCATCTCACTTCAAGCGAAAAACTGAAGGAGACTATGTAAGTACAATCACTGTTTTTTATCTGAAATCGTACATTTTCTTTGTACGGGGTAGATGTAACTAAGTGGGTCCCTTGACATGTTACTTATTAGATCAGTGATAACTTGACTGTATATAAACCGCAATGTCGTGGTTTTTAACTCATTAATATTTTTGTAGCAATTTAAGAGAAATGAGTCCATACTTTTCGACACTGTAGTTCAATATTAGTATATTAGTTAGTATTATCCTACTGATTGTTGTTGGATCTTAGGCTTAATTAAGTTATGTGTGAAACAAACAAATACGAAATCGGTATTCCAATCAGGTAACCTGCGAGTTAGGATTAATTTTCTCCTTTTGTACTAACACCGTTTTTCTAGATTGCTTTATTTCTTTGATGCTCTTCCGGATTCATTGTAGGATTGGTTTGATTGTCTATATATGAATCCAATTGATTGATATATATATATATATATATATATATATATATATATATATATATATATATATATATATATATATATATATATATATATATATATATATATGTTGGCATTGGCTCAATTTTGTCTCAAAATGACACAACAAGAGTGCAAATGATGAGAGATAATTAAGACATATTCTTGAAAAGGGCAGCTTGCATGTGCCTTCACAAGGAAATCAGCCTAACATTGTATGTTTCTCTCTCCATTGATTTGAAAAGAAATAAGTGCTAACACTTTTTTTTTTTTTTCTGAAATTAGATTATGGCTTGATGATGGTTTTTTTTATTTTATTAAACTTTAGTAATAGCAACCTTCGAAATCTTTCTGCTTTTAAAGTTTTTGTCATCCTTTAACGTGGAGAATGTTCAAGTTTCTTTCGGCTGGATTTGATGTTAATAGGAGACTTCATCAAGCTTCGCTATGCGAGTATCTGATACAATTACTTAATTTGTTTATGTCATACTGTTAACAATGAGGACGGCATATTTATAATGGAGAAAAAATGAAATTATCTTATAGCCCTAGCTATTTCAGAAGTCCAGAATAATCAAATATCAATTCAATGCCATCCAGGTATCTATTTTGATTCTCTAATCTAGGAAGGGGTTATAAAAATAAAAATTCCCCGCAACATCAAAGATAAAGAAGCGCATTTTAGTTCTCTAACAAGCAATACAAAGATAACCTCCTTCAAGTTCCAACAACTTGATGCATAACTGTGTCACTCAATTAATGCTATTAATTGTGTCCCTTTATAATCTCCAATAACAACGCCATGATTAATTAGCAATCAGAAAGTAAATAGAAACTGAACAAAAGTAAAGTGGGAAATGATTGCAAAGTAATTAAGTAATGGAGGTTATCGCATTAGTTTAAACGTTTTCATTTTCTCAACTTTTCTAGAAGAGCAGTTCCTCTTAAACCGCACTTCCCACTTTTGTAGTGTGAGTAGATTTGAGAGTGTATTCTAGCAAACATTTTCCATTTGAGGATGTACGTAATCAGAAGGAGAGAGAAATTAGTTTTTTTTTTATTTTTGTCTATTATAGCTCAATTTCAGTTGTCTACTTTCTACTATCCACTTCCCATGATAGCCAAACAAAACTGGTAGGAAGCAAACACCACATCATCTATCGCTTCAGCTTAGCATATTTTCACTTTCAACTTTATCCAAACAAAATTTCTCAAATAGAAAGTTAAAAAGTACTTTTTCGAAAAGTATTTTCCCTAAGTTTACTTTTCATTTACTTTTCGGTCGCCAAATAGTCAGCCATTGCTCAACAACAATAATCAAACTTATCCTCGTACTCCTCTCCTTCCAACAACTCTTTTGCCGTTGCACAGCAAACCTATGCTCGCACAATGCACACTGATAAGGCAAGCTTTGTCAAGATACGTTTGATTCCCCCTTCCTTCAAACTCGTCATGCAGCCAAGCATCTCTTCCTTTGCCCCTCACATTATTTTGCCGCATATCCTGAGGGATAACGAATTAATAAAGGGCAAACCAGAGAGAGAGATTAAAATTTTCCTGACCGAAGTGTAAATTATGCTTTTATTATACCCGTCTGTCGTTACATTAGTCTGTATGGTTTTTTATTTTATTAAACTTTAGTAATAGCAACCTTCGAAATCTTTCTGCTTTTAAAGTTTTGTCATCCTTTAACGTGGAGAATGTTCAAGTTTCTTTCGGCTGGATTTGATGTTAATAGGAGACTTCATCAAGCTTCGCTATGCGAGTATCTGATACAATTACTTAATTTGTTTATGTCATACTGTTAACAATGAGGACGGCATATTTATAATGGAGAAAAAATGAAATTATCTTATAGCCCTAGCTATTTCAGAAGTCCAGAATAATCAAATATCAATTCAATGCCATCCAGGTATCTATTTTGATTCTCTAATCTAGGAAGGGGTTATAAAAATAAAAATTCCCCGCAACATCAAAGATAAAGAAGCGCATTTTAGTTCTCTAACAAGCAATACAAAGATAACCTCCTTCAAGTTCCAACAACTTGATGCATAACTGTGTCACTCAATTAATGCTATTAATTGTGTCCCTTTATAATCTCCAATAACAACGCCATGATTAATTAGCAATCAGAAAGTAAATAGAAACTGAACAAAAGTAAAGTGGGAAATGATTGCAAAGTAATTAAGTAATGGAGGTTATCGCATTAGTTTAAACGTTTTCATTTTCTCAACTTTTCTAGAAGAGCAGTTCCTCTTAAACCGCACTTCCCACTTTTGTAGTGTGAGTAGATTTGAGAGTGTATTCTAGCAAACATTTTCCATTTGAGGATGTACGTAATCAGAAGGAGAGAGAAATTAGTTTTTTTTTTATTTTTGTCTATTATAGCTCAATTTCAGTTGTCTACTTTCTACTATCCACTTCCCATGATAGCCAAACAAAACTGGTAGGAAGCAAACACCACATCATCTATCGCTACAGCTTAGCATATTTTCACTTTCAACTTTATCCAAACAAAATTTCTCAAATAGAAAGTTAAAAAGTACTTTTTCGAAAAGTATTTTCCCTAAGTTTACTTTTCATTTATTTTTCGGTTGCCAAATAGTCAGCCATTGCTCAAGAACAATAATCAAACTTATCCTCGTACTCCTCTCCTTCCAACAACTCTTTTGCCGTTGCACAGCAAACCTATGCTCGCACAATGCACACTAATAAGGCAACCTTTGTCAAGATACGTTTGATTCCCCCTTCCTTCAAACTCGTCATGCAGCCAAGCATCTCTTCCTTTGCCCATCACATTATTTTGCCGCATATCCTGAGGGATAACGAATTAATAAAGGGCAAACCAGAGAGAGAGATTAAAATTTTCCTGATCGAAGTGTAAATTATGCTTTTATTATACCCGTCTGTCGTTACATTAGTCTGTATGGTCTTTTCTTTTTACGCCGTGCAACTGAGGAACAGTCTGATCTGTACAGTTTTACTTCCATCTGTAAACGCTTCCGTCTTCCCTAACAACTCAACAAATTTCAGATAGATTCTGAAATCCTGAACCAAATCACCAACAGATATCCACCGTGATAAATCCGTACTTCTTATCAATGTGGCATACACTAGCTCAATCCCCTAAACTTATAAGAATATATGAAACTGGACGGACTACGGAATGGAGGGATATTCTGGAAGAAGTGAGGAATAACCAATATAATACATCATGGAGACCTATCATTTACTAGCTGTCAAAAGATTAGTATATTGGAAACACAAGCACCCTTACATTCAGAGATGGGTCCTGAAACCTCAATCATCCATAAGCCTACAGGCCAAGTTCCAGCCCTTACGACATAGAGAACTTCTACATTTATAAACATTAGTACCATAGACAACAAAATCAAATGCTCTTCAGCAGACTCTTCCTCTAAACTTCTGAGAGCTCTCAATTATACTCTGCAGCTCGCTAGCCTTGCATGGTATCGCAAGAGCTCCTTCATGGTTGAACCCAAAATCCTCTTCTGCTAACTCCAACAATTTCAAAAACATGGGATCAGAGAGGCAGTTCAGAGACACGATGAATCTCTTTGGTTCATCGTCGTTAACCGCTAACACAGCAAAGTGTCCCTCCTTCACATCCTCGGGAACAAGCTCGTTGGATCTCCTAGACCATGAAAGCTTCCTTTGAAGTGCTCGTACTGCTCCCTTGATCAAGCTGTTGTTCCTTTTCATTGACTTAGCCTTCGCCATCTCTCTATTTGAATTTTTATGTGTTATTTGTTTTGGTTCAGTTTGTTAATTTAATGGTTCCAGTTTGGTTTTCTTTATATAGAGATGGGGATGAAAGGGATGAAACTTAGGTGGTCGAATGACTCTGATTTGGGAGATTTATGTTCGCATAGGCTCACTTGTGTCTCAAGATACAACAACAAAAGAGTGGATGATGTGGGACAAGTGAGAGATTTATGAGAGTGAAGGGTGGCTTGTTCTTACAAGGCAACAGCCTAACCTTTTGCCTTCTATTTTGATATGAAAGGAAGTAATACTTAGTTGTGAAATTACAATGTGGACTCATGGTTAGTTATGATTTATTAAGAATTTCCTCAAGTTTAAGCTCCAATAAATGTGGGTCACCTATACCATTAAATTCTTGTTTTGCCTGTTCACTTCCTCAAAAATAGAAGATATAACAAAATTAGTAGGCTATGAATATTTATTACAGGGTACAACATCTATGATAGAAATTAATAATTGTGAAAAAGAAAAAAAGACTAGAATTAATCTAGGAGACGTTTCAAATATAATCATGATCTAGACTCAACCCATTTATATCAAAGACTCTATCTAGTCTCATGTTACTATAGAAACTTCAACACTGGCCTCAGAACTTGACTTTGTGCCTTGATCACCATTGATATGTTATTGATCAAGTTTTGCTATGTCAAATTCTGGACCATTTCCCGATTTGTGCATGACATCTTCAACTTCTATTCCTAAAAAAAGTGGGGCTAGTTTTCTTATAAGAGAAAGACTAGTGTTTCCATTATCAAGTAGGTTTACGCCATAAACCGCACCATGCTTTCATATCTTATAGGCCTAGATGTTTCAAAAGCTCAAAATGTTTATGAATCAATTAAAGGCATCTAGGCATCAAGGATTATTATCTAATCTAAGAAGGAACTTAAACAATTAAAGCATGCCCATAATATCAAACATCTAATGTTTGGTTGAATTCCTTATAAAGTGCATTAAAGTAGTCCCCTATCATGCACGACCTAAAGAAAACTCTTCAATCTCCAGCAGTTTGCAATAACTGTATGACTGATAAGACTGCTACCAAGCATGTCTCTTGTGGTTTTCTGCTGACACTACTTTAATTAGGTCCCAAGTCAATAATAATCAAGTTTATCCTCATACTCCTCTTATCCCAACAAATCTTTAGCTAATTCTATCCAGGGATTGTGAGGCAATAGTGACGTACATTGTTTCTTTTCCTCTCTTTTCCGGATATAAATTGTTGGCGAAGATGAGACATCTTAGATATTGACATACAAGCTCATTTATCCTCATTTGTCACTAGAAGATGATGATTGCTCTTATTGAGCCACATTGCTCTTATTGAGCCACAGCCTCCGTATCATCACTTTCTGCTAGGCTTTTAGTATTTCTTGCCAGAAATAGAAAATCATTACTCACTGATACCAACAGATGGGCCCCAGAGTATCCCATGTGAACAAGGGTCATAGGTAAGTTTTGAGTCCTAGGCAACAGAACATCAGGGTATGTGAGAGCTAATTAACTTGATGGTGAATGAAGATGCTGAACAGTGGCTTTCATAAATTAGGTAAAAGATGGCTATAAAACTACAAATGCTACACAGGTGAGGCCTGGCCCCTTCAATTTAATCTCGATGTGTATTTGTACGCACTTGTGCATGCTTCTTGATCCGAACTAAAAAGTATTGGGTGCTTCTAGGTGCTGAACCCGATGCCTTGTACCAGAATGCCTAGGTGCCATAGGCTCCAACCCCTCTCTTTTCAAGCATGGAAATTAAATACATAAAATAAGAAAAAATACATAAAATTTAAATGACAACAACAACAAAGTCTTTATCCTGACTTTGTAGGGACAAATTTTAATGAGAAGAAGAGAAATTAGTTAGTTAAAGGAACAAGGAATCATTCTTTTACGTTTAATTTGTTTCATGTTTAATCTAAGTTGCACGAATACAGATACAGATAGGCATATTGGTGTGGATACGGGACACGACAAATTTGAAAAAGGCAGGGTACATGGACATGACTATAATCGCACATATACAACAATTTACATTAGATTACACGTTTGAGTAAGTGTATGCATACATCCAAGAAGTGTCCACTGAAGTTTTGCGTCAGGGTACGGGTATGACACGGGTACGACTTCAGACAGAAGTTCCCAAGCAACATGGGGTTTAACAATACGCTGGTGAGTTAGACTGGAAGGAGCAAAAGAAGAGGAAGAATACTGTGGCACTGGCAGTGACAGCATCCCAAGCAGAGACAGAGTAGTAATAGGATATGACGACTAAATGAGAAACAACAAAAACAGAATTTTAACCCAAATTCAAAAAATTTACGTAGAAAACTAAATTGAACACATAACTACCTTTTCTTAGCTTATGTCATCTGATCGATGATATTGATAATTGAAGACAGCCGGATCAAAAATCGACACAAAGCAGATGTACAGAGAAGAGGCAGAAGTTGGAGAAAGGGAGGCTAAACTGGGATGAGCAAGGAGAGAGCGAGCTGAGGGGACTAATGTATGGGTCAATTAGAACGTAAAAACTACAGTTTAATTGGGTTGAATCAGCTTTAGTGGCTACCCAATTAAACCAGCCTCTATAATATTGGCAACCAGCTAGAGCTAATCAAGTGGCTACCCAAACGGACACAGAAGTATCAAGAAGCAACCAACTCATAACTGTGGCAGGGGTTCTGCCTCAGCCTAGGGGGCTACTTAGATGAGCACCTGGACTGCTTTTAAAACACGGCTTGGTCATATGTGAAATACTCTGCACGCTTCAACTATAATCAACTATAACTCTATAAATGAAAGATGGCAATGAACAAGTTCAGGCCTGAAACTTGTATTGAAGATGAATAATGCATCACAGATTCAGCTAAGGTTCTATCACTTTCTCTCAGAAAATAAATTAACAAAACTAAACTCACAACTCAGCAGAAGTAAATTCTCAATAAGCATCTCAGTTTCCAACACCTACACAAGTAAATTCTCCAGAAAAGGAAATGATCTTTTACAAAACAACAAAGCCAGGATCAGAGCAGAGACATTCTCAGCAAATAAATGTGTTGTTCCTATGAGAACTAATAACAGGAAAACCAAAGACAAACAAATTAAGGTCGACTGATGTATGCAACTGATTATACAAGTGGTAACTATTATTTACATTCTTGAGCAGTTCGTGTGGTCATATAGTAAGCTTTAAATAATACAAGAAGGAAATCGTTGTATCACTGTAACAACGTAATAACACAAATTAATTCTTCTGAGCTATGATCTAATTTGCCTACAATCTATTGGCCAACTTGCCATCTCTATACAGGAGTGCTCAAGGTGTCGTATAAAAAATTGGGTTAAATAAGTAAATAGAAATGATATACATGTAAAGAGATATGAAGTAAATCATGGACTCACTGTTTCAGAGACAGAGAAGGCTGTAGAATACAAGAGGGATAAAAGCATTGTCAAGCTGTGCCGTGTATGCTTCCAATAAACCACTTGCAGTAACTGCCACAAGCAGTGAAAACCAATGCTGCAAAAAGGAAAAAAATGAACCTGAATAAATGCTTATTAAGACCTGTTTGCAGTACTTGGTATAATTCTATGCATTCAAAAATACCCAATCCAGGGCCGGGTAGGCTTACCTAATCCCAGGCAACATGTAGTTAAACAAGATTTCAACCTCTTACTTGGAAGTGATCAAGGCCCAAGCGGATTTAAAATTTTAAGTTTTCTCTAGACATGTCCAATGTAACTTCAAGTTATTATTGCAAATTCAGTTCCATATTTCTACCTTTTCTTGTATAAATGTAGACCTAGTTGAATAAACAATATTTTCACAAGGATTGTAGTTCATACTGTTGCAAGATTATTGGCATTGTTGAAACATGCATATGCCCACTACCTTATCCTACCTGATTAACCTTCCTACTAAGTCCACGACAAAGCCTGCTTAAATCTGGGAAAGGTCCAGATGCTACTGGCAGGCTATCGGAGCCAGTTGACATACCTATATGCAATGACGGAGCTAATTCACTCCTATGCCATGAAAACATGGCATTGACATGCAAAGAACATGCATTACACAATGCAACTTTCTCATCCTTCTCTTTACTTAAAAGAAAGGGTGAGATCAAACCTGGGATAGTATGTAACCAGTGGATGCTAGAAGAGGCAGGAGTGCCGAGCATGCCACCAAGACAGAAGTTATGCCAGCTGCCGTGCCTTCAATTGTTTTTTCTAAGAAAGACAAAGCATGTTATAAGCATTCAGGAAAAAAAGGTTTCCTAAATGAAGCATTTATGAGCTAGCATCCCTGAAAACAAAAGTAAGCAGAAGTTATCTTACTGCCATTTTTGCTCCAACGAAGAACACCATACTTGTGGCCAACCATTGATGCCTGAGGTAATACACATGATAGCACGAGGTTGATTAGAGAATATAATATCCAACAAGCCAAGTGATACGTATAAGGAAGAAACTCTCAAAAGAAGCACCAAAAGAACTCACAGGGAAGCATTAAAAGAAGGGTTAATTGCAGCTAGGCCTCCTGTCATATCGCTGTTTTGAACTTACTATCCCTCTAGATTTGTTGTCATGGATTGACCCCGAGTGAATTTTTGTTTGATGCTTTTACCTCAGGGGTCTATTTATAAAAAAACAGTTATCTATTTCTTCGAGGATAGAAATGTCAACCAAAAAAAAATCACACGGAGGGTCTATCTGCAGCAATAAAACTATAGTAGTAAGTTCAAAACAGTAACACTAAGGGGGTCTATCCACAATTCACCCTTAAAGGAATATAACCTACTAGGTTTTCAATGCCATCAACATTCCAGCAACCACAAGTAGAAATCACATTATTACCAAAATTAGCTAGATGCATCATTAAATATAACATACAGAAAAAATGGGATCAGATGGATGAGTGAAATGTCATACAATGGACATAGCAATGTGGACAGTTCTTATAATGGCTTAAAAGATAATAAGGTACACCCTTGAAGAATTAAGTTTTGGTAACGCTAAGAGCATGATTTTTAAGTAAATCAGGAACCAGTCTGTAACTGATCCCCTGCACTTCAGATAATGACTTTGCTGTTGTGGTGGTGAACTTTTACAGCTATTCTTAGCGTAGGAAGCAACCTAATAGCAAGGTATTGTGAATTAGCAATAGCACATTTTGACTTAAAAAAGAAGTCACCTAAAATTGGTGCTGCATTTAAAGTCAGAAGCTTGCTTGTTTTAAGTTCTCCTCAGAGCTACTATCCCAATTAGCCCCTGCTCATGGTCTTTCGTGTTTATAATTGCCACAAGATCAAGATCATAAATGGCATCCCAAATTTGTGATACCTTATGTTTCCAGATGCACAACTGAATCTAGTTACATCGATAAGGCAATAAATTATTGAAGCTTTTCGAGTTAAATTAGAAGTAAAACTAACCAGTATCTTGTAATTCATTGAGATGGGCCAAAAATATTATAGGTGCAAATAGCACATAAATGAAGGATAATTTTCTACACAAACCAGTCGTGAGCATTTTCTTAAAACTACCCCAAAAAAAACATCCATAAAGCGTGCAGCATTCTATTGCGAATTCATAATCCTGAGGAAATTGATAGAACTTATTTGGTTGGACATAGAAAGGGTTAAATACCATCAAGAGACTCGTAGTGAGAATACTGAATATAAAACAAACACATCTGTAGTCAAGGAAGAATCAATATAACAAGATCCAATTTTGAAGCCCTATACCAGTTTGATCGAAGTATAAAACTCAACAGACTTGAGCTAGAAAGAATTAAGAGGTGTCATCACAATGCATTGTTTTCTCATGATGTCATACACATGAAAAAAATAAGAAGAACTACCTCCAATTGCAATAATATAATCACATGCATACAAGAAAAGGATGGAAGCAGTTGAAACAACCCACACAGATCACCAACTAAAACTTACCATGGTATCACCAATACCCAAACTCAAAATCCCAGCAAAAGGGGCGAGAGGTCGATCGTTAAACCCAGATGACATCCATTTTGGAAGGGCACAACCCAGCAGGAGAGAAAAATGACTGGGAAAAAAAGTTATAATTAGAAACAAAAGGCAATGAAACGATGTTTCCCCAATGGCCAAATTTTCTACGATACATGGTGCAGCAACTTTTAAAAACTAAGAAAATCAGAAAATCACCTAATGATAAGAATTTCCGAGTCACGATGATCAGTGAAAGCACTCATGAACTGATGTACAATGTTCCCCAAGGGCCAAATTTTCCAAACCTGTCAAAAAGAATTTAATAATCTTAAAATAATAAAGGACCTGCAAAGAGCTTTTCTCATCCATGATCTAACATGGAAATACAGTTTCTCACATGTACTTAATATACACATGATTTTAACGAAATTAAAGAATATCTAATACTATTATAAAAGTGTGCTACCATGTTAAAACATTTTTTTCCAAAAGTACCCTCCAATTTACATTAAAACACATACATACACACATACGTGCATGCATGAAATCATATATATAACATACTTCATTCAGTAATTACATAGTATACATGAAGAGATAGCCTTTTAATTGTACCATTATATCTATGTAATGGCATCCAACTAAACCCTCAAACTTTCCCATCACATAACCTCCTTTACTATTATTATAATGTAGCACTAGCACCGCTCAAATTTTTAGTCCGTTAAGAAAAAAAGTCATAGTATTAGAATGTACCATTAGAGATTTCATTCACAGTGAATACCCTAACCGTTGTTAGACACAAAAGTTACATTTCCATTATTGCAATGTTAAATTAAAATTGAATTAACTTATGGTTTTATAACTTCTTCATCAAATCCACTTAAATGACATTAATCCAATCAAAACCTTTGAAATTCTTCTCCTTTTCTATCATTATACTATATATATATATATATATATATATATATATATATATATATATATATATATATATATATATATATATATATATATATATATATATATATATATATATATATATATATATATATATATATATATATATATATATATATATATATATATATATATATATTTATTTATTTATTTCTCACCGTCGCCGACCTTCATTGTTGCCACTCCCCTGTCGAGATTGTTGAAGATGGAGTCTGCCTCTGAGACCTTCACCACGAACTCTGGCGACACCACGGGTGATTATGATATTATGGTAAATATCTAGAGTTATATATATACAGTATTATGTCACTTTCTTTCTCTCTTCAAATTATTGGTCTTTTCTAATACTAACTGCGTTTCTTTTTCTTTGGTTTGTGCACGAGCCATACATAAATCTCAATAACCCAAGACAACATTCAGTTCATTAAGTACATATAAAGTCTTATCTCATCCTCTTTCTCTCTTCCAGTTATTAGCCTTTTCTCATATTAATTTTCTTCTTCTTGATTTGGTTCAGATGAAGGAATATCATAGAGAGAAGATACCATTTGAAGGTTTGCTTCACAAAATTAAATGTTGTTCTTATTGTTTTGAAAAAATGTCTATGTAGTATATTTATGTGGTATTATCGAAGATGTCAGAGGTTTGATATAAGGGATGTTGGTTGTCTAAAATGCAATTAAATTATTGTTACATAATTCTTGCATTAAACCTACTTAAATTGCATTGATCCCATCAAACGTTTTCTAATCACTTTACTAGAAATAAAAATCCATCATTAATTGCCCAAATATATCTTTCTCATTTACCTTTCTCGTTATCGCTGGACCGCCATTGCAGGCAGCCATTTGTCACATGTCGTCGATATTGTTGATGCTGGAGTTCGCGTCTAAGACCTCTGTGCACTATGGCGACACCACGGGTGGAGATTCCCAAATCATGGTAATTCTTGAGTTATTGGATTTATTTTGTATTCTTTTGAAGAATAGTGATTGAATTATTTATTTCTAATCTGGATGCAAGTGTTATCGTTGAGGAGCAAGGAGAATCGGTTGCTTTTCAAGCTTCCTCTAGATGACGTGAGAGGAGTTTTAGTTTTTCATTTAGAGAAATTTTATCTATTTTGGAGGATCGAACTTCAATTTGTAGAAGTTCTATAATGCATGCAATTTATGGAAGTTTGTTAATGTAATTTGGAGCTTATCAGGCATTGGGTAAAATCATATATTAGTTTTAATGTCAAATGAAGTAAATATTAATTTATTCTTTGATTCTTTGAGCTCAATAACTAACTAAATTTATTTTGACATTTACGTTTGCACCATATTCTTTAATTCTTAGCCATATGTTAATTTTGAACAATTGACTTTCCATCGATTAGTTACTAATTTTAAACACAAAATTAATTTGCAATTTGTAAATAAAATTATTTCCAACATATATAATATCATTTTATTATTTAATTGTTTGATATATCGTTATAATATATGAACTTTATATTTTTAATATACTTACAACATATTCTCGATTATTTCATCAAATATAGAAAAGCAATATAACTACCCTATATTCCAAAACGTATATTTCGAGTCTCTTCATCATTTTCATGCTAGGAAAAAGTTCAAAAAGTAAAACAAGTATGTATACGTGCAACGCACGTGCACTATACTATTAATATGAAAATTGGCTAAAGGAAAAGCTCAAGGCACATAAAGCCGATTCAGTTTACATCATTAAAACTGTACATTAGGTAACTAAAATGCTCAATAACCTTTTTTGACGATGCCCACCCTTTTGTAGAGATCCCTCTTCAACTTCCAAAGTATATAGTCAAAATTGTAAAAAACTAAAAAATTAATTTTTCATCTAAACTCCTAATGTCAAAACATTTTGAACCATTAGAAATATGCATCTTTGCTCTTAATTCTTCAATTCGTTGGAGATCTCAACTCCACTGTATTCCCATACATCTGCAATTGATGTATATATTTTGATTGGATGTTTTGAAAGATGACAACAGATGGTCATAATGGCATCTAGCCAGGGCAGGGCGGGGTGGAATTAGTAAAATAGGCTAAAGCTATGTACCAACAACAAAACACAACAGCACCTAAAAAATTCTAAAGATAAGTAAAAGCAAGTATAATGTTCAATACACGTATCCAGTATACATGTGTTTGACACGTGTTTTAAATCACACTTCATGTTTGAAGTAATGTGCTACATAGTTAAAGGGACGTTACTAATAGGGATATTTCCTAGAACAATCTCAAAGATAGAAAACAATTAATATTCCTATTCTCATCTAAATTGCTCAAGACAAGACGAACTTCTTTACATGGAAAAAGGCTAGATGTTAAGTGCATTACTAGAGTATTCAACTGTATTCATGCATTTATCTATAGAAATGAGATTAAAATCTTAAACCAACACGACCATCATTATCCACTTACAACAGCATATTAAATGATAAATTGGATTGCCAAATTAACTAAGGGTTATAAGCATATTGAAAATTGACTTACTCGAATCATTTCTAATACCAAGAAAACTGCCAAAGCTGCACCAAATGCTAGATCAAGAAATAATGGCTGCATGCAGAGATGTTTGTAATTAACTACTATGTTGAGACATACTGATCACAGATATATGGTTTTAGTTCATTCTCCTAACCTGAAAGAGAAGAGCGGGCAAAAACATTATAACTGCTACCATATGGTAGTACTTTCGGAGAAGGATCCTCTCTATCTTGCTGTGCTTTGAAATATTGTAGAATCGCAAAACAGAAACACAGATCACAGATATCCAGTACATGCATAACGCCATCCGTTTAAGTGGCTCAGAGAACACAAAAATAAAAACCCTGCAGAGACCACATTAACAAACATCAATGTCACTTTGACAAATAAAACAGTCCAGGAAGCACACAGAAGTTTGTATCTTAATAACTTCAATAATGTCAAAATCTAGGCATGAGTGTTTAACTTAAACGATTTTTTAAGAATGATGAAGCTAGACATCATCTTGAGTTGATCAAAGAACAAAAGTAGAGCAAGAGAGAAGATAGTGTTGGTTTTTGCACAACACAAAGAAATTGGTTTTTGCACAACACAGAGAAAAGCTCTTTTAGTTTCAATGATATAATATGTCGAAGATGTTACACTGCAATGTATTAAAATATTACATTTATGTCTACAAGTTACCAAGAAATTAAAGAGGGAACACAACTGTCAGCAATCGTGAAAACAGGTGAAAGTGTAACAAAGCATACTTTTCAAAGATGAGAATAATGAAGGAAAAAAATATTCTAAGTTGCTTACAAACATTGTAGGTGGTTATTGGTTAGAATCATTTAGCAACAGACAGCTTCCCAGCAATGGTATATAGAAGAAATTAACTAAAATGTAATGGCTGACCAAAATCATAAGACCTTAGACATTGGGGATAAAATGCCATAGAAGGAATTGCTGTTTCACACACGCTCTGTTTCAAAAAGTTAAATACTTGGGCCAAAAGAAGGATTTATTTTAATGAAGAAGGCACCATACTACAGATTTTCTAGGCATGTACTATTTTGTAATTATAACCATAATGGAAACTCAGCAGAAAGTAGAGGGAATCACCTAGACTCTTATCCTCTTCACGTAAAGGAGAAAAGGAAAGTGAACAAAAATCAAAAGAGAAAAAGAACAAAGAAACTAAGAAAGAGAGAACTAGTGGTTCAATTACACTCTATTTAAGAATCATCACTAAAAACACATCATATAGTCATCAAGTGATTTGCATTCCGAACCATTAAATTCACTTTTCCCAAGCCAATGCGCAGACAACCGCATATCATATGCACAATCAGTATTGCATATTTCAGTCGTCATATCTTTCTGCAATTGCACTTTAAAAAGAACCATGAAAGTCTCATGTTAAAGACAAAAGAACTTCCTTGACAGCAGGCACAGCACATACTGTACTAAAAGCATAAGGATGCAGCTGTAATTAATTGTTTATTCTTTTTCAAGTCTGGGCATAAAATCCTGCAGACTGCAACTAATACGGAGCAGCACCTTAAGCTTATCAAAGAAAGATGTTTCTAAGTAACAGGAAAGGAAGAAGCTTTAATAAATTAGACATAAACTCTATATGTGATATGTTCTGATCTTGGATGTTTTTATGTCTGTCTTTAATTTTTAGTCCTTCCAAATATGTTCATCACTTGCAAAGGCCAGTCAGGTGATGGTGTAAAAGTGTTAAATTATCAATTCAGACTGAAGTTGTAAATCATAAAACAATAAATATGAGCCTAGGTATAACATCATTCTATAAATCTATTACCTCTACTGTGATCAAATTTATATTGTTAGTTGAGATTTATCCGATTAAGAACTATTAAGAACAAGGAAAACCAATATGTAAGCTTTTTTCTCTGCTACTTACGGCACCAATAGGAATATTATTACTAGAATTGAAGGAACATAGTCCCAACGAAATTAAGAGTACCTTTACTATATTGAGAAGAATATAATCACCAAAAGGATTCTCATGATCCATAATCATAGCCTTAATAAATATTGACAAAATAATCCAATTAATTAGCTCCATGACGACATATTATAAAAATGAAAGCTAAATGTTTATAAGTGGAAGTGGAAGCTTTACCTTGTACCATGTCTCTTGTGATATATCGTACATTATCACAAAATTCTGGCTAATTATACCATTAAAATTCAACAGTAATAAGCACGATCAAGAGCCAACATTTGGTTGAGTTAAAAAAGAAGTATGCATGATTCTGTTATATTTAGAAACTGGTGTTATCTAAGAGCAATCCATAAGTGCTTATAACTAGGAAGAATATAAAGGAACAAAATTAGCAACAGTTAAGGAAAAAGGTTAAAGATATATACCACGGCACAGGATGAACATGAAAATCCTGAATGAAGTACATCCATGCAGGAACTATCATAGTTAACATGACAAACAGAGAAACATAAAATAAAACAGAATTCCCAATCACTCTACATCTTCCCACTTCTTGCTCTGCAGACTTTGTGGGAGTTGTGAAGTGCGACCAAATTCGAAGGGCAAATTTGTAAAATGTGGGCAAAAGAAGAATACCCAACAGCACTCCCTGTATTGGAAAAGGCATGTGATTACAATTAAAAGTAATAGAAACTACCTCAAATAGTTCCAAGGATTATACCTGAATAATTGTGCTTATTTCGCTTCCATTTCCAATTTGAACAAAATGCAGTCGTGGAAATAGGGATGTGCTGATCTGCAAGAGAGAATAATATCATAAGACATTAGTTGCTTCGCTGGCACCATTGCAATATATTTTTAAGATGGGCTGATAGAAAATTGCTTGATTATAAAAGAAGAAACCTTTGACAAAGTATAAGCCAGCATATCGCTGAAGTAGAGAACCAAACCACTAGAAGCAAGGAGTGCTTCGCCTGAAAATAAGACAAACAACTGAAGTAGGTTGTAAGAAAATAACAAACTCTGTTTCATTGTAAAACCTGAATAGTACCTTTGATTAAAGCATTTATTGCAATTGACCTAAAAAATCAACCACATTCCTCATAATAGTACAATCCAATAACTATAGCACTTACGAAAATTATTAGAGGAAATAGTCAAGCATTTAACAGAAAATGCTCATCATTTTTTCCAACTATACTATTTGCGAATAATTCTCAGATGCACTACTTATTATATGTGTGTGAGTGCTTGTGCGCGAGCACACGTATCACACATCTAAGGCATTACATAATTTACATGAGTTATCATTCCCCGTATTATTGTTTATTATCCAGATGAAGCACACCTAAAAAGCGAGATCAATTTTTTTAGTTGTTACTTCCATGTTGTGGACGACTTCCTGAAACATTACTATGACTATATTAGATGCTTCCATTGATAGGAAACTCTGTTACTTTACAAACCAGAAAGTCACCTCTTCTATCCGTCTTCCCCATTAGGGAAAGCGCACAAGAAAAATGTAAAATCACCAGAGAACGAATTACATATTTTTAATGTCTAATTATCTAGTCATCATCAGACCAGGATAAATCAGAGTGTTTTCTGAAAAACCTTGTCATATTCATCGATAATGAATCCAATAATCGTAAATCACACCGGCAAGTTCAATAGCATTAATGAGCTAAAAAATTAATTGAAATTCCTTCAGAAGTTAAAACAAAAGAAATCAAGCCAATACACTCCGTAGTATCAATGGTTAAATCTGCATTTTCAGACGAGAAATTTACATAAAGTTTCAAACTTCTTATCAGTTAAACTTGGTGACCAGTCATCAATTATCTATAATTGACATTTATTTATACAAAACATTCTGTAGAAAGAAATTGCAAAATAAATGACCATAATGCTCACTAGTCAATATCACTGGACCTACTGGTCAATAATCTAATTGACTTCAATTAGTTATAGGGTGTTTGTCCTATTGGACACCTCAATCTTTGTTAATTCTATATTAAACCCCAATCTTAATATTTCTAAATTAGACCCCCAGGTCCATTAAGATTTTTTAAACAAGGACCCCAAAGCTGTCAAGTTATTTAAATAAGACCCTCAAATCTACTCAGTTGTTTTAAATAAGATCCCCATGTTGAACAAATGTGAAGATTTGGGGATCTAATTTAGAAATATGAAGATTTAAGGGTCTGATATAAAATTAACAAATCTTTGGTGGGTTCTAATACGAAGAAAAAAACCATCTATATCAACAAATCTTGTAGAAGTAAAGCTCCATACTTCTAGCCAATGGAATTCTTCTTTACATCTTTTGTTTGCCCTGATGCAATATGGTGCTGGATGGTATTCACAAGTAAACATATGACTAGTCCATACAGCACCCAAAAAATGCAATATGATTTCAAGTATAACTATTTCAGAAAGGAAAAAAGGAAACAGTTCCACGAAGAATATGGCAGCTGAGAACAAATTAGTACAAAGTTTAAAATTCAGATTTGAAGGATGGCTGAAGCTATTGATGAATATATACCTATTGAGGCACAGGATGGAAATGTCTGAAGAATATGTTGGATAAGTTTCACAGTTACTAGCCCATGAATAAGCAACCATGATAAATTGAATGCAGCACACCATCCTGTAATCCATCAAAACTGATTTTATTCTTTTGACAAAAATTACACCTTTAGTTAGTCAGCTAACCAAAGGCAAATAGTCAAATATCAAAATAGCATCCCCTCACTGTAACATAATAAAGCAAGATGTGTTAAAATACTGACCACTGTATGATTTTCTTGCAAAAGACAGATAGTATGTTAGTGCGTAAGCAATTGTGTATAATAAGCTATATTTTGAAGCTCTAGAAAGCCATAGATTCAGACGACATGTGGTTGTGGGAGACTGTTGCAGCGTTTGATAGATGAAGATAAGCACACCAAAGCAGCTTGCCGATGCAGCCCAATATTGCGTACTCAAATATGCGCTCCCTGCCCAAAGCAACAAGAGGATCTTCAGATAGAAATCGCTAAAAAACTATGTGTAAATATAACATAAAAGAAGTAAATGATGTCAAAGTATAGAGAAGATATCTTCCCGGGGTAGTAAATATCTCTAGAATCTGTTACAGACAATTAATACTATAACTCTTAAAATGAGATGAACCCTTGCAATCAAGACCTTAAGTTGGAAAGGACCTTAACAAGTAACAATTGTGCTTGAATGGCCGCTTCCTGTAATCCCCCACCCCAAACATACGCGTGCACACGCACACACAATAAAACCCCTTCCCTGAAAATGCCCACGAATTTTTTTAAGAAAATAAACAACTGCCTCCTCCCCTCCATAAAGTCAAGGACCATTCCTTACAATGGCTAAAAGGCTGCAGGCTTTCCAATAATAGAAGAAAACTATGATACAAGTATAATTAAAAACTATCTAAATATGCTAGTCATTCTTTTAAAGGTTCTAATGTAGATAAATACACATCATACATTATTCCACTTTATCTGACATTCATACAGTCATTGGCAGTGAACGGTTGCCTATGACTATATATCCACAAACTCTTAACAAAAAAGCGAAATATAGAGCACTAATAAAAGTTTGAGACAGACAACACAAAAAACATGAAAGTTTCAAAATACTTTAATAAGAACCAATCTGAACAAGTAATCATGCCTTGATGCAGATCAAAGAGTTTACCGTCAAGTTCAATATTATTCACTGATATAGCTCTTGACATTTGTATCAATCGTGATAACATAACAGTAGGAAGTGTAACTGCACCAAGTAGTATTCCAGATGAAGCACCGGGCCTGAACAAGAGATAAACTAATAATGAAGTTTGGAATACACAATCATTTCTACTTTCTTAAGCTACAAAAGCCTTCAAATCTCATATGTGCAAGCTTACACAATTTTCAACCAGAACAATTCATCCTATAAAATACAAGTTGCAGTTAACTTTATGGAAAATGCATCATTTGCATACATTACACATGAAGAGTGATAAACAAATAAGTAAAACACTAAAATTCTCTTAGCAAACACTATTAGCATCAAAATCCCTAACCAACCGGAACCCAAACTAATCTCACATAAAAAACCTAACCAATCAGAACACGGAAGATCCGGTCGATAATAAAATGAGAGAAAATTGTTTGAATTATTCACATACATTGCACATAAAGAGCGATACAAAGAGGTAAAACCCTAAATTCTCTTAGCAGACACTATTAGCATCAAAATCCCTAACCAATCAGAAGCCAAACCAATCTCACATCAAAACCCTAACCAACCAGAACACATAGGATCCGATCAAGTAGTAATCTTAAACCTAATAAATTCGAGAATAAAATGAGAGAAGATTGCATAATTTACATACGTTACACATGAAGAGCGGCAACAAAGAGGTAAAACCCTAAAATACTCTTAGCATACAGTATTAGATATCCCTAATCAGCTAAAATCCAGATAAATCTCACATCAAACCCTAAAATTCTCTTACTCTCACCTCGGTTTGAAGCGATTTAGGGCTTTCGAATTGTCCGCTGAGATCTCGACGGCGAGTCCTGCGATCGCGAGCAAACATAGGGCAAACGCCTCGTAAAGCAAAGAGAGAGGGGTCGAGAAGAGGACGCGGGAAACGAAGAGGAAGACGACAGCTCTCTCGCCATTGCAGAGCTCGAAGGCCCCTGCCATGGCGCGATATCCAGAAGTAAAGAATTATGAGGAGAGAGATTTTTTTTTTAATAGATTTATTTCCTTTTTAAAGGCTAAATAGCACATAAATACCTTGTAGTTTTTACCCTATTTTGTACTTTAATACTCTCACCTGTTTTTGGTTGCACATGTGTACCTCCGAAGTTTCTAAAAATTGCACTGTAATAGCTTTGTTATGTAAATATGAGAAATTTTGCCCAATATTTTCTCATTTGACATTCACAAGCTAATTTTAAAATTTTGGCTTCGGTCCCTATTTACCCCCTAAACTAATAATTTTGTCTCCTTACACCCATTGAACTATTTGTTGTCTCATTTTACTCACTGAACTAACCAATTCGTCCTTATTTATCCCCTGAACTATTTTTAGTCTTACATTATTTGTTGAACTATCATTTCAGTCACACCTTATCCCCTGAATTATCACTTTATCATAAATTAATAAAAGAGATGTATTAACTTGGTACCAAAAGTGTTAGTTCAAGGGATAATGTAGAATTAAAAATAGTTCAAATGGTAAAAAGGCGATGTATTCAATAGTTCAAGAGGTAAGATGAAACTGAAAATAGTTCAGGGAACATGATTGAACAAAATTGAAAAGTTCATGAGGCAAAGTAGGGGCTAAAACCTAAAAAAAATTTATCACTTAATGTTTGCTGAACTTACTGTTAAGTTCGCCATTATCTATTTTAAACTAGGGTGTTTTTAATAATAAATTCCACAATGCTAAGAGATAAAAAGTTCTTAAATTAGCTTGTGAGTGTCACATAGGACAATTCAGAGCAAAATTAGCATGAGGTATTTACTTTACCATTTAGAAACTGAGGTACATGATTGCAGCCAAAAACAAACGAGGGTATATATGTGCAAGAGAACAACTACAAGGTATTTAAGTGCTAATTACCTTTTGAACCTAAATAGACGGGAAATATACTGTAGATATTATGGTGGTCAGCGTTGGGTTTGCGCGACGACAAATTTGACTCTTGGGCGGAACCCAAACTGTTCAACAAACCTTACCAACTATGAGCGTGTGAGTTACGGATTTTAGCGGGCCACGTTCTTAACTGAAAACTCATTATTGGGCCTCAACCTACCCTATTGTTTCAGCCAGTTTATAAAGTATTACTGTTCCTCGTGGATTCTGGGCTTAGGCCAGACCTACTACAGGATTAACACCGACCCGTTATTAAACGGGTTACCCGACCCGATTTGTCAAACCCAAATAATCCCATATATTGGATTGAGCACGTAAAAAGAAAACTCGAAGGAGGACAGTGATTTTTCCTTGCTAAGGATCTAAACGATGATGATAATCACATGATTAATGTTATAAATATGGATATGTCAAACATTCTATTCAAAGTGCTTGACATTTCACGTCGGTGTAGGAAAAGATGGAGAGAGAGAGATAGGCTTTTTGGGGCTATGTAGACAGTTCTTTTCAGTGTGTATTTCAAAAGAGTTGTCACCTCTATTTATAGGGCAATGTCCACTATCGCTCTACCCCAAAAATCTGCCCATGAACTGATTTCTCTCCTAAAATCAGTATAATAACTTAACAAGCTCCAACAGTCTATTATCTCAGTTTGTTGAGATAATTGTGTTGGCTGATTTGGTTACACTAACCAAATCAAAATAATATCTCCCACTTGACCAAATTAACCAAGTGGCATGCCTCCCACTATTCATGAGATCATATGTTTCTACTTACTATTACTCCTACTATCCGTAGTGAATAACTCTTATTTTATTATTCATGAAATTTTACTTGGACTTATTTATTCCTAAGTCCCATGAAACTTACCTGTTTGATAAAAGATTCTGCTAATATATCTTTTGTCAAAGGGTTAGCAATCATATCTATAGTAGGAATTAAAGTCACTTTAACTTCTCTCTTTTCTACAATATCTTGAATGAAATGATATTGGATCTCAATGTGTTTTTCTTTAGAGCTATTCACACCACTATTGATCAGGCTAATCGTTGTCTGATTATCACAATAAATATCAACATGTTTTTCTAACAAATTGAGATCTACATCAATCAAAAATCATATTATCCAGACAACATGTGTAGTTGTCATACTGCAAGGTACATATTTTGCTTCTTGTATGTATTTAGCAACACACCCTTATTTCTTGCTACTCCAAGAAACAGTTCCTCCTTTAAAGATGAACAAGTGTCCTGAGTGGATTTTCTTTCAACTTTATCACCTCCAAAATCGGCATTGAAGTAACCGAGGAGATCGAGCAAACTGGCTTGATAAACCAATCTATGAGTCAATGTACATCTGATATACTTTATAATCTTTTAACAGCTTCCCAATGTGCTGGTCTCGGATTACTTTGATATCGACTAACCAGACTTAGAGCATAAGCTGAATCAGTTTTGGTGTACAATATTGCATACATCAAACTTCTACCTGTTTGAGCATAAGGAACATCTAATGACTTTTATCCCTTCAGGGCTTTGCTCTTTATACAATCTCTTTCCCATGACTAATGGAGTTGGTGCCACATTGAAATTCTCTATTCCAAACCTTTTAAGAACTGACCCTAAATAATTTTCCCGATTTAAACTTAATATTCTAGACTTTCTATCTCGAATTATTTAAATTTTAAGAATATATGATGCATCTCACATGTCCTTCATCTCAAATTTTTCACTGAGGTTTGCCTTAGTTTTGTTCAATATTTCCATGTCATTTCCGGCGAGCAATATGTCATCCACATATAAGGATAATATAGCAAACTTGCTCACACTTTTCAAGACATATACACAATTATCTAATTTGTTCTGAACAAAACCAAGTTTGATGACTGTATTATGAAACTTGAGATACCAATGTCTAGAAGATTGCTTTAAACCATATAGATATTTCATTAATTTATAAACTTTATGTTCCTGTCCTTCCACCTGAAAACCTTCAGGTTATTGCATATATATCATTTCCTTCAACTCTTCCTTGAGGAATGCTATTTTAACATCCATTTGGAATAACTCTAGATCAAGATATGCAGCAATAGCCAAAATAGTTTTGATGGATGCAAATTTAGCTACAGGAGAGTATGTCTCCTGAAAGTCTATTCCTGCATTCTGGTTATAACCCTTAGTAATTAATCGTGCTTTGAATTTATCAATAGACCCATCAACACGGTATTTTTTTAAGCACCCATTTGCATCCTATAGCTTTTCTATTTTATGATAAATCACATAACTCTCAGACCTTGTTCTTTTCTATAGAATCAAGTTCTTCTCATGGCTTCTAGCCATAAAGCTGATTCGTGCGATTTTATCACGTCGGAGAAGATCAGTGGATCTTATTCTTCTATATTTGTCTTTACCGAGAAACAAGATGACTCACATGAATATAAATAGTAATCATCCATCCATGAAGATTGTGTTCTTGGCATTTTGTTGCCTACAACCGGTTGATGAGGTACATTATTTTTCATAGGTATTTCATCATTTTTAAGGTTAGGTTCATTCACAATATTTGGGTCATTAATGGGAACAACACTGTAATAGTCATCATCTATTACAGTTAGAGGTTCTGTTTCCTATTAAACTTGTTCGTCTTCCTCTAGATTCTCTAGAAATGTTGCATCTCTGCTTTCAATGACCCCTTTTTATTGTAGAACTCATAACATTTTGATTTTTCTGAATACCCTATGAATCTACAATTTACTATTTTAAAGTTTAAATCTTTAAGTTGGTATGGAATGAGAACATGGGCGACAAATCTCTACTTCATGAGATGACTCAAATTAGGTTTTCTCTTATTCCATAACCCATAGGTTTTCTCTTATTCCATAACCCATTAGGTGTAGATACAACTGACTTGATGAGAATTCCATTCAAAATATAATTTGCAGTTAGCAATGCTTCTCTCCAAAATCTTTTAGAGAGACTGGAATTAGATAACATACATTTAACTACATGCAGTAACATTCTATTCTTTTTTCAGCAATATCATTCTGTTGTGGTGTATACGGCATTGTTGTATATCTTTTAATTCCATACCGAATACAATAACTCTCAAATTCTTTAGAGTTATATTTCTCATCTCTATCAGTTCTCAAAAATTTGATTTTCCATCCAAGTTGGTTTTTCGACTTCTGTCTTATATCTCTTAAAGCATTCTAAGGCTTTCAATTTTATAGAGATAAAATAGACATGTGCAAACTTGGAATAATCATTTATGAAAGTAATAAAATATTCTTTATTATTATGAGTTTTAACACTTAGGGGACCACAAATATCTGAGTGTATCAACCCTAAAAGTTTATTGGCTCTTTGTCCACCAATAAAAGATTTTCTGGTTATTTTACTAGTTAAATAATACTCACATGGTGGTAATTAAATATTAGAAAGTGCAGCCAGCGAGCTTACTTTAATAATTTCTTTTATTTTTAAAATACTAGCATGTCCTAGTCTAGAATGCCACAATTCAGACTAAAAAATATAACAAGATAAGTTAGTTCAAATTAGAAATTTTACTATCAGAATTATTACAAACTATTAGAAGAATGCATAATTTATGCTCGGGTGCATATTTTCTCATAGCATACACTATTGTTTTTGCTTATAAAAATTCTGTTATTGTAGAACATAATTTCCAACCATTTCTTCATCAAGGTGGGAACATAGATCAGGTTGCGCTAAATTTCTAGCGTGTAAAACACATCGTTGAGGATGAGAACACTGCTCCTAAGGTTCAATCTGTACGAATCAATATCTTCTACATCGAGATATGTATTATTTCCTATATAAATTCTTTGTTCACCTTTCTTCAACTCAATGAACTCTGTGACTCCATTCTTATCCTTTGTGATATGTTTTTATCGCATTGAAGTCGATCCACCAACCGTTGATATCCGTCATCGCAACGTTACATTCCGTCACACTAATGAATTCTCTTTTGCTAGTACTCCCTTATTCCTGATGCTTATAGCCTCCCTTATTCTCCTGCTTTTCACCTTGTGGGTAAGTAGGCTTGAAATGCCTGAACTTTCCACAATTATAGCAGGCTCCACGAGGTACTTTCTTCCTCTTGAGATGCTGCGATTTTAGCCCTCACGGTTGTGGTTTATTAGGGCGAGGGTTTCTATAACTTCCAACATTATGCCTTTGGCGGATGTAATTCATCTCTTCTGCACTATGTTCAGTTCGGTTCCTTCATGCTAGCTATTAAGTCTGTTCTATCACTAGATGTATTGAAAGATCGGATGATTTAATGGCAATGTTAATTATTAATGTAGCATTTAGCATCAAATATATTTAAAGATAATATGTTTGATATAAAATTTAGCATCCAATTGACAGTGGAGAATAATAAATTTTCATGAACTTAGAAATACTCAAGTTTCTTTCTTTGTATTCATGATTTAAGATACTTTAGCCGGTATGCAAAGTGATTATTTGCCTCGTTCTTGGATTATTGAGTTTGGAAGCCCTATCATTTGATCTTTAGGAGATTGATGGCCTGAATCAATCACTAATACATGTCCTAAATATAATTACATGTATGGCATGGCAGTTGTGAAATGGATTGATGCTATAGTGGGGAAAAGATTGTGACATTAGCTTTCAAGGACATTTATTAATAGAGGATTTGACTTGTAATTGTAATCGGTAATGATGGGAACAAATACACATTTTGTTATGGAGAATATGAAAGGATACAAAAATAATCTCTGTAGAATGGAGATGATGAAAGTGCTAAATGGATTCATGATAGAGAGGGAAAAAAAGAAAGAGGAGAAAAAGAAAATGTATAGGCAATGGGATTTAATTGAACTATTTGATATGTGTGTTGCCTATTGAGCTACCTAAGAAATAAAAAGAAAAAGTAATTAGGTGGTGGGATTAACTAAACTTGGGTGTTGGCAGGATTTTTTATTTTTATTTTACAGAGGGTGTTGGCAGGATTGATTGATGATTGATTGATATTCATTGATTGATTGATTGATTGATTGATGATTGATTGATATTCATTGATTGATTGATTGATGATTGATTGATTGATTGATTGATTGATTTAAAGAGATTACTTGGACAAATTAATTATAATTTTTTGTAGTGCTTGTATCTGTTTTGTAGATTTCATTTGATTTATCCTCTGTAATTAATCTATTCATAGTTAGTATGGTTGTCGGAAGTTTCATTAGTAATTAAAAAGAAATCTTTTAATGAGCAATCTATACTACTTATAAAAGAGGATGTGAGTGTCAAAACTTTTAATTTCCCAAAATACCCCAATCCATTTAACAATATTCTACTTTAATAATTAACTAATTATTAAAATTAAAAGATTAAAAAAAAGAGACAAAGAGGTGACACCCGCAAACTTATGAATAGCCGTTGCAAAAAAGAATGTGAATGGCTTCATATAATGTTTAAATCAGCAAGAGATCAGTCCTTTGGAAGCCCAGCAACTCCCTCGCTCTTCTTACTTCAAGTCCTTTAGAATCCCAATAACTCTCTGGCTCTTAATTCAAGCCTCTTCATATCCTCTATGTCTTTAACTACCAAACCCCATTCCATATATAAAAACCACTTAACCTTAGATCCCCATCATCAATCTCCTCCTCCTCCTCCACTGACGCCATGGGTCGAGTAATCCGAACCCAGCTGAAAGAAGTAGGCTCTGTCTCAATGCCCACACCCACCACCGCAAAGAGTACCTAGACCGCTTCTGCAACCTTAAATTTGACGAGTGCAATGGCTACTTAAAAGGTGGTGTCCCCGACATCATCCACGATCCAGGCCGAGGAGCGCCGCTCACATGTGTGACTTTTCACCAATCATGCATTTCAATACAAGCATCAGAAGGAGCTGTTTAATCTCATGGTTTGATTTTTGTTTTCTTTTATTTTGTAGATACGATGTTGGTCGAGCGGTGTTAATAATAAACTCTAATTTTGTTGGTAGTTCTCGTAAAAAATAATATATTATACGTTTCTTGTCCACTTCGCAAAAGTGTTCAGGTTGTCTAATGAAGCATTTTGCTTATTGCATTTCACCACAAGGAAAAAAAGAAAGAGGAGAAAAAGAAAATGTATAGGCAATGGGATTTAATTGAACTATTTGATATGTGTGTTGCCTATTGAGCTACCTAAGAAATAAAAAGAAAAAGTAATTAGGTGGTGGGATTAACTAAACTTGGGTGTTGGCAGGATTTAATGATGATAAGGATTAGCTATGCATTTATTGCTGCTCTTTAACAGAGAGAGAGATAACAAATATGTGGCATGTTTAGTTGGATTGGATTATTTATCAAACACATCGTTGAGGATGAGAACACCGCCCTAAGGTTCAATGCATGCGAATCAATATCTTCTACATCGAGATATGTATTATTTCCTATATAAATTCTTTGTTCACCTTTCTTCAACTCAATGAACTCTGTGACTCCATTCTTATCCTTTGTGATATGTTTTTATCGCATTGAAGTCGATCCACCAACCGTTGATATCCGTCATCGCAACGTTACATTCCGTCACACTAATGAATTCTCTTTTGCTAGTACTCCCTTATTCCTGATGCTTATAGCCTCCCTTATTCTCCTGCTTTTCACCTTGTGGGTAAGTAGGCTTGAAATGCCTGAACTTTCCACAATTATAGCAGGCTCCACGAGGTACTTTCTTCCTCTTGAGATGCTGCGATTTTAGCCCTCACGGTTGTGGTTTATTAGGGCCAGGGTTTCTATAACTTCCAACATTATGCCTTTGGCGGATGTAATTCATCTCTTACTGCACTATGTTCAGTTCTGGTTCCTTCATGCTAGCTATTAAGTCCTGTTCTATCACTAGATGTATTGAAAGATCAGTGACAGATTTAATGGCAATGTTAATTATTAATGTAGCATTTAGCATCAAATATATTTAAAGATAATATGTTTGATATAAAATTTAGCATCCAATTGACAGTGGAGAATAATAAATTTTCATGAACTTAGAAATACTCAAGTTTCTTTCTTTGTATTCATGATTTAAGATACTTTAGCCGGTATGCAAAGTGATTATTTGCCTCGTTCTTGGATTATTGAGTTTGGAAGCCCTATCATTTGATCTTTAGGAGATTGATGGCCTGAATCAATCACTAATACATGTCCTAAATATAATTACATGTATGGCATGGCAGTTGTGAAATGGATTGATGCTATAGTGGGGAAAAGATTGTGACATTAGCTTTCAAGGACATTTATTAATAGAGGATTTGACTTGTAATTGTAATCGGTAATGATGGGAACAAATACACATTTTGTTATGGAGAATATGAAAGGATACAAAAATAATCTCTGTAGAATGGAGATGATGAAAGTGCTAAATGGATTCATGATAGAGAGGGAAAAAAAAAGAAAGAGGAGAAAAAAAGAAAATGTATAGGCAATGGGATTTAATTGAACTATTTGATATGTGTGTTGCCTATTGAGCTACCTAAGAAATAAAAAGAAAAAGTAATTAGGTGGTGGGATTAACTAAACTTGGGTGTTGGCAGGATTTTTTTATTTTTATTTTACAGAGGGTGTTGGCAGGATTTAATGATGATAAGGATTAGCTATGCATTTATTGCTGCTCTTTAACAGAGAGAGAGATAACAAATATGTGGCATGTTTAGTTGGATTGGATTATTTATCAAAGAGAAATGGATTGAGAAAATGCCACGTGGCACAGCAAGATGCCAACACTTGGCAAATAATAGAGCTTGAGGTTGTTGTTTTATTAGTATCGTATTGATTGATTGATTGATTGATTGATTGATGATTGATTGATATTCATTGATTGATTGATTTAAAGAGATTACTTGGACAAATTAATTATAATTTTTTGTAGTGCTTGTATCTGCTTTTGTAGATTTCATTTGATTTATCCTCTAATTAATCTATTCATAGTTAGTATGGTTGTCGGAAGTTTCATTAGTAATTAAAAAAATCTTTTAATGAGCAATCTATACTACTTATAAAAGAGGATGTGAGTGTCAAAACTTTTAATTTCCCAAAATACCCCAATCCATTTAACAATATTCTACTTTAATAATTTCTTTTATTTTGTAGATACGATGTTGGTCGAGCGGTGTTAATAATAAACTCTAATTTTGTTGGTAGTTCTCGTAAAAATAATATATTATACGTTTCTTGTCCACTTCGCAAAAGTGTTCAGGTTGTCTAATGAAGCATTTTGCTTATTGCATTTCACCACAAGGAAAAAAAAGAAATAAACTACTCTTATAATTAAATTATACCCTTCTATTACACACAAACTCTTGATTACAATTTTAAACCTTAAACATGTTTGTACAGTTCGTCAATCCGTTTTATATATGGATCAAAACTATTTTAATTTGTTTCTTAAATATTTATTTTAATCTGTTTCTTAATGTATATAAGATCCTTTTTATATGGACCAAAACCTTATCCACTTCTCATCTGCATTTAAATGTGTATAGGATCCTTTTATATGGACCAAAACCTTATCCACTTCTCATCTGCATTTAAATGTGTATAGGATCCTTTTATATGGAGCAAAGCCTCCAAGAATATACTATAGGGAGTAGTATTCCTATCAAAACAAAAGTAGTATTCCTATCAAAACAAAGTCCTATGCTGGTAAATCTAGATCACACATGTTTCGGGATAATTACAAAAATGCCATCCACATGAGTCCTAGGATTTGTAGTCTGCTATGGGGTGTTTCTGACAATACCTCTAATACTTTGTTTCTCCCACATACCCAATATAACTTTTTTTCGCTTAACCTTAAAAATTTTAAGCGTCTCGAATAAACCCCCAATATTTTTTAAATTATTCCACTTGACTTCCGAGATTCCTAAAGTGTTTCAAATAACCCTAAAATTTTTTTGAGGGAAACATTGGAAGAATAAGGGGTTATCTGAGACACTTTGGAGTTTTGGGGCTTAAGTGGAACAAGTTAAAGTATAGGGATTATGTGGTCATGTCATGCATTTTTATTGGGCCTCCCCTACAATATCTAAACTAAGAAATTCAACTAGAAAATACCCATGTAGGAAGTTGGATCTATCCAATTTCATCAGTATTATTATAATTTTTGAATTTTCATGTGAATCAAGATTGAGGAAAAGAAGTTTGTAATCACTGATTTAGGACCATTGTTGAATCCTACTCAACAAAATATGGAGGTGACAATTTGGAGTTTTAGGTGTTAAGTGGAAAAACAAAATAGTGAGGGTATTATGCGAAGCACCTAAAATTATTAGGGATTTTCTGAAATTTACCCTATTTTTTTGTCTATTTTTAGATGTGTAGCAGTTAAGATTGCTCTTATATTGTATGTACATTCTACTACCTGAATTTGCTTAATTCTAACATTTACTTGGTTCTTTTGAAAAATTCATTGAAAATTTATTTTAGTTTCTCATATCTTTCTTTCTTTTTATGTTTTCTCTATTTTCTACTTTCATGATATTACTTATTCATTTTAACTACTTGAATATTTTCTATTCATTCTGATTGAAATTAGAAAATAAATTCTTTATTTTCTTCAAATGTCAGTAAATAAAATTAGACCTGACCAACCTAACATAATGAGGTTACTAACAAATACATAATATCAACATGTGGATGTTAATAATCGCTACAACGAATACTTAACATTAGTTCTAATAAAAACATTCTTACCTCTTTCTAATGTGCTTTGCTTTACCTTTTATCTTTTTCTTTAAGTTTCTTTATCATTTTTCTATACAAAAAGATATTTGAAACATTCGATAATTATATCCACGTGCAAAGCACGTGCACTATACTAGTATGGTTATAAAATGAGCAAAGAATTTTTTTAAAGCTTTGACTATTCATCTTCCATATAATTAAACCCTACATATCTCATAATTAAGCCTCCAATCACTAGTAAAATCGACGCATCCTAGACGGAATATTCTAGACAGAAAATTTTCCGTCTAGAATGTGACAAATAACGACGGAATATTTCCGTCTAAGATATTCCGTCTAGAAAGATTCTTTCTAGACGGAAAAACCGTCTACAAAATTCTTTATAGACGGAATATTTGTTTGTATTTTTTTAAAAAAGTGGACCCCACTATCCTAGACGGAAATTTCCGTCTAGGATGGGTTCTAAACGGATATATCCGTCTAGGATAGTGGGACCCATTTTAAAAATAAAACCATCATCTCATTTAACCCCAAAATCATTCTCCCAAAATCTTCCCCCCAAAATTTCCCTCCAGTATCCCCGAACCCAAAACCCGCCCCTTCGCCGGCCGCCGCTCCTGCCGCCGCCTCTCTCCCATGACTCTCCGGCCTTGTGCCCCGCCGGCTTCCCGGCCCGCGGTATCCAGCGCCTCCCAATCGCCCACGGCTCTATGCGCCACATGCAGCTTCCCGCCGGCGCCATGCGCCACAGCGCTCACCCAGCGCTTTCGCCACCTGCGTCGCTAGCTCCCTACGCAGCCTCTTTCATTATCGGTAACATTTATTGATCTTTATCTTGGATTTTCTCTTTGTTTTCTTTTATTTTGTAGATACGATGTTGGTCGAGCGGTGTTAATAATAAACTCTAATTTTGTTGGTAGTTCTCGTAAAAATAATATATTATACGTTTCTTGTCCACTTCGCAAAAGTGTTCAGGTTGTCTAATGAAGCATTTTGCTTATTGCATTTCACCACAAGGAAAAAAAGAAATAAACTACTCTTATAATTAAATTATACCCTTCTATTACACACAAACTCTTGATTACAATTTTAAACCTTAAACATGTTTGTACAGTTCGTCAATCCGTTTTATATATGGATCAAAACTATTTTAATTTGTTTCTTAAATATTTATTTTAATCTGTTTCTTAATGTATATAAGATCCTTTTATATGGACCAAAACCTTATCCACTTCTCATCTGCATTTAAATGTGTATAGGATCCTTTTATATGGACCAAAACCTTATCCACTTCTCATCTGCATTTAAATGTGTATAGGATCCTTTTATATGGACCAAAACCTTATCCACTTCTCATCTGCATTTAAATGTGTATAGGATCCTTTTATATGGACCAAAACCTTATCCACTTCTCATCTGCATTTAAATGTGTATAGGATCCTTTTATATGGACCAAAACCTTATCCACTTCTCATCTGCATTTAAATGTGTATAGGATCCTTTTATATGGACCAAAACCTTATCCACTTCTCATCTGCATTTAAATGTGTATAGGATCCTTTTATATGGACCAAAACCTTATCCACTTCTCATCTGCATTTAAATGTGTATAGGATCCTTTTATATGGAGCAAAGCCTCCAAGAATATACTATAGGAGTAGTATTCCTATCAAAACAAAGTCCTATGCTGGTAAATCTAGATCACACATGTTTCGGGATAATTACAAAATGCCATCCACATGAGTCCTAGGATTTGTAGTCTGCTATGGGGTGTTTCTGACAATACCTCTAATACTTTGTTTCTCCCACATACCCAATATAACTTTTTTCGCTTAACCTTAAAAATTTTAAGCGTCTCGAATAAACCCCCAATATTTTTTAAATTATTCCACTTGACTTCCGAGATTCCTAAAGTGTTTCAAATAACCCTAAAATTTTTGAGGGAAACATTGGAAGAATAAGGGTTATCTGAGACACTTTGGAGTTTTGGGGCTTAAGTGGAACAAGTTAAAGTATAGGGATTATGTGGTCATGTCATGCATTTTATTGGGCCTCCCTACAATATCTAAACTAAGAAATTCAACTAGAAAATACCCATGTAGGAAGTTGGATCTATCCAATTTCATCAGTATTATTATAATTTTTGAATTTTCATGTGAATCAAGATTGAGGAAAAGAAGTTTGTAATCACTGATTTAGGACCATTGTTGAATCCTACTCAACAAAATATGGAGGTGACAATTTGGAGTTTTAGGTGTTAAGTGGAAAAACAAAATAGTGAGGGTATTATGCGAAGCACCTAAAATTATTAGGGATTTTCTGAAATTTACCCTATTTTTTTGTCTATTTTAGATGTGTAGCAGTTAAGATTGCTCTTATATTGTATGTACATTCTACTACCTGAATTTGCTTAATTCTAACATTTACTTGGTTCTTTTGAAAAATTCATTGAAAATTTATTTTAGTTTCTCATATCTTTCTTTCTTTTTATGTTTTCTATTTTCTACTTTCATGATATTACTTATTCATTTTAACTACTTGAATATTTTCTATTCATTCTGATTGAAATTAGAAAATAAATTCTTTATTTTCTTCAAATGTCAGTAAATAAAATTAGACCTGACCAACCTAACATAATGAGGTTACTAACAAATACATAATATCAACATGTGGATGTTAATAATCGCTACAACGAATACTTAACATTAGTTCTAATAAAAACATTCTTACCTCTTTCTAATGTGCTTTGCTTTACCTTTTATCTTTTTCTTTAAGTTTCTTTATCATTTTTCTATACAAAAAGATATTTCAAACATTCGATAATTATATCCACGCAAAGCACGCACTATACTAGTATGGTTATAAAATGAGCAAAGAATTTTTTAAAGCTTTGACTATTCATCTTCCATATAATTAAACCCTACATATCTCATAATTAAGCCTCCAATCACTAGTAAAATCGACGATCCTAGACGGAATATTCTAGACGTAAAATTTTCCGCCTAGAATGTGACAAATAACGACGAATATTTCCGTTTAAGATATTCCGCCTAGAAAGATTCTTTCTAGACGGAAAACCGCTCTACAAAATTCTTTATAGATCGGAATATTTGTTTGTATTTTTTAAAAGTGGACCCCACTATCCTAGACGGAAATTTCCGTCTAGGATGGGTTCTAGACGGATATATCCGTCTAGGATAGTGGGGCCCACCTTTTTAAAAAAATAAAAACCATCATCTCATTTAACCCCAAAATCATTCTCCCAAAATCTTCCCCAAAATTTCCCTCCGATCCCCGAACCCAAAACCTCGCCTTTCGGCTGACGCCGCCTCGGCTGACGCCGCTTTCCTCATGATTCTCGACGCCGGCCAGGTTTCACGCTAAGCCTGACCGGCTTTCCATACCATGACTCATGACACGCGCTCACATACGAGGCGCTTAATCTGGCCCGCTCTAACGCCATTGCCACTCGCCGCTGCCCGACTTCATTATCGGAACATTTATTGATCTTTATCTTGGATTTTCTTTGTTTTTGCATAAATTGTTGTAATTTTATGTTAGAAGTTTAGATCTGATGATATCTTTGCTTAATTTTGTGGGAATAATAGCGAATCTTGTTTATAGCTAGGGTTTGTAGATAAATAGCGTAATTAATGCGAATTACTTTAGGTATTTATGTGATTTCATGGATCCGTATTATCTTCTCGTTAGGTTATTTATTTTAGGTATTTATGCATTTGAGATCGTCCCTGATTGGTTGATTGATAACTTTAGGATTCAGTTTTAGGAGTTGCTAATTGTTAATGTAATTCATGTCCATTCTTGGTTTTATTTTTTACCGATTTTAAGTAATGTTATAATTATGGTCGAACATAATTTATTTTTTGCAAAATTTCTGCAGTTAGTTTACTTATATTTGTGGTCTAATCAAATTGTATTTTGCCCTTGACAGCGACCGCTGGCCACACCGATCATAGCGTCCGCTGACCATATCATCCTCTCCCTCATTTAAGGTGTGCTTCATAAGAAATAACAATTTTTAATAATATTCGCAGTTTATTATTCAATTATATTTGTGTTACTCACCTTAATCAAGTTGCATTTTGCCCTTCATAATGTTGATTGTTGAAACCCTAATTTAAACCATAACAACATTAATTGAACTACATTTAGCTAAAAATACTAACCCTAATTGAACAAATTTTAGAAATTAACCATAAGTGGAAACCCTAATTGATAATTTTTGATTCATTGAACAATTACATTTTTAAAATTAGTGTGATATATAACACAATAATGTGTTATATATCAAATTTAGGTGAATAAAAATAATTAACGTTATATTAGACCTCGCCCAATAATTATTATCATGAATTTGGACTTCTAATATAAGATAGACGACTTCTTTGGATATGAAAATAAGTTTTCCATCCGTAAAGGAAACGTATCTTATATTATAAGTAGAAAGAAATGGCATTAATTATTGGATCTCGCCCTTCTCTGACAAGTTAGAATATAGTAGTGCATACATCCAACTTTGTATACTTTGTATGTTTTCATTTCTAGAAAATTTCGACAAGATGCATCCATTGTTCTCCGTGTACAATAAGTATGTTGTTATGCATTTTGGTCTATTACCAATTTGCCAATATGCATAATAACATCCGCGACAAGGTACATGGAGAACAAAGGTAAAAGCCAAATTTTCAAGAAATGAAAACATACAAAGTATATGAAGTTGGATGTAAACACTACTATATTCTTAATGGGATAGAAGCCTTCCTATGACAGCCGCTAGAGTGTGCTAATTAGTCTCTAAACCTTAATTCCGTATCAAACCTACCTCAATTAGCCCAACTTAAATGCTATACCATATTTAAGTGCTAATTACCCTATCTTAAGTGCTCCTTTAATACAATTAAATATGATCCAAGTATGTAACCATTAAATTCAAGTATCCATCCAATAGTCCAAAAATGCAATTTATCATACCCCAAATTAAATTCTTTAACTTAAGCTTGAGGGAATTAAACCAACAAATGCACTACTCCTAACCAAGATAAAGCTTCCTACCCTAAATTTTCAAATTTTCTTACTCAAAAACATTTCCATTAATTGCAAATCATATGCTAGGTGAGATAAGGTAAAGTTTAAGAGGTATTGTGAGACACTTACGTAGTTGAGGAGTTGGGTTGGGGGGGGGGGGGGGTATGTGATATGCAACACCCCAAAGTTCAGGAGGGTTTTGTGAAATTAACCCTAAAAAACATGATAGCAAACAAACACGTATACATCAAGTTTAAGGATGATGTGTGTATGTATATATATTGTTTTGAATAGTTAAGAATTTATTAGCATATTATCTACAGATTAACTTTTAATTTCTAAATATATGTTACCTACAGATGAGGATAATTCCGGATAAGTAATGGATAGATATTCCTAGGATTGAACGGTATCGTGATCGACGATATAAGGACGGATGTGAAGCCTTCCTGAAGTATGCCGAAATGAACCCAAATAATTTAAGTAGTGGTGCAATGTATCACTCGTTGTAGGTGTAAGAATATGAAGTTAAAAAATAGAGAGGAAATACGAAGTCACTTAACAAACTCTGGGTTTTATGAGGAATATAGATACTGGTCATATCACGGGGAAGGCAGTATTGAAGATGAAGTACCGGATGTGCATGTAGATACAACCCATGATTTCAGGATAGATGATACAGAAAACTTGCAAACTGATATTGGACCCGACCATACCGAATATGACATTAACAATGATAGTGAAGATAATGGCACAGATGATGTCGAAGATGCAACTAAGGTCGAAGATGTTGGACCAGAAGGTATTGAAGATGTTTATATTTCTGAGGATGTAGATCGAATAATGAAGCTATTGCAGGATAGTAAAAAGGAACTGTATGAGGGTTGCACCGAGTACTCCAGATTTTCATTTATGTTGGAACTCTTGCATATTAAGAGCCTTAGTGGAATGGCAAATACTTATTTCGAAATGCTTCTTGATTTGCTGCGGAAGGTAGTTCCAGGAGGAGAGCGTAGCATTCCTAAAATAACTTATGCGGCGAAGCAAATAGTTTCTGATTTGGGTCTCGATTACAATAAGATTGATGCGTGTCCCAATGATTGTATCCTCTACTACAAGGATAATAAAGACCTTCATGAATGTCCAATATGTGGAGTATCTCGATGGAAACAACACACCCGCTCTTCAACAAGGCAGACAACAGAGGCAGTGGAGATGCAGAGCATGATTCCGGCAAAGGTGCTTCGTCATTTCCCATTAGTTTCTAGATTGCAACGGCTTTTTATGAACAAAGACACCGCTAAGAACATGAGGTGGCACAAAGAAGAGCGTATAGAAGATGGTAAACTGAGACATCCTGCTGATGCAAAGGCTTGGAAGCATATTGATAAATCTTTTCCCAATTTCGCTCATGAATGCAGAAATGTCAGACTTGGGCTATCTAGCGATGGATTCAATCCGTTCGGGGTTATGAGTTCAGGTTGGTCTACATGGCCAGTTGTCTTAATGCCATATAATTTACCACCGTTGCTTTGTATGAAACAACCTTATATGATACTCTCATTGCTGATACCCGGTAAGCATTCACCAGGTAATGATATTGATGTGTATTTAGAGCCCCTAATTGATGAGCTAAAACAGTTATGGTCGGAGGGTGTGTTGATCTATGATGCTCATGCTAAAGAGACGTTTAGACTTCGCGCTATTCTAATGTGGACAATTAATGATTTTTCAGCTTATGCTAATCTGTCCGGTTGGTCTACAAAAGGCAAGTTTGCTTGTCCAGTATGTGGCCCAGAATTTGAAGGCCTTCACTTACCATATAGCCGAAAGTGTTGTTATTGGTTCAATAGGAGATGGTTGTCTTTGGGCCACAGATACAGAAAATTAAGCAATAAGTTTGACGGCACCGTTGAGACCAGGGATAAACCACGTCAATTGACAGGAGCTGATATTGTAAATTTGCTTGATCATCTTCCAAAAATAAGATTTGGGAAGAACCGGTATTCTAAGGACGGCTCACTCAAAGTTAGAGACTCATGCAAAAAGAAAAAGACGCTGAAGAGGAAGAGAGCAATCCAGCGGTTATATGTAGATAATGGAGTCGATAAATTACCTAAAGGATGGAGTAAATTCAGTATCTTCTTCCAGCTACCATATTGACAGAAGCTTAAAATCAGGCATAACTTGGATTCATGCATATTGAGAAAAATGTTTGTGACAACATAGTGTCAACCCTCCTTCAAGATCCTAATAAGTCAAAGGACGACTTAAGGGCTCGTCAATACTTGGCTGCATTGAATATCCGGGAAGATTTGCAAGCACAAGATGTTGGACTTAAGAAAAAACATAAGCCTTGCTCTCGTGTTACGATGTCGACAGAGCAGATGCAGAGATTTTGTGAGGTCCTCAAATCAGTAAAGTCACCGGATGCGTATTCTGCTAATATATCAAATAATGTTCAGGTACAAGAGAGAAAACTCTTAGACCTAAAGACTCATGATTATCACATTCTTCTTCATCAATTGCTCCCGGTTGCATTGTGTAATAATATGGAGAAAGAGGCATCGAAAATTATTATGGAGTACTGTGGATTCTTCAGAAAATTGTGCTCTAAAGTTATAGATGTGAATGAATTCAAAAAACTTGAAGCAGAAGTGTCATTAATTCTATGCAACCTGGAAGTAATTTTTCCTCCTTCTTTTTTCACGGTCATGGTGCATCTTACTCAACATCTAGCAAGAGAGGCTATAATTGCAGGTCCTGTATCGTATCGTTGGATGTACCAAATTGAGAGGTTAGGGACTTCGCCTACTCCGTTAATTTTATATGCAATGTATACATCTTTAATCTTTTTTCATGTAGTTTTTCTTATTGTAGATATTTGTAGTTAAAGCTTTTCTTATTGTCGATATTTGGGGTTCATGAAACGCCTAGTTCGCAATCGAGCTCATCCGGAGGGTTCTATAGCTAAAGGTTACGTGACCAACGAATGTCATATGTTTGCATCACGTTACATGCGCAATCGTGTAATGGCTGATCAGACATCAACTAAGAACAAGAAGCTCGTCAAATATCCAAGATCTGACTTAGAGCAGATTCATGCATATATATTGAATAATCTTGAAATTTTCACTGATTATCGCAGGTAATATATAATAATTTAAGAATAGGAATACTCTTAAATCATTTACTTTTAATTTACCAATACAATCTCGTTTGTTGTATAAATAGGCGACATCCGAGAAGCTTAAGAATGAAATATCGTGCAGAATGCAAAGACATGATATTCTAAAAACATATCAAAAATTTTCTCGATTGGTTCAGAAATGATGTAAGTAGTGTAGCATTCATATTGTATTGTTTATTTTTCCTCTTTTAGCAAACTTGGAGTAAATTACGTTCGATTGATGTTGGGTTTAGGTTGATAAAGCCATTCTCGCTGGTACCTTAATATCTGAAAAAATTTTAGTTCACGCGTAACGTCCTTACTATGAAGTGAGACGATACAGTGAACACATCATTAATGGCTATAAGTTTAAAATGGTGACGACCGATGATAAGAGAGTAACACAGAACAACGGGGTCATGGGTTATTTTGCACAAGAATGTTTTTCTAGCAGAAGAGATCAGAACCCAGTTGAAGCTGATATATTATATTATGGCCAATTAGAAGATATTGTAGAGATGATTTATGAATATGGTAAAAAAACCAAGTGCAGTTACATCATGTTTAAGGTTCGATGGAGTCCTGCCAAACCGCACAAGGATCATTATGAGTTTACACTTGTCAATCTCGACAAAAAAATATATGTAGATGAGAAGTTCATATTCGCAGAACAGGCAGACCAGTGCTTCTATGTGAAAGACCCGAATATTGCAACCGATTAGGTCGTGTTATATAAAGAGCCAAGATCTGTTGTCCTTCCTAATAAGAACGAAAATATTGATGAGGATAATGAACCAATTGGTTCATCTGATGATGATATTTGGCAAAACTTCTCCTACCCTCAGAATGTCATGCTTGATATGACTGATTCAGAGATTCAGGCTGACATTCCAATTCTGATCACAGATAGAGGCTCCGAGTCAAATATGCAAACAAAGTCAACGACCAGTAAGAGAAAGCAAACAATGTTAAATATAGCCAGAACAATACAAACACGATCTCGCGCAAAACATAAAGAGCAAGCTGTAGAAGGTATATGAACTAATAAGTCGAATTAGACAATAGAAATTTTATTTAAATATTTAATTGCAACAAAATATTAATCTTGTTAGCATATACATATTTCTTGTTTTGTATCTCATAATTCAATTTTGCAGATGAAGAATTCGAGGTTCTTTGATGTATCGCGTGATCGATCGCGGTCTACTACCACAGGATCAGGTCATCTTCAGGAGGCGCACCTAGCATCGTCGTCTCATATAGGTATCAATTATGCATTATCTTTGGACAAACAATGTTAGATCCTCTTGATGTGTTTGTGCTAATTATTTTCTTCAAATGTGTAGATGATATTTCATTATCGGGTCATCTTCGGGCCGCATCCCTAGCAGAGTCGCCTCATATAGGTAATAATAATTCACTATTTGTATTGAAAATTCAAGAGGTAGTGAATTAGAAATTTAAAATTTATGATATTGTTTGTATCAATTATTTTTTATAGATGACATTCAAGGCACAAATAATTGTCACCCGCACTACGATAAGACAAAGACACATCCCCCTCTGTGTATTGGGTAGTAATGGTGTAATTTTTATAGAATCTTTTTATAGTGATAATTTAATTTTCTCGTATTGATTATCTTGTTTAATTATGTAGATGCTTCGTGGACACCATCATTTTCGTTTAGGGGAGCGGGAGGCGGGTTACGACCCAATACTGCTGACATTAGTCATCTACAATTGTCTGCAGCCTCGATGATAGCAAAATCTAATGCGATGAAGTATCATCCACTTGCATCAAAAAGGCTAGATGACCTGAAGCCTATGATAGAAGTTAGAAAGGATGATGCAATCGCCGAGAAGAAGAGGCAAGAGGCGAGAGGTAAATATAATAATTTCCTTCAATTATATCTCAATTTTACACTTAACTTCTGTACTAAACATACTGTTGTCATTGTAGGTGCAAAGCGTGATCCTAATGGTCAGGGTGGACGGGGTTCAAGCAAGCCTGATTCAAAACATCCACCACAAGGCTATCGAGCTATTCTTCAGTGGAAAGATAATTTGCCGATTGGACAATGGTCGATAAAATTTAATAACTATATTGGTGTTTTAGTGCGGAGAGCAAGTACCATCAACCCGTACTACCAATTCAAAGAGCTGCCATGGAAAGCCTACGAGGAAATATGGGAAGAGCTTATGGTAACTTCTTATTAGTTTAGTATTTTTTATTACTTTAGGGAGGTTTGAATTGTGATTGCTTTCTCTAAATAACTTTTGATTTTTCATTTGGGGTTAAGTAAATTTCATAAAACATCCACCTTTTATATGTATTTGTGTGCATGTCTCCTCATAACATGCATTTGTGTGCATGCGCATTTATATGTATACTTGAAACCACAAAGGTTGGATGTAGAATGAAAGACAGCACCCCAAAATAATATGCAATGCGATGATATTGTGTACATGTTATTGATCGTGTTGGTCATGCATTTTAGAATTTATGGTCATGCAAACTATAGACATGCAGGCTAATATATGCATACAAAACCAATGAAACTCTGGATCCAGAGCTTAAGGATATTAGCTAAAATGGGGGGAAACGTACAAGCACTTCATTAACATGTTGATTTATATTCAAAAATTGTCTCAGAATATTCAATGTAAATTCAGCCAGCATTTCTACTTTATAATCCCTTAGGTAAACTAATATGTCATGTGCATGCCATGTTGAGAGACCCAATTATCTGATCTTATTCCGATATCATATCAACCACTTCACCGATTCAATTAGGCTAATGGATTATAAAGTAGCACTATAACTTCCTGTTCTTTAAATTGACAACGATGTCTTAACACTACAGGCATCCAAAAGTATCTAATATGTATCAGATAATACGAATTGGGATTCTAACATTTTAGATATTCTGAAAGCTTATCCCATGAATGACTGTCAAGTAAAATTAGACCTTGGCTAGGTGTGATGGCTTTGTATCAGGAAGTCATGTTATAGGAGTTAACACACGTTGATTAGTTGTAGATCTCTTAATGTACTGTGAAAATGGCCATACTTTAGAAATTTTCCTTTCATTTCTGGTCATTTATTGTTCTTGTAACTGCAGTTATATTGTTTTGTGCAATTTGCTCAAAGATTGGGAAAGAATCAAAAGTTATGCGTGCTTTGTGAATTGGATTAAGTGACAATTTCAAAAGTTATGGGTGCTTGTTACCAAGTATATGCTTCATGTATCTCCACAGTGACTAGCAACCTCCTCCTAAATGTCTCCTCATAACATGCATTTGTGTGCATGCGTGTTTATATGTATACAAGTATATATCCTACACTTATGTATAAGTTGTTATATCCTACACTTATTGATGTGTCAATTTAGATTGATTACTAGCTTATTTCTTGTATAAACAAGTAACAAGGTTTGGGGGGGGGGGGGTGGAAAAAAACTATACATATCATCTTATATCTATATGCAAATTTGTAGGAATACTATTGTCTTGAGGACTATCCCGGAGCATGGCACTATGTTTTCAACATAAAGGTAGACTGCGTGCTCAAACAGTGGCGGCATGAGATTAAAGCCTCAACATATGATAAATATACAGCAGATTGGCAGAGATTTTTAAATCTTGATGATAGGGTGGACGTCGAACATTTCACAGCTCTTCTTTTCTATTGGGACACCGAGTCAGCACAAGTATTATGCATTTTAATTTTGCTTACTAACAAAGATTATAGATTCATTTCATCTTTAGTAATAAACTATTTGTTGTAGAATAAATCTAAGAAGGGATCGGTGAATCGAAACAGCAAGCGCAAGCTTGACCACCACTTGGGATCGACATCGTTTGCTAATCATGAATATGGTTATTGTCGAGACACGGTATATTATTTAAAGTTTTGTATTCACATATTACAATTATCAATATGGCCCACCTCCTTTAATTTATTTTAATTTGCAGGGGAAACCGATAATGCCGGTCAATTTAAAGGCAAAGTTAGCTTATGGCACCTTTCGCTCGACTTATAAAGCTGAAGTCAAGATTAAGGAAAACATGCTGTTGGTGGTAAATTTTTTCAATAAATCATAAAATAATAAGTACTCTATTGATACTCATTTTATTATTTGCCAATTAAATATATATGCTTTTTCCTTATGTGATTTAGGATAGCATTGATGCCGCGTCAAAGGAGGCAGCACTATGTGCTACTCAGGAAGAAGCTGATGACCCTCATATCCTATCTAGAGAGGAAAATGACGTCATTACTCTGAATGTTATGGGGTATAATAACAGGGGTAGACTTCCATTGATGGGGGTTGGAGCTATGCGGGGCACGCGCACAATATCCTCAACGATGTCCTCACCGTCATCGACTTCTCCAAGATCCTCAACAAGGACTCCTGCCACGTCAGCAATTCTGCACGTCTCATGTTATCTGCGCGGTAAGATTGACCCTACATTACTAATGCAGCTGACGGAGGCTATGTTTACAGATTTGCCAGCAGCCCCCACAGCGGACGAAGTTTTTACTCACATTGTATAATGCTTGTCCGATAAGATTCCAGCTAACTTATTTGGAGATTGTTTGTCACTTATAGATTTAGAAACCGATAACAGTAGCTCTGGTCAAACCGGTGCACAGGTATGTTGATAATATGTGTATTGTTTTGCTAAATTTCATATTCTAAAATTAAATCTATTTATTATTAGGCTGGAGTTGTTGGGGGGAGCAGCAGTGGCGTGCAGAGGAGGGATGACGATGACGACGACTTGTGATATACTGTGTTGAGTTTTGATTCGTATATCTATTACTATTATTTCTTCATTTCATATTTTACTTCTTATCTTTTTGTACCAGTTTAGATTTCCCTATATTCCAATACTTGGGCGTACTTAGAACTTAGAAGGGGGTAATTGCTGTGGACCTCTAGTATGAATAGCTTAAACTTTTATCACGGATACTACAAAAGATGCAAATTTGTTCACTTTCACTAAAAGGTGGCAACCTGTATCATAGTACCCAGTTAGGCTTGATTGATAGACTTCAATATGTGATTTGCATCAAAGTTGGCAACATGCATGTAGCATAGTTTCATGAGCTAAGTACAAACTAGTTCTAGCTTTCATCTTTTGACGTTTGGCCTAGGATGCTGCTAAATAAGCTTAACAAATGTTTATTTATTTTGGAACGGACATATATGCTGCAGCTAGCTTTGTGTGTTGTAGTAGCTTGTTTTTCTTTGGTTTATTGATGTTTCTTTAATTGTATTTGTTAATTTCATGTTTAGATTTATCCTACTTCCCATAAAAATTTTCAAACATTTTTGTTTATATCATCAATCGTTTATATGCTTGCAATTTTTTTCGCAGGTGGCCGGGATCATGGATTTTGGAGTTTTTATATTGTGACATGCATGATATGTAAGACAATATAATATGTTTGATGGATTTGGATATTGTTATTTGTAGGAGAGACATGATATGTATGAAACAATACATATGTTTGATGTTTTTATATTGTGACTTGGGATGTTTTTGATGGTTTATTCGTTTGTGTTTGATATTGTGACATGGGGCTCGTATCGGAATGAAATATGTGTATTCGAATGGAATGAAATATGTGTATTCGAATGGAATGAGTAATGTGTATTTGAATGGAAGTATATTGATTTGGATTATTATTGATTATTATTGGATTTTGATTTGTATTTGGATGTGAATTGCATTTTGGATTATTAGTGACAGGTAATATGTATATGTAATATTGACAGGGAAAACGTATGAGCAAAGAAATGATCAGACATCCTAGACGGAAATGCCGTCTAGGATGTATCCTAGACGGCATTTCCGTCTAGGAAACCCTAGACGGATATTCCGTCTAGGATACATCCTAGACGTGTATCCTAGACGGCATTTCCGTCTAGGACATCCTAGACGGATATTCACGCCGTCTAGGATGTGTTTCCGTCTAGGATAGGTATTTTAGATGGAAAACCGTCTAGAATGCTTCATCCTGGACGGAAACTTACTAGACGGACTTTCTAGACGGAAATCCGTCTAGTATGTTTGTTGTAGACGGAAATTACGGCATCGTAGACGGAATATTCCGTCTAGAATGTGTCTTTTTGTACCAGTGAATTAACTCTCAATCTCTTGAAATCATGTGACCATCCATCTTCCTATAATTTTCTATAAGTTACGGTTAATACTCATTATGGTGGACAAAATCCAAATCCATATATAGATCCCCACTCTCATCTCCCAAAATGTCATTCTCATTCCCATTGAATTGAAACACAACTGAAGCCGTGGTCCTCGGATTTCATGTTTGTTCTCCCTAATACCATCGGACGACTCCTATCTCGACCGCTAGACTGAGCACCATGAGTAAGTGCAAGTTTTTGCTAGAGGTGGAGTTGAAGGGCTTTGCCAGCAAGTGAATGCAACCCCTTATGGAGGAATGGGACATGTAGCCAGTGAAGTGTCTACCGACGATCTACGCAGACAGGACTCCATTGAGTTTTTTACGCTTGCAATTGATGATTACAACTATCGATAAATATAGCTTTTTACCCGGCCGTGCATATATAAAATAGCTCTGCTAAAATTTTGATGGTCATCTTTTGGTCCCAATTTATTAACATATAACTCCTTCTCCTTATTAGGCGGGTGGTTAATTTGTATTTACCAGTAACCACTGCCTCAAACTTTTTTAGTTATTTTCAGGCATTTCATTAATGAATGAAAGCCTTTCAACAGCGAACATACACATGCTTTTCTTAGAATGGGGGTTAATTGTCCATAAAATTAATTCGCATTCTCTCTATTCTTCTTTCATTTTAGAAGATGATTACTCAATTGGATGTGCTTAATGCATCTCATATTTATAGGCAAGAGAAAAAAGTTGCTCATAGGTTTGCTAAAATGGGGGTACAATTACAAAATGAATAAGCCTAGGATATGGAGAGATGAGCCTCTTGGTGAAGTATCAAGACTTCTTCAACAAGATGTAGAGGAATGAGTTTTTGCGTAAAAGATGAAGTTTTATAGAAAATGGTTGAATTTATTATAAATATTTCTGTAAATTATTTCGTGTAAATAGAATTGATTCATGTATTTGTCCACTTTATTTTTTTCCCTATTGAGCATTGATGTAGCATATGTATATAGTTATTGCGATTTAATTCAATCCAATTGCTATATACAAATTATCAGAATTGTCTCAAAAATAAAAATAGAAAGCATATTCAGCCCTACCTTTACTTATCAATATGCGTATATGCATATCTTTCAAGACTTCAACTTTTGCAATGCACATAATAGTTTCATAAAATGCCATATTACTAAATTATCATCAGATATGCTTCTTAAATATCATCAGATATGTTTCTTAAATATACTCTCATAATTTCAAAACACTAACCTACATCTCTAATCTAATTTTGTAGACAATGGTTAATTATGTGAAATTTTTATTACATTATGTAAGTGTATACTAAACATGATCCACACATTCGTAATATCAAATTTTATGTGCTTGAATGTAGAAAATGTTGCTTATCGATTTCCAAGTAAATTCAGTGTAGTAATTATGTATATATAACACTTTAATTTTTAATCAGGTGGTATATATAGATGATGGAATAAATGCGCATGTTTTCATTGTTGAGCCTTGAGGTCGTAGATGCTAAATAAGCTTAATATTATATTAAAATGTTAAGGGTAAATCCGTAAATGTATTGATGATCATGATTCTATTTATTACTAATAATAGTTATGTATAAAGCATATCAATGAATGGTTTTGTAATTAATAAAATTATATAATGTGTTTTTACCTTAATCAAATATATTAATACAATGATAACATAATATATTAAAATAGATAACTAATAAATATTTACATTATTTTTAATATAAATATCTCGATAATATTATTTAATAATATTTTAAAATTTAAGTATTAAAATTCTAAGGGTAAATGTAGTAATGATTACAATTATACATCTATGCACAGTTTTCTTTTCTCATCATTAAAACCAAATCAACTTTGCTTAGCAAAACCTTTCATTGCCCCCATTCAAAAGCACAACTGAAATCTTTAATCTATTTTATTTATTGTCATCTCTCTCTTAATGAAAGAAATACATTTCAATCTGCTCTCAATCGACACTTATTAATTCGAAATTTCTCTTCTTCTTAATTTTTCATAATCAACATACAATTTTCTCAAAACTCACAGCCTCTAATCTCCATTAAAATGTTCTCAATATCACTAGCTCAAGGCAAAGGTTCCTCTCTTTCTTTTCTCATTTCTTTGATTTATTTTATTTTTTGATTTTTGAGAAATAATTGCAACTGGATTGTTTTTCTGTAGGAATTGGATATGTCCTAGCAAAAGGCCGTTATAAAAATGGGTGAATGGAAATATAAGATAAAATTGTGAATCTTAATAAACTATTTAAATTTCTATTAACTCTTCTCATCGAGGTATAATTTCATGTTACTATCTTTCCATAGACTATAATTTCTATAAATTTAACAAAGTGGTTGTTTTTATAGATTGTAAATGGAAAGCTCAAGTAGTTAACCTTTGTGTTGCCTCTTTTAACTGGAGTTGTAGCGACATCTGCAAGTCTACAGAAAGAATTTCATATATTCATCGCTGTTGCGGTGAAGAAGAGGAGAATGCCCATTGGAGTGCTGCCTTTTGATGACCAACTCAGTTACCATCAAGGCTTCATGTAGAGCTACACAAGAAGTGTATGTAATTTGCGTTGGAAGAAGAGGAAATATTATATTACGTATTGTTGCATGACTTTATGTGATAGGGAGTAGGGGACCTTTCCGGTTTTAATAGATAGGAAAATAGTAACTACACTACACCCCTTTGCACTACACTCACAAAGAGTGAGGTCATGATGACTCATCACCTTGAAAGTTGTAGTGATGAGTCATTATGACCCCATCCTTGTGTGGGTGTAGTGTAAAATGTAGTATATGAGTGTGGTGTAGTTATCATGACTCTAATAGATAAGATCCTGAAGCAAAAAAGAGTGAGCAAAATAGAGAGTGGGAGAGGCTATTTGGCCCCCTCCTACATATTCTTTGAGACTAAATGGATGGTCATTTCGTATCTCATTAGCACTTGTGTATGGTTTCCAGTAAAGTAATAAGCTAATTTTCATTGCAGATCATTGATGTTCGTTTTATCCCCTTCTTCTGTTCAATTCAAAAAAATTGATTAGAGGTGTACTCAAAATCAGAACCAATTTCACTGCTGTTGATGATACTATTTTTTTTTTGCTTTTATTTATGGTTAAGGACAAACATGCAACAGATACAAGCAACTCCATCAGCATTATATAATATTTGTATTTTACTAAGCACTGATTTCATATCTGTTTCATTTAAAACGCGGGCAGTGACATAGGTAATGCTAAACTATTTGGCCTATCCATATATTTGAATATCAAGGTTACATATAAGCGGACATGTACTACATCTATTTATTGATACATAATATAACGGTTAATGATGGAACCGTATACGGGTAAGCTTTCAATAAGCTAACAAAATAACAAGATGGATACTATGTATAACGGTTAATAATGGAATAATATATTTTTTATTTTTTGAGAGATGATGGCAACTGGATTTTTTTTCTACAGGCATTGGATATGCCATAGCAAAAGACTTTGTAAAAGTGGGTGAATAGAAATACAAAGCCTCACAATGATAAGATCATAAGGGTTATATTCTGTAACCGCCGGCAACTTGAGATACTTACGCCTCATTTGGTATGCGAAAATCAAGTGAAGTGAGAATGGTATAGACTAAGGAATGGAATGGAATTAATGAGGGAATAGAATGCTCATTTCTATTCTCATGCTTGGGTGCAAATTTAGAGAATGAAGTGAGAATGGACATATTTGAAAATTATGTATTTTATTAATTCTCACTTATGTGGTAATGCCCATTCCTTACTATCTCATTAGGAATATTCATTCCCACATAAAGTGGAAATTGATGAGAAGTGAGAATGAACATTCCAACTTGAAAAAAAGATTGTGTTTGGTAGGAAGGAAGAGAAGTGAGAATTGTCATTCCATTCTCACTCATTCCCGTATATCAAATGAGGCGTTCGTGATGGGTAATCCATTATATTCGAGTAGTTTATGATCACCTTGATGGAACTGAGATGGAGATGAAGACAAGGTAAGGATGAACTGTGAGTTTGGGTAAATTTCACTATAACCCCATAAGTTTGGGTGTTTTTCACTTATCCCTCAAAAATTTTAAAAATTGTCACTTAACCCTAGTAAGTTTGTTTGAAAACCCCAATATTAGTTCAGTAGTTCTGACATGTCATGTGAAAATTATATTTGGTTAAATGACCAAAATACCACAATAAGTTGTCATTAAATCTTAATGAATTTTATCACTTAACCCTAAATAGTTTACTTAGTTGGATACAAAAGATATGAGTATATTATTAGTATAAACATGGAAGTTTGTAAAACATCTGAAAATTGAATCAGTGAATATCTTTATAGCATCCCTTAAAATTATAGAGGAACAAAACGCGTAAATAACTGGATAAACCAATTAAATTAGTTGGTTGGCATCTTTAAACCATGGATACAGATTCTTTCCAATTAGGTGCTAATTGGAGAGGATCCAATTCTCTTAATCCTGATCGTTCATTTATACTTAGAGGGAAGAGATTACGCCACGTAGGATGTTCACTATTGCAAGAGTAGTATTCAAAATAGTGGTTTTCATAACAATAGTGATAAAACCACTATTTTGAAAACTACTTTTGTAAAAATAGAAATCCTACATGGCTTAATCACTTCCGTCTAAATTGGAGCGCACGATCAGGATTGAAAGAATTGGATTCTCTCAAATTACCACCTAATTGGAGAGGATCCTAATCCTTAAACCATATATAGCACGCTTACATCATATATATTTTATCTAATTGATTTCAAATGAATTTTGACAAATTCTTTTTACTTAAAGAGTTGCGATTTATTAAGTATGATAATTTTTCTACTCCATTTATCGTCAATGAGTACTAAAAGTGAATAGATCTATAGATAAAATACAAATAGATGGGAAAATGATATTATAAAAATTATTTTTGTAAGTATCAATGTATTAGTTTAATAGTTAAATATTATTATTTAAAATTATTGATTCTAATAAGATGATTTAGTTTGTTAATATCAATTTTATTAAATAATTAGTTTAATACAAATCCACAATTGTGACCATGTGCTCTAGAGCATGTTTGGCTTGATAGAAGTATTAGAAGTGGGAAATAGATCAAAGAAGTAACTGCTAAATTTATGAAGTAGGAAGTAATGAAAGTAATACTTTTGTTGTTTGTTTCACATATTTTTGAAGTAGAGGAAATAGTACTTTTATTCTTCATTCCTTTTTTTGTTTGGATAGCAATGAAAAGTTGTTAGGAAGTAACTAATAAAAGAAATATTAATAATAAAATTTATTTATTTCCCAACTAATGTACATTTCACTTACTTCCGGGCTGTTTTCGAGTCTTGAGGGGCGGAAAAATATTTAGGAAGTAGGGATGATATGTAAACGCCACATCAGCGTTTAAAGAAATATATCGAAGAGGTTTTCGTAGAACAAACATGCTTTTTAAGAACATAAGAAATTTACTTTCTTTACTCCAGCTACTTCACAATTACTTCCGTGCAAACAAACAGACCTTTACCAGTAAATAAAGATGTGAAAAGCACATATCTTCCTTTTATTACTCCCTCAATATGCAAAATTACGCACCTAACCTTACTCATTTTGCTATTTTATCGACCCACCAAGATGGGGCGTGGCCAGACCGGTTTACCCGCGACGGCCATTAGCCACGGGCAGGCTCGACACGGTCTCGCGGCCTCGGAAGAGACCGCATTTCTGATCCGGATTGATCCGACCCGGCCCACGACCCACCTAGGGACAGGCCGAGTCGGGCCCAGTCCACGGCCCACAGGGCCACCCGGCCGACGCCCAACTCTACCCACCAGCTCACCAATCCGCAAAAAAAGGTCCACGTAGACCAGCGTCACATCCAACAGCCGAGATCTCGTCTTCTATTTCTTCGTCTACAAGAATTCCTCATCCTCTCTCCCAATTCTAGTTGTAGCGGGGCAAGTAAACAAAAGTAAATAAAGCAAAAGCAAACTCCTCTCTCTCTCTCTCTCTTATAAATATCTTCGCTCTCCTCTGTAATTCTCTTCAAAATTTTCTAACCTAATCTCTTCTCAATAATTTCTCATGGCATCTAATAAAGAGGAAGCCTCTTCTTCAGCCGATCCGTAAGTTTTTCATCATCAATTTCTTCAATTTTTAGGGCTTTTTTTTCTTGAGAAAGCTAGGGTTTTAGTTTGTGTTTATGGTGATTTTGTGAATTTTTAGGAAGGGGACGAAGAGGGATTTTAGTACTGCGATTTTGGAGAGGAAGAAGGCGGCGAATCGTCTAGTGGTTGATGAGGCTGTTAACGATGACAATTCTGTGGTTTCTCTGAATCCTGAGACTATGGAGAAGCTTCAGATTTTTCGCGGGGATACGATACTGTTGAAGGTATGATTCGTTTTTTCTGTGCTTTAGTTTGAGTAGTGGAGTTTGTTGGAGGATTAGGGGTTAGGGTTTTGGTACGGGATAATTGCTTCGCTCTCGTTGGTATATATTGTTCAACTTTAGGTTTTGTTGAAAAGTTAGGATCTTGTGGCATTTGATCATTAAAAAAAAAAGCATGTGCTTGAGGTTGTCTTAATTTTTATGTGTAACATGTATTTTTTTCCCCTGTTGAATTAGTTTTTCCGTTGAAATACACTCTTCGAAAAGTTACGTACTATACACACCCATAAACATATAGGGTTATGTTCATATTAGAATTTAAATTCTTTCTTAATTGTTTATCTGGCCTCCAAAACCTTTTAAGGTATTTTGGATAACACCTTGTAAAATAGAGTTTCTTTTAATTAGACCCTAAATTCTTTCTTTATATTAGGCCCTCAAATCTTCGTATTTCTAAATAACACTTCCATATCTATTAATTGCAACAGTTTAACAATAGCATGGTAACAATTGCCTTGGAACCAACCAAGGGTGTTGATTAGAATAGTTAATAGATTTGGGGTTGTTAATGTTAAATATGATTATTTGGGGGCCTAATATACACTTAAGAAATAACTTAAGGTATAATATGACACAAACCGGGACATATATGTGTTAGAGAACCTTAATTCAGTCAATCACTTAATTGGAATACAAGCTCTGGCCGAAAACAAGCTGTACTTTGTCAACTGGCTTTGAGATAGTAGATGCTAGGACGTTGCATATCATAGTTTGATAATATCAAGTTCAGTGAAGTTTGATATTTATGATATGTGTATTTTATAATAAACTTATATCAGATAGTGGTTTAAAACTGAATTTGACACTTATTATCTTTCTGTAAGAACTAATATTTTTTATGTAAAAGAGAGAGCAGCCTTGGGTTCTTAGTTTACAATATGTTCAATTCTTGTACAATGTGAGCTTAAGATTGGAGCTTGGATTGCAGTTTAGGTTGTGAACTATGATTATCAAGTTTGGTATTGTTGACTGATTCCATGTGTAGTTAGTTGAAGTGTACTCAATTACTGTTACACCATTTCAAATAAGAGATACGTGGATAGTTTTCTGGAGATTGGTTTTAAGGTACTATTGAATTCACATGTCATTTTTTTTCTTATCCTCTCTGTTGATACTTTTAAATACAGGGAAAGAAACGGAAAGATACTATTTGCATTGCCCTTGCTGATGAGACATGTGAAGAACCAAAAATAAGAATGAACAAGGTTGTCCGATCGAATCTCAGAGTGAGGCTCGGAGATGTGGTTTCAATTCATCAATGCCAGGATGTGAAATATGGAAAGCGAGTGCACATACTGCCTATAGATGATACCATCGAGGGCTTGACAGGAAACTTGTTCGATACATACTTGAAACGTGAGTATGCTTTTCTTTTTCTTGTTTATTATGCTTTTCGTTTTCTTGTTTATTTTTTCATCCCATGCTTCATGCACAATATCTTTAATTTACTTTTCTGTTTATATTTCCTTTTTCTTTGATGGTTTATTATGTCTGATTTTATTCTCACTAGATCTCAATCATCATCTTTAAATGTTTCTATATGAGATTTCCTAAGATTAGTATTACCAGTTATTTGGGGTTTGGTTATAATTTATAGAATCATCAGTATGAAAGGTTTGTTTCCATCATGCTTTACGGCTTTAGAATAGACAATTAGAATCTTCTATGTGCTTCTGTCAAGATCTAACGTGTTTTATAAACATGTGTAATTTATGAATGAACTTGCAATCATTGCTATACGTTGGTGTTTTAGTTGTGATAGGATTTGAGTTTAAATGATGAGGGAAAAAAATCATCATCACGACACATATGAGGAAAAAAATCATCATCACGACACACTGTCTTAATCACCACCACCTGAATCTTTCACACCAATTGAGGTTGTCAAAATATTTCCGGTTATCCGATCAGCTCTTAGTAGGTGCCAAATCTCAGTTAGTGAACTTCATACACGAAAGGAATTTTTGGCCAATTTTAGAGAAACCAACGCGATAGACCATGAGTTTCTTAAGCTCATGTAACCGACATCCCTTAGAGATCTAGTTAGTCCAAGAAGAGTATAAGAAAGGGAAGGACCAACAAGGTTTGTCGTAAGGGAATTCATTCAGTTCTAAAGCATGGATGAAGCTGAAGATACAGCATGATTGTCTATGTGAAAGGTGCATTCTGACTTATATAACGATATCACGTATAATTGATGGTATCTTTGTGCAAGGTGCATAGTTGATCAAATCATTAGGTTCGCCAATTAATGTTATTCGTCCCACTATTAGAGTAGACTGAAAACGAATATAATATAGACTATTAGTAAGGGAATTCATTCAGTTCTAAAGCATAGATGAAGCTGAAGATACAGCATGATTGTCTATGTGAAAGGTGCATTCTGACTTATATAACAATATCACGTATAATTGATGGTATCTTTGTGCAAAGTGCATAGTTGATCAAATCATTAGGTTCGCCAATGAATGTTATTCGTCACACTATTAGAGTAGACTGAAAACGAATATAGACTTCTGTTATCATCAATGTGATTCAAGAAGTCTTAAATTGGTATTCATCTTTGAGATTCAATATTTGAGCATTACCCTTGGCAGGCACTTTAAAATAGTGTATTCATAAGCTGCTTCCATCCTGCTATAATTTCCCAGTTATGTTCCAGTTGTAATAATTTTATATTTGGTTATGATTGTGCATAATGCATATTTTAAGTGTTTGCATTTGGCTCTGGTACTTGTATGTTGAATCTCTTTCTAAAAGCAACATGTCTAACTTTAGGCTATCATTATTTCCTTTGTTTGGTTTGTTTCCTTTAATTCTCTATTGTTTAACTTGTTGATACAAATTGTGTGAAAACCAATTTGTTTGTGCATCCTAGAACTTCTAGTGATAACCTTTTCCTACATGTTGCAGCATATTTCCTGGAGGCATATCGACCTGTTAGAAAAGGGGACCTTTTCCTTGTTAGAGGAGGCATGAGATCTGTTGAGTTCAAGGTTATAGAAACAGACCCTCCAGAGTACTGTGTTGTCTCCCCTGACACAGAGATCTTTTGTGAAGGAGAACCAGTGAAAAGGGAGGATGAGGATAGACTTGACGAGGTGGGTTACGATGATGTTGGTGGAGTGCGGAAGCAAATGGCTCAGATCAGAGAGTTAGTTGAGCTTCCTCTCAGGCACCCCCAGCTTTTCAAATCAATTGGTGTAAAACCACCGAAAGGGATCTTGTTGTATGGGCCTCCTGGTTCTGGTAAGACTCTCATTGCAAGAGCAGTTGCAAATGAGACTGGTGCCTTTTTCTTCTGCATTAATGGTCCTGAAATCATGTCCAAACTGGCTGGAGAAAGTGAAAGCAATCTTAGGAAGGCTTTTGAAGAGGCAGAAAAGAATGCGCCATCTATTATATTTATCGATGAGATCGATTCTATTGCTCCCAAGCGAGAAAAAACTCATGGAGAAGTTGAGAGGAGAATTGTTTCACAACTGCTGACACTGATGGATGGTTTGAAATCTCGTGCTCATGTCATAGTCATTGGAGCTACAAATCGGCCAAACAGTATTGACCCAGCTCTTAGAAGGTTCGGTAGGTTTGATAGGGAAATTGATATTGGAGTTCCAGATGAGGTTGGACGGCTGGAGGTTCTTCGTATTCATACAAAGAACATGAAGCTAGCTGAGGATGTAAGAACAATGCCACTGAGCACCTTTTTCTCTCCCTTTTTTAACATTTAATTAGACTCAGTTTGATGTGACTGGTATTTTCTTCATAAATGCAGGTTAATTTGGAAAGAATCTCTAAGGAAACCCATGGATATGTTGGGGCTGATCTGGCTGCATTGTGTACTGAAGCTGCCCTTCAGTGTATTCGAGAAAAGATGGATGTTATTGACCTGGAAGATGAGACCATAGATGCGGAGATACTCAATTCTATGGCTGTAACTGACGAACATTTCAAGACTGCTCTTGGAACTAGCAATCCGTCTGCACTGCGCGAAACAGTAAGTGGCATGTGTATTGTTCTTGAAAAATTTGTACCTGAATTAAAATTGGTCTAACATTTTTTCATCATTGGTCAACAGGTTGTTGAAGTGCCTAATGTCAGCTGGGACGATATTGGAGGTCTTGAAAATGTCAAGAGGGAACTGCAAGAGGTAAACAATTTAGTTTGCTGTTGATGACTTCTTATCCATCCTTTCTCTTTTCTCTTCTAGACACTCATAAATCATCTTTTGCTGTTGTGGTTATTGCAGACTGTTCAATATCCAGTTGAGCATCCTGAGAAGTTCGAGAAGTTTGGCATGTCACCTTCTAAGGGAGTATTGTTTTATGGACCTCCTGGTTGTGGCAAGACTTTATTAGCCAAGGCAATTGCCAATGAATGCCAAGCGAACTTTATCAGTGTCAAGGGGCCAGAGCTGCTTACCATGTGGTTTGGTGAGAGTGAAGCAAATGTAAGAGAGATATTTGACAAGGCTCGTGGGTCTGCACCATGTGTCCTCTTCTTTGATGAGCTGGACTCCATTGCAACTCAGGTTTGTTTTCATAGTTAGACATTCAGATATTTCATGTGTTTAAGATTGTTTACTTTCATGCTCATCATTGGTGTTATCTTTTATTGTCAGAGGGGAAGTAGTGTTGGAGATGCAGGTGGTGCTGCTGATCGAGTTCTCAACCAACTTTTAACTGAGATGGATGGCATGTCTGCCAAGAAAACTGTTTTTATTATTGGGGCGACAAACAGGCCTGACATTATTGATCCTGCACTGCTCAGGCCAGGTCGGCTTGACCAACTAATTTATATTCCTTTGCCTGATGAAGCCTCCCGCCACCAGATATTTAAAGCTTGCTTGCGGAAGTCACCAGTCTCCAAAGATGTTGATCTGAAGGCTCTTGCCAAGTATACTCAAGGCTTTAGTGGTGCAGATATTACAGAGATTTGCCAGCGTGCTTGCAAGTATGCTATCCGAGAAAACATTGAGAAGGTAAGAGTCCTTGCTTCTAATTGAGCAGCTTATTATATATTTATAGTCTTGTATATCTACTCGCCTTTCTGTCAGAAGCACATACGTGCCAGCTTGTATTTCAGATCAAATCATATCAAATATGATTGTTCTATTTGCACAGCAAGGTTCTTAAGTCTCCTTAGTTTTAGAATTATTCCTCATCTTGTTAAAATCATCTGTTTTTGCTTGACCCCTGTTGCCTACTAGTGGTTTTGTTTCCCTGAAAATCATCCCTGGACCATCAAAAATAATGTAGAGTGAGTAGGATGACCAAGTCATTACTCTCCCAATTTAGAGGTCTCCCGCAGTGGCGGAGTCTCTAAGAGCTGAGTGTGGGCAAATGCCCCCACTCAAAATATTTTATGAAATATAACCATCAAATATCTAATATTTACTTTTGACACCTATCTTTACTATTGCCCCTAGTCAATATTTCAAACACATTACTACTAAAGTTAATTTAAAATTTCAATTTCATTAAAGACCAATTTAAATTTAAATAAATTAATATATCTATAGTCTTGTCATGTATTTTAAATAAATAGAATTGATTTTAAATAATTTCAGTTAGAATTTAATTAGACCTAAATACTTATTAATTAAACATAACTCTCATCCTAATTTCTAATCACTGTTGTAAATAGCGGTAAATAGCCCTCAAGAATAGCGACGCTTAATAAAGCATGCCCTTCCCCGCGACGCTGTCTTGTGATCTAAGTGATTACTGCTATCATACCGAAAAGCGGCCAATAGCGCGCCATAGCGGTGAATAGTGGGCGATTACGAGCAAAATCTGCTTTTTGACCGCTATTTAAAAGCGGTTTGAGGTTTATTTTTTTAAAATTAAACTCGACTCGCAACCACCAATCCCACCGCCCCGCGGATTTCTTGACCGCTATTTAAAAGCAATTTGAGGTTTATTTTTTTAAATTAAACCCGACCCGTAACCACTGCATCCCACCGCCTCCCGTGATTTCCAGCGTACTCCCGCCACCTCCAATAGCCTCCGCCACCTCCCACAACACTTCCTCTCACCTCCTCTCGCAATGAGCTCCTCCTATTGTAGTCCTCTCATCGCTCAGCTCATCTTCTCTTAGACGACGACTCTTTGACTCCTCCAGTCATCTTTGGTATTATGTGATGGCTACGTGTCTATTTCATATTTAGGATCTCTTTATATCATCAAATATGCACTTTTAGATTTTTGAGATTTTTCTTTAATTTGTTTTTAATATTTATACATATCTAAATTAGACCGCTATTTAACTTTGCGCTTTTTACCGCTATTTTCCCGCAATAGCCCCAAATAGCCTTAGCGATGCCTCACCGCTACGCGACGCTATCCGCTATCGATAACCTTGTTTCTAATCAAAGAATTTGGATCCTATCTACTAAAAAAAAATAGTGAGAGACCACTACTTATAATCCAAACCGTTGAATATTAAATGCACGAGTATATGGTTGTAAACAATTGTCATTCAATCAAAATGAAATGCTTATCATGCTTATGAATTGCACTCGTTCTTATTTTACATTCAAAAAGATAAATCATAACCATTCATTAAACACGGTTGAATTAAAAGTAGTCATCTCTTGCTACTTTTTTATAGTAGAGAGTATCCAAATCCTGAATCAAATCCCTCACACTTTTGTCGCCATCATGTATTGAGAAAGACAATAAAGAATCTCCTAGAGGAGGCCGTGACTAAAAGAGAACTAGAGTAGAAGGAGTATTTTGGTAAAAATAGGCCAAACTTCTATGACTTCATTTGTTCTAGATATTTATGAATAGGTAACTACTAAAATAAAAGGTCTATTTTAGCTGATCTGCTAATGCTTATATTTAATCTTTGGTCTATTTGAGGTTACCATTATATTATATTTATTTATAATTTATTGCCCCCGCTGTCGTATGGGTCCTGGCTCCGCCACTGGTCTCCCGTATCCCTGGATCGTTAAGAATATCCATCAGTTAAACTGTATCGTGATCTGTGTCTCACTACATCACAATAGTTGCCTGTAGTCTCTCTGACTGTGATTGCTAATCGTTCCCTTAGCATTGTGCTCTCCCTGTTGGTTTATTGACCATTCTGTTTCCTTTAATAGTACATTGGTTGAAATCGGTGTTTGTCTAGTTAAGTGAGGTTCCAAAAAGTGCAATAAGTGTTCTTTATTTCATTCCCCTCCCTCTTCTCGTTGCCATAAAGGTGGGTCTGCTGGTCTGGCATGATAATTGAACAGTTACTGTTTGTATGTGCAGGCCCATGAATGGTGATGTAAATGTGGATACCATATTGATTCAAAAGAATTAGTACTTGAGTTACGTGTAACATTTTTACACCTATACAGCTTTCAATAAGGAACTAGGTCCACATTTATATCTTTTGCTAGACCAAATCCACTCTTGAAAGAAATGAACCATAATAGCTACATGTACAAGTGATCCATCTAAATTTCGCAAATTGACATTTTAATTCCTGAAATCTTCAATCATGCAGGATATAGAAAGGGAGAGGAAGAGGAGCGAGAATCCGGAGGCCATGGAGGAAGATGACAATGATGAAGTTGCTGAGATCAAGGCAGCTCATTTTGAGGAGTCCATGAAGTTTGCAAGGAGAAGTGTGAGTGATGCTGATATTAGGAAGTATCAAGCATTTGCGCAAACCTTGCAACAATCAAGAGGGTTTGGAACTGAGTTCCGCTTCTCAGAACGGTCTGACACTGCTGCTGGAACCACTGGAGCTGATCCATTTGCATCAGCAGCAGCAGCTGATGATGACGACTTATATAGCTAGGCCTAAATTATGTGTCATGATTAATGTACCTTCAATACTGCTTTCCTCTTTGTCAGTTTATTTTGTGAAATCGCCACTGTTTAAGTTAAAAGTATGAAGTTACTATACTGCTTTCCTTCATGTGCTTGTTTTGTGAAATTGCTACTGTTATGTATTCAAGCTATGAAGTCTCAGAAGTGTCATTGTTGGTTACACTTGCCAACCGATATTTCTTGTGACGGTATGGTGTGGTTCTTCTATAGTGCACTATCATTATTGCTTGAGCATGATCTTCTGAGATTTTCTGGTCTTGTTCTGTTCTTCTGTAACTGTTTGGTCTGCTTGTGTTTGTATAACTCAGTTGCTTACACAAGTTAAAGTTAGGAACAAGAGTATTAACTGTATCAGTACGCTGGAACTGATTCTCTACATATTGTCCTCTTGTATACATTATTTGAACTCTTTGTCTAAGTGGATTTATTGTATCAATTATTTGAATGCATACTTCGTTTCGTCTTCTGGGTCAACAGCTTTTCTGTTTCTTGTCAAGTAAATTTGGGGAAGGCATCCTTAATAATTTTGCGACTACCTGGGAGCTTTGATTATAAAATGTGAGGGAAGTACAGCGCACGATTATCATTTGTGAACGACAATAATTATGAGGTGTCCGGGTCATTTAAGCTGTTTGGCAGCTTGGAGACCTGGTGCAGTGAGTGATAAGTAATTAAAATTTACAAACTAGTGTTATGTAGACAGTACTGACCTAGGATTAGGGGAGAAATTTGAAGCTGTATCTGCTCATTTTACCCCTTGATGAGATGCATACGTCTCCAGGCCGTGAACAGAGCTTCAACACTTGCGTCGAGCTGTAAGGTTTTTAGGGATTAGATAACTTTGAACACTGGACATTATTGTGGTCATGAGGGACCTAAGATATGTATAAACATTTAAGATATATAGTAACAAGAGACAGGCGCTGAAGAGTTGACATTGAGAGACTTGCTGGGGTTTCGAAACGTTTCACAATTATTTTGTATTGGATCTTCCTTGACGCCGCATGCGTCTCTGCAATGTAGCCAGAAGAGGCACTATGGTTGATTCCAAAGATCAAATTAGTCAACTAATCGCGCTCAATGATATTAATCTTACTTAATTTGGCTTATGATGATTAGTCAACTAATCATCATAAGGTAATGGTGGACACTAAGAATTTAACAACTTAAAAATGGATTTAACAACCTTTTTGTAAATAATTTAAGGTAATGGATAGGCTGTTGAGTTGAGAGGGGGTGGTGGACACTAAGAAATATTTTGTTATTATTTCTTTAATGGTATAACACTCAATACTCTCAAATACAAATACTCTCTCTACTAAAAACTACTACTAAACTCTTTTACAACACCTCTCTATTTATTTCCCCCCCCCTCTCTCTCCTTCTCTCTTCTCTTTCTTTGCTACTGAGCTTGCTTAGGATGGTTTCAACTTAAGGCTAGGGGGGGTTTATATAGGTGAACTTGCGGTAGGTGTGTACTGTTTGCTACAGTACTGCTACAGTGATGTTTAGCGAGACTTTGTTTGGTGATTACTGTAGCAAGGTAGATGATTACTGTAGCTTCTGCTGACTTTACCATAGGCACAATGATCAACAAGATGACTTATCGTGGTTACCTTATAATAAGAGAGGAAAAAACATAATGGGATTAGTCTAAAAATCATCGATAACTTGAATCTTTCAAAGGGCCATCTGTAGGCATCAAAATTGCATATCGTCCCGAGACACTTAGAGGTGTCTCGCCAAGCCGAGACACTTAGAGGTGTCTCGCCAAGCCGAGACACTTAGAGGTGTCTCGCCAAGCCGAGACACTTAGAGGTGTCTCGCCAAGCCGAGACACTTAGAGGTGTCTCGCCAAGCCGAGACACTTAGAGGTGTCTCGCCAAGCCGAGACACTTAGAGGTGTCTCGCCAAGCCGAGACACTTAGAGGTGTCTCGCCAAGCCGAGACACTTAGAGGTGTCTCGCCAAGCCGAGACACTTAGAGGTGTCTCGCCAAGCCGAGACACTTAGAGGTGTCTCGCCAAGCCGAGACACTTAGAGGTGTCTCGCCAAGCCGAGACACTTAGAGGTGTCTCGCCAAGCCGAGACACTTAGAGGTGTCTCGCCAAGCCGAGACACTTAGAGGTGTCTCGCCAAGCCGAGACACTTAGAGGTGTCTCGCCAAGCCGAGACACTTAGAGGTGTCTCGCCAAGCCGAGACACTTAGAGGTGTCTCGCCAAGCCGAGACACTTAGAGGTGTCTCGCCAAGCCGAGACACTTAGAGGTGTCTCGCCAAGCCGAGACACTTAGAGGTGTCTCGCCAAGCCGAGACACTTAGAGGTGTCTCGCCAAGCCGAGACACTTAGAGGTGTCTCGCCAAGCCGAGACACTTAGAGGTGTCTCGCCAAGCCGAGACACTTAGAGGTGTCTCGCCAAGCCGAGACACTTAGAGGTGTCTCGCCAAGCCGAGACACTTAGAGGTGTCTCGCCAAGCCGAGACACTTAGAGGTGTCTCGCCAAGCCGAGACACTTAGAGGTGTCTCGCCAAGCCGAGACACTTAGAGGTGTCTCGCCAAGCCGAGACACTTAGAGGTGTCTCGCCAAGCCGAGACACTTAGAGGTGTCTCGCCAAGCCGAGACACTTAGAGGTGTCTCGCCAAGCCGAGACACTTAGAGGTGTCTCGCCAAGCCGAGACACTTAGAGGTGTCTCGCCAAGCCGAGACACTTAGAGGTGTCTCGCCAAGCCGAGACACTTAGAGGTGTCTCGCCAAGCCGAGACACTTAGAGGTGTCTCGCCAAGCCGAGACACTTAGAGGTGTCTCGCCAAGCCGAGACACTTAGAGGTGTCTCGCCAAGCCGAGACACTTAGAGGTGTCTCGCCAAGCCGAGACACTTAGAGGTGTCTCGCCAAGCCGAGACACTTAGAGGTGTCTCGCCAAGCCGAGACACTTAGAGGTGTCTCGCCAAGCCGAGACACTTAGAGGTGTCTCGCCAAGCCGAGACACTTAGAGGTGTCTCGCCAAGCCGAGACACTTAGAGGTGTCTCGCCAAGCCGAGACACTTAGAGGTGTCTCGCCAAGCCGAGACACTTAGAGGTGTCTCGCCAAGCCGAGACACTTAGAGGTGTCTCGCCAAGCCGAGACACTTAGAGGTGTCTCGCCAAGCCGAGACACTTAGAGGTGTCTCGCCAAGCCGAGACACTTAGAGGTGTCTCGCCAAGCCGAGACACTTAGAGGTGTCTCGCCAAGCCGAGACACTTAGAGGTGTCTCGCCAAGCCGAGACACTTAGAGGTGTCTCGCCAAGCCGAGACACTTAGAGGTGTCTCGCCAAGCCGAGACACTTAGAGGTGTCTCGCCAAGCCGAGACACTTAGAGGTGTCTCGCCAAGCCGAGACACTTAGAGGTGTCTCTCGTCACCGAGATACCTAAGCTTCTTGGTCATTTGCCCGGTTTGACCCGCATCCGCTTGAAATCCTATAAATACAAGGTGAGAGTCTCATTTGCATGGATCTGAAAATTTTTGAGAAGCCAAAGCTCTGCCAAATTGCATTCTCACCTCAGATCTAAATTCGGGAGCGACGACCGATCTTCTTCGATACCAGATCCAGATCTCAGTGAACTCTTAAGGGCTATTATCATCCTTTGTGAGATAATCCCCAGGGCTATTATCCCCCTTCGTGAGATAATCCCCTCGAAAAGGTTTGAGAGATCGGATCTCAGATCTACACGTGATTCCTTGAGATTAAAAACTTTGTTTTGATCTCGAGAAGAGCTTTGATTTTGCTTGGTCGATCTCATTCGCTTCGGGCTGTTATTTCCTTTGTGAAATAACCCCTGTTTACTATGTAGATCTCTCTTTGGATCACGATTACGCGGCGGTCCACGGACGGAATAAAGTCCCCGGCACAGGCAAAGACACCCACGCAAGCGAGGAGCCGATAAACGGATCCCGCGTTTATTTTAGGGAGATAAAGTTGTAATTTTCGTTGATTTTCATTGTAAGCCTTATAAAAAGGCGATCTTCTTTTTTTTATTTTCGAATTCATTTGTAAACCCATAAAGGTGTAATGAGTTCAAAAGCAATGAAAATCAAGGAACCAACTTTCCCCGCGAATAAGCCGGCGACCATAGTGGGAGCCAATGATCTCAGATCTGAGATCGTCGTGTCGCAACCGCGGATCGAGATCTTACCTCCAAAGAAAGCTTTCTCATGGAGGAGGACGCAAGAAGACAACCCTCACTCACCGTTGCGAGATCTCCTCGCGACTTCATTCCAGCAATCCAACAAGCCGGGGGTTTAGATCACAATTTGTCGACTTCGTCGAAGAGGGCACATCAAAGGCGACGCCAACGCCAAGCTCGTCAACTTGCAAAGGCCTTGGAACAGGTTGATAGAATCCGCTACTATGCAAACTTGGAGTCCAGGAAGCGTCAGCCGCCTCCTTATCAAACCGCGGACAATCCCTCCAGGCCATCGACAGACGAATGGGTTCTCGTCAAGAGAACTCGTTCGACCCTAAAGGAGCGTATTCAGAGGCGCCGTGCACGTGCCGTTCAAGCTCGCGCTCTTACAAAAAGGACACAGAACTTGAACAAGAAGGAAGTGGTCAAAAAACTACAAAAATCCCGTCAAGTCTGGGTGCCAAAGTCCAAGACATCACAAAAATCAGAGCGCAAGACGGCCGAATCCTCCTTCCAAAGTCGACACAGCCCAAGCCGCTTCGGCCCCGAGATTGGGGGTCGCGTATGCACTCCCGTCAAACCGATCACTACCCAAAGGTGTCTTGTCGCATCCAAACAAACCAGAACACCTCAATGTACGTGTTCATGCACCGTGCATAAGAGAATTCCAGTCGCGTTTAGACTGGGGGTTCATGACGAAGCCAAGGAGCCCGTTAAGACTCCACGCTCGCAAGGAGGTGGTCTTAAACGAGCGACTCCTGATGTGACCTTTGATCGTTCAAAGGCGACAATAAATAAGCCCGAGAATGTCAGCAAGGTTCTTCATCCCAAAAAAAGACGTGTCCGTCAAAAAACAACATTATACTTGGGTTACCGCACCAACAAGCGATGGATTGCTCCAATGAGCTGCACCATCAGGCTGGGGGTGTGAAGAAATCCCAAAAGGAGAGTGTTCAAGAAACCAGCTCTCACTCTCCATATGGGAGACCTATCGTGGCAAGATCGCCAAAATGTAGCCGCCTGTGACCGCTTTCACAAAAGGTCTCGATGTTCGAAACTTATCAGGCTGCCAAAACCCAAGCCAAAATGCTTCCACCAGAGAAAATCCTCCCTCCAAGATGATGAATTCCTTAAAGTCACCATCAACATGGTTGGCAAAAAAAGTCAACAATTACTTCAAAAGTCTCTAATCCCGACTTTTCTCCTGGAAGAAAAATTGATTCAGGGATAGCTCAACGGATGTCTCAGCTCCAACTAGAAGCCGTCGGACATAGGGATTACCCGGAGATCCATGAAGGACTATCCTCGAGTGATGAACTTTCGGATGCTTGCTCTGCAATCGCCTCTGACGATACAATGTCTAGCACGGGACAAGCTCGAGGCGTCAGGGTCACTCTCGACCGTGACCCAAATAATTCGTGACGCCTAGCCGTGCGTAAAGAGAACTTTAAGTTTGAAATGAAGATGGCTATGCAGCAGATGAGAGAGATGCATAACCAACAAATCCGTGCTCTGACGAATCATCAGGGTGAAACGAGTCGTCGCAATAACGCCGATCAAGAGGAAAGCGACTCAGACAGGGACGAAGATCGCAACGCAAATAGCCAAAACTCTGGGGGTGGTCCCGTTGTTCTTCCTCAAAATCGTCTGAAGGAAAATACAGGCAAGGATGAGATGATGAAAGAGCTGGAGGATAAGGTCAACGCCTTGATTTCCGCTCAAGAGGTAAAGAAGACTGGGATGCCACGTCCGTACCCAAGAGAGTGGGAGTTGATCCCATATCCGTCAAAATTTAATTTGATTAACTTCACACCGTTCGACGGAAAGGGGTCCCCCACCCAACATTTGGTCTATTTTAAGTCCCACTTAGGGGTTATTTTTGGTAACGAGCCCTTGATGGTTCGGTCATTCGTTGACACTCTTCGAGGAGCTGCCTTCGATTGGTACCACCATCTCAAGCCAGGGAGCATCAATAGTTGGGACGACATGGAAAGCTCGTTCCTCAATAATTTCTTTGACGACGACATTGAAGTGTCGATCGGAACCCTTTTGGACGAGAAGCAGAAGGATGGAGAGTCTGTTGACAGCTTTGTTATGCTTCCGCAACAAGGCTATGAACTGCAGGGATCCTGTCACAGAGGAATTCATTCTGCGGACGTGCCACAATAATCTTTCCATCAATATCTTGGAAGTCCTGGGGGTTGCACCGCCCAAGATCTGGAAAGAGCTGAAAGAGCGCGGGGAGCAAGCTGAATGCTTTCTCAAAAGGAAAAAAGGCCGAAAGAGGCCAACCGATGGCTAAAGCGCCTGTAACTGCTGATGACATTCATCAATAGCAACCTTGGGGGCAACAAAGGACTCCTAAATTGAGATTCTAGGAGGAGTATTCTTTCGATGATGATGAAGTTCCAGCCATCTTCAAATATCTCCTTGCTAACAATAAAATCAAGCTGCCACCTATCATGAATCAGGAGGAAGCTAGCAATACTTCGGATCCAAAGTACTGTGCGTACCACAGGAGGGTTCATCACCCCACCGAGGCTTGTATTGCTCTGAAGAATAACATCCAAGCCTTGGTTGACGCCAGCATCATAACGCCAAAATAGGCCAAACAAGAATGACAAAAACTCCGATAGGTATATGAGTATAAACTGTTCCCTCTACACTCCGACAGGTATATGAGTATAAATTGCTCCCTCTACACTCCGATAGGTATATGAGTATAAACTGTTCCCTCTACACTCCGACAGGTATATGAGTATAAACTGCTCCTTTTACACTCCGACAGGTATACGAGTATAAACTGCTCCCTTTCCTCCGATGAGTATAAGAGGTTAAACTATTCCTCCCTTACTCCAAAAAGGTATATGAGTCTAAACTATTTCCTATTTTGTCGGGAAGTTCCTGGAGAATAGTATACATATTATTCTTGAGGATAACCCGACTATGTGGCTAGATACAGAGCACTCCTCATTGGACCCAGTTTCGCAAAAAGCTGGGGGTGGATATGAGAGGATAGGAAGTTCTTGGAGAATATTATACATAATATTCTTAAGGATTACCTGAAGTCGGCTCGATGACTCCGGACGAAAGCGGGTCATATTTCCAAAGATGAAGCGTGTCATATCTTCTTCAACCCTCGTTGGAACAATCGCCGGGATCAACTTCACCCACCCCCACTGAGTGACTTGTACAAATCAACACCCCCACTGTGATTTATTCTCCCACTCTCACTGTTGATTTGGTCAAACCTTCCTATAGTTAGGACCAAAGCCAAATTCCTCTCTCGATTCCTTCCATGAACGAGAGGTCCACTCATAAATCAAGCGATCAAACCTTCCTACAACTAGGATTGTCCCAAAACTCCCATTTGGTCAAACCCTTAGGACCAAAACCATAAACGAGAAGTCTGCCATTAGATTAGGTAACCAAACCTTTTGACAGTTAGGGTTATCCGAGTCTTTCTGATTCTCGGGGTGGAGATCCCACTCCTGGTCTCATCCTTTTTTCAGGTCGCGGCGACTAAAGGTATGCGCCGGAATTAGAATTTCCAGTTCAGGTTAAGCCGACTGAAGGTCACCTGAATCTTTTCGATTCTCGGAGCAAAGATTCTGCTCTTAGTTTCACCACCTTTTCGCTAGAGATAGAATATAAAATTCTTCCTCTCCAGCTCCCTTTTCCTGGCCATGCCGACTAAAGGTGTAGGCCAGAATCATAGTTTCACCTCTTTTCCGGTTTAGTCTTTTCTTCGATTGAAAAAGACACTAAGTATCATCTTGGGGAATTTTATCCCGAAGCCTAAGTAGGGATAAGCCAACGCCTAACACGCGTTGCCGGTTTAGTCTTTTCTCCGATTGAAGAAGACACCAAAATTCAAGTCTGGAGAATTTTATCCCGAAACCTAAGTAGGGATAAGCCTACGACTAATACATGAAGCCAGTTAGTCTCTTGTCCGTAAAAGATGACAAAGTCTACGTAATCGGCATCGTAGCATTAAGTCTAAAAGAGTTTCATTCATTTAGCACAACGTCATGTGCGGAACGGGTTCAGATAATCCGCATGCTAGCCCGATTCAGACGGTAGTCGGTAAAGGCTAATCAAATCCGTTGAGGGCTGGGGGTTGGCCAATAACCCTAAAGTCGACGCCTAACACGCGTCGCCGGTTAGTCTCTTGCCCGTAAAAGATGACCAAGTCTATGTATTCAACATCATAGCATTAAGCCTAAAAGAGTTTCATTCTTTTAACACAACGTCATGTGCGGAACGAGTATAGGTAATCCGCACGCTAGCCCGATTCAAACGGTAATCGGTAAAGGCTCATCAAATCCGTTGATGGCTGAGGGTTTGCCAAAAATCCTATAGGTATTGTGATTGCTTATTTCAAAATGAAATGAGAAATCATAATTCAACCGATGAAGGGTCAAGTGTTTCAATGAGGAGATTGCAGTTATCCAAACATCAGGTTCACGACAAAAGATGGGTTGTTGGACGACTCATCGTCGTTGGAGCTCATTTTGCAATTCAGCCTTGAAGGACTCCTCGCTGCCGTTCGATATTTTCGCAGCTTCCTCCTCAACTTTAGCAGCTTTTGTTCCGTGAAGCTCCAGTTTCTCGGATATGATGGTTAAGTACTACCTCCTTCACTGACAAGGTCATCACCAGCCAGGGCCCCGGATATTTATTCAACAGGGCTATCACCCATCAAGGGTTAAAATTCATCCGGTTGGAATTATGCGAGCTTCGTAATGACTCCAAAAAGGTATATGAGTATAAACTATTTCCTATTTTTGTCGGGAAGTTCCTGGAGAATATTTTTATAAAATATTCTTAAGGATAACTCGACAACCCTCGATCTCCCCCCACGGTGGCTATTTACTCCAAAAAAGGTATATGAGTATAAATTATTTCCTATTTTATTGAGAAGTTCCTGAAAAATATTTTATATTTTAAGGATAACTCAACAACTCCAAAAAGTATATGAGTATAAACTATTTCCTATTTTGTCGAGAAGTTCCTGGAGAATATTTTATATTCTTAAGGATAACTCGACAACCCCCAATTTACACCCACAGTGTTCAAAATTCCGACGCCGGACAACGCGTCGCAGTGGAAAATCACTGATTGAAGGTTGGATTTCAAAAAAAAATTTCTGACGACGGTCAACGCGTCGCGAAAGAGAGTTCACCAATTGAAAATCTCAAGAAAATTCCTCCCGCTGTGGTCAGTTCTACGACGAGGGACGCAACGGAAAATTCGCCAATTCAAGGTTAAGCCTCACGAAATTGGATGGTCAGTTCGACGACAACTCACCAACGCAAGCTAAAATAGGAAAATTTGTTCATCGATTTTCGATTCAAGACTTCAAACAGTGGCCAGACAATAAATGCAGCACCGTGACACTTTCGGTCATCCTACAAAGCACTGGATAGTCCGAAAGAATTGGAGAAGTCAAGATTCGAAGCTATTTTCAGGTCCCGTTACACCGACTGAAGATTGGGGCCTATCATATCCAAAGTATTTCGGCTTCTTCTATAAAAGAGCGAGACCAAAACACTTTGGAGGGGGTATCTGTAGGCATCAAAAATTACCTATACGTCCCCGAACATAGCTTGTGACGATGGGTTGACGATTAACGAGCCATCCGACGACGTATCAACGAACCGTTGGTGGCGTGACGACGAGTGACCGCGACGCAAGCGCATAAAGCGAGTCGATGAAGCGTCCAAGTCAATAAACCGAGTCAACGAAATGTGATTAATGGGATGAACCCACATACGAAGTTTGCAAGTCAACGAATATCGATGAGTCGGAATCAAATCAAGCTCGGAAAATAACCGGAGAAAAGCCACGGGGAGGCTCGGCCAAAACCGAGACACCGAATGGTGTCTCGGCCAAATGCCAAGACACCAAGTGGTGTCTCGACCACTGAGACACCTAGAGGTGTCTCGGGTCAGCCGAGACACCTAGGTTTACTGGGCTTTTTGCCCAGTTTCGACCCGCATCCGCTTGAAATCCTATAAATACGAGGTGAGGGTATCATTTGCATGGATCTAAAAATTTTTGAGAAGCCGAAGCTCTGCCAAATTGCCTTCTCACCTCAGATCTAAATTCGGGAGTGACGACCGATCTTCTTCGACACCAGATCCAGATCTCAGCGAACTCTTAAGGGCTATTATCATCCTTTGTGAGATAATCCCCAGGGCTATTATCCTCCTTCGTGAGATAATCCCCTCGAAAAGATTCAAGAGATCGGATCTCAGATCTACACGTGATTCCTCGAGATTAAAAACTTTATTTTGATCTCGAGAAGAGCTTTGATTTCGCTTGGTCGATCTCATTCGCTTCAGGCTGTTATTTCCTTCGTGAAATAATCCCCGTTTACCGTGTAGATCTCTCTTTGGATCACGATTACGCGGCGGTCCACGGACGGAATAAAGTCCCCAAGACAGCAAAGACACCCATAGCGAGGAGCCGATAAACGGATCCCGCTTGTTTTAGGGAGATAAAGTTATAATTTTTCATTGGTTTTTGTTGTAAGCCTTATAAAAAGGCGATCTTCTTTTTTTATTTTTGAATTCGTTTGTAAACCCATAAAGGTGTAATGAGTTCGAAAGCAATGAAAATCAAGGAACCAACTTTCTCTGCGAACAACATCTAAGACCTATATGTCGATCAACATTATGTATTATACACAATAATGCATCCATAATTCTTCATTTGTGTCATAGGTCTTTAAACTAATGGAGGAAATACATCCAAGAAAAACTTTACTAACATGCGATAGGCCGAAGCAAGATAATGAAAGTAATTGAATACCAATCAATGAGGAAGCACGCGCTAATTGCTGAGCAAAGAGAGGATGTCATGGGTTCGACACAATTAAGCCTACACTAATAATTGGTGGTTAGTTAAGTACTCTGGATGGCTATCAAGATTAGAATAATTATAGAAGATTTTGGCTAACTGTCCCTTTGTTAGTTAAGTACGTATTGATGAGTCATACTGCTAATCTCAGGCACAAGAAGTTTGTGATATAATAATCACTTTTTGCACTGTTAATATTTTTTGAAATAATCTCAGGCACAAGAATAAACCACATTTCAGCATGTTTTTTTTCTGAAATAATAACAACCTAGACGGAAAAACCGTCTAGGTTGATCAACCTCGACGGAATATCCGTCTAGGTTGCTATAATAACAACCTAGGCGGAAAAACCGTCTAGGTTGACCAACCTAGACGGTTTTTCCGTCTAGGTAGCAACCTAGACGGAAAAACCGTCTAGATTGCAATCTAGACGGATTGTCCGTCTAGTTTGCAACCTAGACGGCTTTTCCGTCTAGGTTGCCTACCTAGATGGTTTTTCCGTCTAGGTTGTAACCTAGACGGAAAAATAAACCGTCTAGGTTGGTTTCGATCTCGTTTGATCAATTTAGGCGAATTCCGTCTAGGTTGACTCAATCTAGACGGAAATATTCTAAACGGAATTTTCTAGACGGAATTCCGTCTAGTTTGGTCAAACTAGACGGAAATTTGGACAAACTAGACGGTTTTTTCCGTCTAGATTGATCATTTTTCTACTAGTGTACTGAGAGATTATCAATTGCAGGGATTTTCTAAATGCTCTTTTCTTCATCAATTTTAACTAATTCCTGACTTTATTCTTCACTAAGTTCTTAATGACGAACCCAATTCTCTTTTTGAGTTTTTAATATTAATTTTGTGCTCATCAACAGCTCGGAGTTCTATTTTACCGCTCAGATTCCTTCAAGAACGAAGAATTGGGAAGATTTCGTTGTACGAATAAACGTCTGATATTTGTATAGAAAAGTTTATGGTCCTTTGTAGTTTCTTTATTTATTTTCCCCTTCTCATTTATCATTTTCACCTTGCTCACTAAATACAGAAGGTAAATAAATAAATAAATAAATAACAAACGGTTTAATAAAATAAAATTGTGGTGATGACAGCAAAAGATCCCTCTTAACTAAGTTCAACCACTGTAATTTGCCTTCTAAGGTTACCCTTTCAAGTAAGTCATGAGACTAATTTTGATGAGGTTAGCGGCTATAGAGTTAGCATACCTATTTGAATATCAATTAATTGAATTAGAACCTAATGGCAAGCTTAACTACAGCAATCAGCCTCAAAGTTAGCATGTCAATTGACACTTGAGATGTCAAACTTGGCACCCATTATAAAACACACTATGTTGCCCCTTACTAGTTAACACTATGCTTATAAATAATAAATTTTAGTATATATGCAATGGCCGATTCAGAATACAGCAAAAAGTGTACTGATGGACCCACACCACTTGCTGCTGGTTGTGTATACAAATATCACTCATTGTCACATGATCATAATGTTGCACATACTAGCAATTTTTAATTAGGGTTGATTGCGGATAGACCCCCTTTACTATCACCCAATTGCGGGTAGACCCCTTTACAATAAAAAATATTTCATTCAAGGGTCTATCCTCAATTGGGAAATAATAGAGGGTTATAGGGGGTCTGTCAGCAATTGGGCGATACCGTTTTAATTACTTAGCAAAATCCAGAGAACATGACCTTTTAGGAACATGTTTCCCTGGAACGAGGCATTCTGGATCACTTCTGTATCTATATCTATCATTAGTTATAAATTGATTGAGTAACTCCTGATTTAATTAGTTAAAGAAAGGAGCATATCCAAACTTTTCACTGTATAACGTATACAACTATCTCAGTTCAAGAGTTTACGAGTTTTAAACGTACAGTTTTTTTTTCCTCCCAAGCTCACTCACGCCCTCCCTCTCAGATCATAACGTAAAAAGTTCCATTTGCACTCAGGTTTATTACTCATTTGCTCTCAGGTCTAAACGTGCACCGGCGTTGAATTCGGCGGTGTCGGAACCGAGGCGATTGGGGCCCGCCGACCCCTCTCTGACCGACTGTTATCCGCAAACTTCATGGACGCAACATGCAAGCCCTTCTGCTTCTCCTCTTCGCTCCACTCCCAACCATAGTAATCCTCTTCGGTCACATTCTTCGACGCCGGCAACAACATACTCCCCCACTGCGGAAAATGCACGAAAGCCACCGGCAATGTGCACGCCATTATCATTATCCCCATCAGAGTAAGCCCCGTGCCCGCCGAATACTGTGAGCTAGTGAAGAACAGAAGTTGTGTTAGCCCAGCGCCGAAATTTCCTCCGGCTCCGGTCATCCCCGACACAATTCCAAGAGATCGTCGAGAGACGAAGGGGATAACGCCAAATATAGCGCCACAAGCTGCTTGAGCACAGACTGAGAAGCAAATCATAGCGAAGACAGAGACAGGGAGGGACTTGGCTTGGCCGAGCCACACGCAGAAAGCACCGCCAGCAGTTTGTAAGATCCAGACGTTCCATAAACGAGCGCGCATGCCAAAGCGTTTGGTGCTGAAGTCTGAGACGAACCCGCCGAAGGGGCGGGCGATGATGTTGGCCATGCCGAAGGATGCGGCGATGTAGCCGGAGGTCTTGAGGTCGAGGTGGAAGTGGTCGTAGTAGTACTCGTGGATGACATTGTCGGTGGTGAGCTCGACGCCCATGCAGTATCCGTAGAGAAGAACAAAGATCCATGTTCGATAGTTGGTCACCGCGTTCACCAAAACCTGACATCAAAAAGAGCAAATAAGACAAGGAACCTCTCATAGTAAAAAATAGGTCTTTTTTTTTCCATAGAAAGCCTCCAGTTAAATTGGTTTAGTGGAACAAAACCAGGTTTAGACATTGCTCTAATTTGGGAAATACTGAATCGGGACTTAAAACTGGTTTTGCTTTGGCCAACTTTTGCCAAACTGACCCAGCCAAATTTCAGACGGACAAATATTTACCTTGGAGAACTTGTCTCTGCTGACATCTCCTTGTTTTTTGAGATTGCCAATGTTTCCATCAGGCAAATCCTGGCCCATTGTGAGAACCAAGAGTCCCATTATGACATGCATACATCCTGGAATAAAGAAGGCAATCCTCCAAGCAATGAACGGAGTCGCCCCTATCTTTCTTATCAAATCATACACCAACGGCATCAGCAACTGCGTAGCTCCTCCCCCCATATTCCCCCATCCAGCCGCTGTTCCATTAGCGACGCCAATAATCTTGCTGTTGAACATCGTGCTCATCCAATACTGGCATGACACAAACGTCGCCAGCGAGAATCCTATCATGAATCTCACTGCAATATATCCTTCGGCCGAGGATATCAGCGACATACAGAAAACCGCAGGTGCGATGAGCATGACGAGGAATGCGCAGGCGTAGCGAGGACCCAAAAGGTCGCAGACTGCACCCATGACAAGACGAGAGAAAATGGACCCAGAGACAGAGGCGACACCTGCATTGCCTATATCGGCCTTTGTCAGGTTGATGTTGTCACGGATGATGGGGATCATGGGGGCGGCGGCAAAGGTGGAGACAAAGCAGGTGAAGAAAGAGATCCAGGAGAGATGGAATGTTCGCATGTGAGGGTTTGCGAAAGAGAAGAGTTTTAGGGTTTTCGCTTTGTGCTCAGAATCGACAGGGAGATCGAATTTGGTTTCGTCAAGAGCCATGTCCTTTACCTCTGGCTCCATAGAGATATCCATGGATTAATAATAGTAGGATACAAGAGAGCACGTTTTGAATGGATGGATGAATAGGTATAAGAGTGGAAGACTATTTATACTAGATGGTAACCGTTGACATTTGAATGAACAAGCCCAATTTGTTGGAATAGTTAATAGAAGTTGGGTTATAGTTAATCAGGGGTTAAGAATCTCATCGCCGCATCACTAACATGGGTTATGAGGAGTCAAGGCCCCATGGATGATTCCAAGGATCAGGCTGCAACTGGGAAATATCTCTTGAGAAGCGCCGTGCTGATGTGGACGTAAGATCCATCGTTCATTCCTGTGACAGAAATTTGATCGACCCTTAGATCTCTTTCAAAGGAGAAAATTAAGTACTGGAATAATTTCTAGCTGAAGTTAGATACTGGCACCAAAAGACTAATCACGCAGCAAATTATGTAAAACTCATGACAGACTGTAATGCTGATAGAAAGGTCGGCAAATAAAATTCGCAACAAATTATTTGCAGCACTGTAAAAAGTAAAACGTAAATGAAGATGTGAGCTCAACACTCATTTGGGGATCACATAAACAGGGAATAGGTTGTATTAGAAAGAAACTTAACTGCAACCATGAATATTTTTTGCAATAATCTGTCATAATACGCTGATTCACAAGCCAGAGGTTACTGGAAAGCTATTTTCTGCAGGTAAATCAACAATGTCAAACAGTACTAACTTGGTATTTTTACTAAATTTAACGCGTTCGTCTGGAATAAATAGTCGAAATTTTCCTAAATTTTTTTTCATGTACTCCCAAACCTCGGCATAAGATTTTTAGACTAAAATTTTAGGAAAACAATAATTGCTATTTACATTTTGACTAGTGTTACTTTCTTCTTACAGGCAATTTCGCATATTTACATATTTTCTCTAAAACTTTTCTTTAAATATTTGATACAATTTTCTTAGGAAAATATTTGAAGTTCTGCAATTTACCCTTTATCCAGTAGATGATTTCTAATCACCAAATATGTGAACAGTATGATAATAAAATTAGTGAGACCCCTGTCCCTGATATATCTCAGTAACTTATGAAGTAACAGCAAGAACAGTGATTATATCACAAATTTCTTGTTCTAGATTCGAATGTATGAATCAGCTCTCTGTCGTATTGTATTCACAAGTAAGTCAGCATAGATCCAGGTCAATTTGTACATACTTAATATTTCAAACACTACTAATGAAGGGATAGCTAGTTAGCCACAAACTTTGTGGTTATTCTAATCTTGACAGTACTCATCCAGAATACTTAACCACAATAATTAAGGTCGGCTCATAGTGTCAAACCCATGACATCCTTTTTTGCTCAGCAGTTAGTGCATGCTTCCTAATAGAATGGGACTCAAATACTTTCATAATCTTTCTTCGACCCTTGGCACTGTTGTAACGTTTTCCCTCAAATCTTTTTCCTCTATTAGTTTAAAAACCTCTGACCAAATGAAGAATTATGGATGCATTATTGCGTAGAATAACACTGATCATATAAGCTTTGGATGGCCCTTGGAAACATTCAAGTTATTGGTGTTTTGGAGTAATCCATTATCTTTCTACCCTCTTATTGTAAGACAACTGTGATCAGTCATCGTCCTGATCAGCACGGCTTGTCGTCGGATTATCTTATGGGCAAAGAACTTGTTAAGTCCATTGTTACTATTTGTTGTCATCTTGACTATTGTATCTAAATATCCCATGTATTGTGTAATGGTCGGTTAAAAGTATTGTAAAACAATGGAATTTGGATTACTTGAGAGCTCAAATCTGAGGTTTTTCTGTAGGTCTTTATTTATAGAATTCATGGTGTACATTTTACATAGAGGTTCATATCATATATATATTTGCATATTTCTAACACTCCCCCTCAAACTGGAGCATATAGATCATACATGCCCAGTTTGTTACAGACGAATTGCACACGTGGTTTTCCTATTGACTTGGTGAGAATATCTGCTAGCTGATCCCCTGAAGCAACATGTCGAGTCTCAATATTCTTCTGCTCCACAACCTCGTTACGCACAATATGACAATCCACTTCAATGTGTTTAGTCCTCTCGTGAAAGACTGGATTGTTTGCAATCTGAAGTGCTGCCTGATTATCACAGTATAACCGCATAGGAGATGTAGAATTACATCCCAATTTTTTCAATAGCCGTTGTACCCAAATCATTTCACAAGTGATATCAGCCATGGCACGGTACTCCGATTCTACACTTGATCTTAACACAATAGTCTGCTTCTTGCTCTTTCATGAGACCAAGTTTCCTCCCACAAATACACAGCAACCTGCAGTCGATCTCCTATCTGCAGAGGATCCAGCCCAATCAGCATCTTAGAATCTAGCCACTCTCAGATGTCCACAATTAGAATATAACATTTTTTTTTCAGGGGCACTCTTCAGATATCGAAGAATTCTCATAACTGCATCTAGGTGAGTAGTCCGCGGTTCTGCCATAAACTGGCTTACCACACTCACTGAATATGTAATGTCTGGTGTGATCACAGTTAGATAGTTTAACTTTTTCACCAGTCTCCTATACTTTCCTGGATCATGCAGTAGCTCCCCCTGTCCTGGCATCAGTTTGTGATTGGAATCCATTGGTGCATCCGCTGGTTTGCATCCAAGAAGTCCTGCTTCAGTTAACATATCCAATGTGTATTTCCTCTGTGACATGAAAATCCCTCTGGTAGATCTGGCTATCTCAATGCCCAGAAAATAGTGAAGATCTCCCAAATCTTTAGTTTGGAAGCACTGCTGTATAAACTTCTTCAAAGTATAAATCCCTGCTGCATCATCTCCTGTAATAACAATATCATCAACATACACCACTATTAGAATCCTCTTCCCTGCTTAATTTCGAAAGAACACAGAATAATCGTCTGAGCTTTAATGAAGACTAAATTCTTGAACCACAGCTGCAAATTTACCAAACCACGCGCGTGGAGGCTGTTTAAGGCCGTACAAGGCCTTCTTCAGTCGACAGACTTTGCCATACTCTCCCTAAGCAATAAACCCAGGAGGTTGCTCCATGTAGACCTCCTCCTCGAGCGTCCCGTACAAAAATATATTCTTCACATCAAGCTGATACAGAGGCCATTCATACTGAGCAGTAAGAGATATGAGAAGATGAACGGATGTCATCTTCGCGATAAGAAAGAAAGTCTCGATGTAGTCAATGCCATAGGTTTGAGAATATCCCTTGGCCACCAAACGAGCTTTCAGTCTTGAGAGAGAGCCATCTGGATTTAATTTGATTGTAAAAATCTATTTGCACCCGACTGTCTTCTTCCCAGTAGGGAGGGCCACAAGTCCCCATGTCTGATTGTCTTTCAATGCTTACATTTTCTCCTGCATAGCTGCCCGCCAACCTGGATGAGACAGAGCTTTCGACACAGACTGAAAATTTTGGTAAGAATTCATGGATGTAAAAAAGTAAGATCAGAGCCAGATAAATACGAGAATGTGATAAAATTAGTAATAGGGTGTCGTGTACAACTACGAGTACCATTTCGGAGTGCGATGGAAAGATCATCAGACGAAGAAGGCTCACCAGGACTTGGATCCGTATCAGGCGATGACACTAGAAGTGTAGATGTAAGTAGTAACTACTTCGGATGTCAAGTGTAGACTTTAAGCTGTGTATCAGTAGGAGGGTGTTCTGAAAGCACACTATTAGGAGGGTCGACATCACTAGTGGATGATGAGGTAACAGGTACAAGAAATGAATCATCATCGTCATTAGACACAATTTTAGGAGTAACATCCTTACTCTGTAGAGAGAAGTATGAAGTGTTGTCAAATAAAGTAACATCAGAGGACACAAAGGTCTTTCGTGTGATAGGACAGTAACATTTATATCCCTTTTATGTTCGAGAATATCCTAAAAACACACATTTTATTGCTCGTGGGTCAAGCTTAGATTTTTATGGATTAGTATTATGAACAAAGCATACACAGCCAAAGATATGAAGTGATAAGGAAAAGGCTGGTTTGGATGGATGAAGAACTGAGAAGGGGGTTTTACCATCCAAAATAGTAGAGGTAGTGCGGTTGATCAGATGACATGCAGTTAAAATCGCATTTTCCCAATACTGTCTAGGCATGTTCATATGAAATAATAAAGTGCGAGCAACTTCTAATAAATGCTGATTTTTACGTTCGGCTACTCCATTTTGTTGAGGGGTATAAGTATATGATAACTGATGAATAATACCATGTGTGGACAAGTAGTGATCAAACTCATGATTAAAATACTCTTTTGCATTGTTAGATTTAAAAGATTTTATTTTCAACCCAAATTGATTGTGAATCTCAATACAAAAATGTTAAAAATGCATAAAAACTTCAGATCTATCTTTCATTAAGTAAAGCCACGTGACACGAGAGAAGTCATCGATAAATAGAACATAATACCGAAAACCAAACAATGATTCTGTGGAACAAGGTCCCCAGACATCAGAATGCACAAGTTTAAACAATTGTCTGACACGATTATTGACTCTAGATGAATAAGGCATTCTATGATGCTTTCCCATCTGACATGACTCACACTCTAAACGACTCACTTTCAAAGTGGGAACTAACTTCCTTAAATTTTCTAACGATGGATGACCCAGCTTACAGTGCATTTCAAAAATATTTCCACTACCACTGATACATGCAATAGGTCCATACTGTCCATCCAAGTAGTACAGACCTCCTGCTTCACTCACTGTGCCAATCGTCCGATGAGTGCTAAGTTCCTGAAAGAGACAACGATCAGGAAAGAATGTTACCGAGAAGTTCAAAGCTCTAGTAATTCGACTAATGGATAATAAATTACAGGGAAATTTTAAAACATGTAAGACAGAAGATAATAGTAACATTGATGAAGCATTTACGGTTCCAACACCACAAACTTTGGACTTAGACCCATCAGCGACAGATCTGGAAAGGAATTGGGAAGTTTAATGGATGTCAAGATACCTGAATTCCCAGTCATGTGGTCAGTTATACCTGAATCGATAATCCAAGTAGTAGGTGCTGATGACGAAGAAAGACAAGCAAAGGAAGTACCTGACTTGGTGAGTGTGTTAGTAGAGGTGGTCGGTGTCAAGGATGAGTTCTGCATCTGAAGAAATATCTGGTACCGTGCATACTCATCATCAGATATGGTGACCGCAGAAGTGCGTTGATGGTCAGTCGAGGGCCGATGCTTTCGGTGTACTCGGTGGTGGCCGCAACATATGCTGAAGACTTAAAGCGTCCCTGTAGTAAAGGACTGTGAACTTGATGTGACCCTCTTTCTTGTAATATCGGTAAAAAATAGGTCCACCACTGCTCAAGATAAGAACCACCGGTCACGACCGCCGGTCGACCCTCCTCGCGGTACTCTGCTGGAAAGCCACCACGTCCCCAACCACCTGAGGACTGAGGGTAAGCCGCGAGGGCGGAGCGATCTGATGAATCTCTTGAACACTGTGAACCGTAAGGAAAGGAGCGCTGTAACAAGCTGTATGTCTCAGCTAGTGAGTTAGCGGTAGAGCTCCCAATGATCTGTTGCCGAGCTGAAGAAAACTCCTGAGGAACACCACCCATAAAGTACAGAACCGACATCTGCTCTCTCTACAACTGCATCTGCTGAACGTCTATGGTGATGGGAAACAAAGTATTCCACTCCTCGTGCATACGCCTGAACTCGGAATAGTAGTCTTTCCAAGTTTGATCACCTTTCTGTAGGCGGGTCATCTCTTGGTGAATATCATAGGCGCGAGAGAGATTGCCCTTTTCAGAGTAGAGAATAGCCAGATAGTCCCAGAGTTCCTTTGCAGTCTTAGTGTGAAGGGCCATATCCTGAATGCTAGGCTGCATAGCGTTGAGGATCTGCGTGTAGATGATGACATCATCTACCTCACAGTCTTCCGTGGGTGGAGTTGGTGGTCCTTGAATAATATGGTGCCTCTTCCTCCTACCCTTCAAGCTTATCTCAATAACACTTTTTCATTGCATGTAATTGATGCCGTCTAACTTACGGTCAGTAAGTTTCGATGAAACAACTTTCTGAACAGTAAATATGGGTTTGGTATCTCCTGAACCGGCCATATCTAAATTGTCTCCAAATAAACCCCCAAACAACAAATCCCGAAGGAAATTCCCCTCAAATCTCCAAATACAACCAAGATACCAAACCCCACAAATAGATCAAATAAAAACAAGTTCTAACTTATTATATCAAGGGAGTGCAGAGACTCCAGATGAGTGCAGAGACTCGAGCGGGAGTGCAGAGACTCCAAATGAATGCAGAGACTCGAGAGGGAGTGCAGGGACTCCAGGTGATGAGGTTACTGTTCATGTGAACAGTAATATATATATATATATATATATATATTAATGAACAAAAATATTTTTTTATTTTTTTTCCGGATCGGGTCTGTTAGTAGATGTTGAAGTTGGAGGATCTAATCACAGAGGGGAGGTCGAGATTGAAGGCGGAGGCGAGGCGAGGTCGAAGTCGAAGGTGTAGGTGGAGGCAATGCGAGGTCGAAGTCGAAGGCGGAGGCTCGGGATCGAGGCGAGGTCGAAGTCAAAGGCGGAGATGGGGTCGAAGTCGAGGTGAGGTCGAAATCGAAGGCAGAGGCGAGGCGAGGTCAAAGTCGAAGACGAGGTCTGGATCGCGGCGAGGTCGCTCTTGGAAATCTAGGGCTTGATGAACAGTAGTTTTTGGTGAACAAGAGTTTTGGTGAACAAGAGTTTTGGTGAACAAGAGTTTTGGTGAACAAGAGTTTTGGTGAACAATAGTTTTTTTTTGTGGCTAGAGTTTTGGAGGCTCTGATACCATGTAAAACAATGGAATTTGGATTACTTGAGAGCTCAAATCTGAGGCTCTTCTGTAGCTCTTTATTTATAGAATTCAGGTGTACATTTTACATAGAGGTCCATATCATATATATATATATATATATATATATATATATATATATATATATATATATATATATATATATATATATATATATATATGCATATTTCTAACAAGTATTATTGCTCCTCCAATAAAATAGGAAGTAAACACATACTTGGTGATAAAGAAGAGGGTTACGGGAGGTTATAAGGTCACAACTGCAAAGTTTCTTCCAGAAGAAGGGTTAAATTTGATAAAATAAATAACAGAAAACTCAACAAACTAGAATGTTTACATAATTAGAAGGAAAATGAAAATTATAGCCTTATCTAATTAGGACATTACAAAATAACCAAATTAGGAAATAATGTGGTCTAGGTGTGTGGCTAACTTGAGTTTCTTCCCATGGTGCAACTTGGATTTCAGGAATAATATTGTGGAGTTATAGAGAAAAGTCAACTAAACTGATTGATAAGATAAGCACAATGATTGCATCTGGAGGATGAATATCATACTTAAATCTTAATCATGCTGAAGCATGTAGGTATTTATATTTGAAGGTCCAGAGCTGAAAGTGGATAAGAAGTAGAGCTAGCAAATGTGAATATCTTGCTTGTATGATTCGATGTTTTAATCCTAATCCAAAAGAAGGCAGCTGAGATTGTTAAGGTATAACGTCTTTCACTTGTTGAATTTAACACAACACGTGCAATTCAGTTTTGTCAAAATAAATTAGTCTATGTACTATTGTTTAATGTGACACAACATGTATACACAATAGATGAGCTTAAATATTGAGACACTGAGATGATCCTGTTTTGGTTTTGACAGACTTATCCATTTGGTGATCCCTCATCTTTTTTCCTTAAAAAGAAAAGGAAACTAGCTTAGAGATACGGCACTGATGTGTCATCTTATTCATGCTTGTTGGAGTGCATCCTTCTATGTCAGAACATGAGAAGTATCAGTCTATCAGGAAAAAGAAAAAGAAAAGGGATGAAAAGAAAATTGTTATTTTTCGAGTAACAAAAGAAATGCTATTAACATGTCATAATATGGGAATGTGCGTGCGCAAGAGAGAGTGCGAGTCAGTGGAGTCACGGTCTTTGTGCCTGTAGGTCCTATTGGGATTGTGCCTTTGATTCTTTGTATAACTTCATGAGAATGAGAAAGGGTTAGAGATCTATCATGATTAGGAGATTGAGTCTCATCATGATTAGGAGTTTGAATCCTATTCTAATTAGGAAGTTAGGCTAGAGATATGGTTTTGATTTCCCTATATATATTCTTCTATTATTGGAGGAAAAACCAAGAAGGAGAGGAGAGAGCCAATATTCTTGTAATCTAGGGTTAGCAGAGGGCGTAGCCTGATTCAAGAATATTGTGCGAGAGGCGAGGGTTTCATAGTCTTTGTCCGTGCAAAAGATTACAACATTGGGAGAGGGTTTCGCAGTCTTTGTCCGTTCAAAAGATTGTAAGGACTGAATTTTGGAGAGAATACTAGAGTTAATTATGTATGTGAGGTTGAGAGATTGAGAGACGAGAGTTGAGTGGTTCCTCTTGTAGTTCTCCCTGATACATAGTGCATTTCTCGTATTGTTGTCCCGTGGATGTAGGTCGAAGTTGGTCGACCGAACCACATAAATCTCGGTGTTCTTTCTTCTTGATTGTGAGTACTTTTATTTTGTGGATTATTGATTGGCTTCCGAGTTGCGCAGATTGTAGTAGGCGGGAAGAGTAAACATTCCCAACAAATGGTATCAGAGCCATGATGACGGATCCGGGAGCGAGTTCGCAAGATAAACTCGTCCAAAAGTGAAGATCGGCGGTGTTACAAGAATCAAGATGAAAAATGTTGAGTCTCGTGATCATGTGGGGACCACAACCACGAGACCACGAGGCAACGCATTTTCTCAAACGCGTTTTCTCGTGGTTGTGGCCCCCACATCCGCAAACTTTTCCCTCAAACGCTTTCACGCTGCGGCCCCCGTGATCCGCACATGTTTTCGAATCAGATACCCTATAAATAGGGATGGAAAACAGTGGCCGAAAATAAGGGCTGAGGTTAGGGTTTTGAGCCGTCATTTGAGAGAGATATTTGTGAGGGTTTAGAGAGTTTTGTTTTAGGGTTTTGGTGTGAGATTTGTACCCTATTTGTATTCTCTTTCTCTCTAATAGTAGATCTCCTCCTCCTTGCCCCGTGGACGTAGGCAACTTGTCGAACCACGTAAAATTAGTATTTTTCTGTTGATTTGATTTGTAATAGCTTTTAGGTTCCTCGACAGTCGGCCCTAGAACTCGATGAGAGGAAGAGTAAATATCCCACTTTGTTGAGATATTTGCTTCGATTCTTGTTTCCTTGGTGAGGCGGAATTCTTATTGCGATCTAGCTCTCTTGTTGTGGCCATTGTTCTACAGAGGTGTCAGCCAAATTTTCCACAAGACAACAAGTGGTATCGAGCCCGATTTCAGATCTAGGGTTTTGAAGTTTGGTGGAGGAAGATTCTTGTGTGAAGCTTAGTTCTTGGAGTTCTCGGCCCGGTGGAGATAGCATTAGGAGTTGCCGTTGGAGATTTCGCTTTCCTCGTGTGGATAGGAAATCTATTTGGAATCGATCTAGGGTTCGGTTGGGTGATTCTTTAATCCTATCAAAGTTGTTCTTTCTCTACAATTTGGAGTTAGTTTGCAATGGGAGAAGAAAGTGAAAGCAAAGAAGTCAATGGCGAGTACAATACAAATGCAAGTTGGTTTTGAACACCAAAATTAATGTGGTGAAGTACGACGAAAAATCAACTTTGGTTTGTGTATGAGCGACGCATGATGCGCCAATGCTCAAAATTTGGAGGAGACCATCATGGTCCAAGAGAGGCCACCTAAATATGAAGAGGAGGTATGGGATAAGATGAATAGGAACGCGTGTGGGGTGATCAGGTCCTGTTTGGAACAGGAGCTGAAATATGATGTGATTGGGGTGACGTCTGCAATGAAGATGTGGAAAATTCTCAACAATAAGTATCTCGCGAAGAGTGTTGAGAACAGGTTGCACTTGCTGCGAAGACTCTTCAAGTTTCAGATGTCCGGGAGCACCTCACTAGCGGCTCATGTGAACAACTATACTAAGTTGTTGTCCGACTTGGCAAATGTTGATGAGAAGATAACGGATGAGTACAAGGCAGTTATTTTATTGGGCTCCTTACCTGATGAGGAGTATGACACCTTTGTACTCACTTTGTTGAACGGACGTACTTCTATCAGCTATAGTGAAGTTACTAACGCATTGACCAACCATGATTTGAGGAGGAAGGACAAGGAGACTTCCCGTGCTAGTACTTCAGGCGAGGCCTTGTCGACGAGAGGTAAAAGCCCATATCCGAAAGGTGGCAATAGAAGGAGGTCAAAGTCAAGAAGCCGCCACCAATTGTCAAAGAACCAATGTGTATTCTGCAAAGAGCAGGGACATTGGAAGAAAGATTGTCCAAAGCTCAAGGAGAAAGAAAATGGCAAGAAAAAGGGCCCGAAGGCCAATGAGGTGAATATTGCTAAAGGCGATGATTCCGACGATTCGTGCTATTCTCTATTGATTACTCCGGAGGTGAATCATGTGGAAGCATCAGATTGGATGCTTGATTCCGGCGCTACTTATCATGTGACCCCTAGGCGAGACTGGTTTGCATCTTTTGAGAAAGTCGACGGGTGTTGTTGTCATGGGAAATGATCAACCCTGTGGCATTTGTGGGATAGGTACTGTGACGGATTAGGATGCACGATGGAGTAGTTCGTGAGTTGAAGGAGGTGAGATTTGTTCCTCAGCTGAAGAAAAATCTTATCTCAGTTGGAGCTTTGGAGGCGAAGGGATTCAATGTGACTTTCAAAAACGGTGTAGGGAAGGTTACTAAAGGATCTTTAGTGGTGATGAAGGAGTCCGAATCGAAATTTATACTATCCGAATGGGAGCACCGAGATTGGCCACGCTGTTTCAGCTTGTTTCGTGAGGCGACAGAGCGTGCTTTGGCACTATAGGTTAGGCACACAGTGAAAGGTCACCGCAGCGCTATGCTGTGGGCTATTAAAGGAGCCAAGAGTGGAAAAGTTGAGTTCGTGAGCATTGTGTTCTTGGCAAGCGGACAAAGTTGAAGTTCGAACGACCATCCATCGACGAAGGGTATTCGGACTACGTGCACCTGAGCGTTTGGGGTCCCACCAAGACGGCATCACTTGGTGGTAGACATTGGTTCGTCATATTTATTGATGACTATTCTAGGCGATGTTGGGTGTACACCATGACGAAGAAGAGTGAAGTCCTAGATATATTCGTGGAGTGGAAGAAGAGATTAGAACCGCAGACCGGGAGAAAGATCAAGGCGTTGAGATCCGACAGCGGTGGTGAGTATACTTTAGACCCCTTCGCCAGCCTATGTCGAGACGAGGGCATAGAGACACTTCACGGTTAGTCATACACCGCAAAGAAAATGGGGTGGCGAGAGGTGAATCGGTCTTTCTTTGGAGAAGATTCGATGTTTATTGGCGCATAGTGGTTTGGAGAAGATCTTTTGGTGAGGCACTTACATATGCGAGCCACCTCATCAACAGTCGCCTTCATCTGCGATTGGGGAAAGACCCTATGGAGAAGTGGTCGAGAGCCAAAGACGAGATTATGACCAGCTCAAGGTATTTGGGTGCCCCGTGATTTTATCATGTGAGAACAGATAAATTGGAACCGCGAGCTAGGAAGGCCATATTTGTAGGATTCAAGCGTGGTGTCAAAGGATACAAGCTATGGGATCCAGTTGATAAGAAGATTGTGCTGAGTAGAGACGTCACATTCGATGAGGCTTCTATCTTGAAGCTTTCTAACTCTCATCAGGTGGAGAGTGACCCGACGAAGGAGATATCGCAGTGGTGGAGATCGATGCGACTTCACATTGTCGGATGGTACAATATCCATTAGAGTGCCGATCGAGTTGACGCCAAAGCAGCATGACGGTGACACGGAGGATATGAGTACAGATGTGCAGGATCAGGGACCGACGGCTCAGGTTCAGGATTCTATTGCGGTTCGGAGACAGAGGAGAAACATACATATGCCAGCACGGTATGTCGACACGCTTGCATATGCACTTCCGTGGAGAGTATCGATGAGATGATACCTACTACATTCGTGAGAGGCCGAAAGCGAGTTCGAGGCTGATTCGTGGCAGGTACCTATGCAGGAAGAGATGGAGTCTCTTCACAAGAACGATACATGGGAGCTTGTTGAGCTTCCAAAGGGACGGAAGGCAATTGGTTGCAAGTGGGTATACACTAAGAAGGAGGGCATTGAAGGCACTCCATTGAGGTTCAAAGCTAGGTTAGTTGCGAAGGGCTATGCACAGGAGGAAGGTATTGATTATAATGAGGTCTTCTCTCCGGTGGTGAAGCATTCGTCGATTCGGATTTTGCTAGCATTGGTGGCACAGTATGGTTTGGAATTAAATCAGTTGGATGTGAAGACAACATTTCTTCATGGTGATCTTGATGAAGAAATCTATATGACTCAGCCATTGGGATTCCGAGCTGCAGGGAAAGAAAAGTTGGTTTGCAGACTAAAGAAATCGCTATATGGCTTGAAGCCGTCTCCTCGGCAGGTGGTATAAGCGATTCGATGGTTTTATGCTTGGTCATTCATACACTCGGAGCCAGTTTGATCCTTGCGTATATTTTCGCAAGTTGAAAGGAGGTGCGTATATCTATTTGTTATTATATGTCGATGACATGTTGGTTGCCTCTATTTCCAGGTCTGCTATAAATGAATTGAAGGCACAGCTTTCAAAGGAGTTTGAGATGAAGGATTTGGGTGAGGCTAAGCGCATTTTGGGGATGGAGATCGACAGAGACAAGAAGAAGGGCAAAATTTGTTTGACACAGATGGCTTATTTGAAGAAGGTTCTACAGCGGTTCCATGTTAGCATGGATCTGAAGCGGTCGGTGTACCATTAGGAGCCCATTTGAAGCTTTCACCGACCTTTCACCGAAGACGCTTGAAGATCGAGAGTTGATGTCGAAGACTCCATATGCGAGCCAGCTTGGAAGCTTGATATGCGCAATGGTATGTACGAGACCAGATTTGTCACAAGCGGTGAGCATGGTTTCGAGATACATGCACGATCCAGGAGTGGGTCATTGGAACGCCGTGAAATGGATTTTGAGGTACATTCGAGGTACGCTCAATGTTGGTTTGGTTTATGAGCGGGACACTACAGGTGGGCAGTTGTGCGTTGGTTATGTTGATTCGGATTATGCCGGGGATTTGGATAAACGCCGGTCTACGACGGGTTATGTGTTCACTTTGACTCGTGCGCCGGTGTGTTGGAGATGCACCTTGCAGTCTACGGTTGCTTTGTCTACGACGGAGGCAGAGTATATGGCTATTACGGAGGCTGTGAAGGAGGCGATTTGGCTTCGAGGACTTTTAGAGGAACTTGGTATATCGCAACGGTCCGTCACCATTCATTGTGATAGCATGAGTGCTATCTATTTGGCGAAGAACCAGGTTCTTCATGCGAGGACGAAGCACATTGACGTTCGTTATCACTTCGTTCGTGATGTTCTTGAAGATGGTGATGTGGAGATTGTGAAGGTCCACACGAAGGATAATCCGGCAGATATGCTTACAAAGGTGGTTCCGAGCAACAAGTTTGATCATTGCAGAGACTTGTTGCACATTCGTGATAGTTGAGGCCGTTGGCGGCTATTTGGTGAACTACGTGAGGCTTGATTCCTTGGGCAAGAGGATACGTAGGCAGTCTTTATGATGCAGCCGGTATTGGTTTTGATGGGGAGGAGATTATTTGAACTCTCGTTTGGGTTCCCGACTTGTTGTGGATTGAGTCCGTTGTCGTAGATTTATTCTACTTCGTCCTGGACGCAACAAGTGGGACATTTGGTTGTTTGGTGTCGGCTCAGTTTTTGGGAGAAACTTCACCGAGGTGGAGAATTGTTGAGTCTCGTGATCATGTGGGGACCACAATCACGAGACCACGAGGCAACGCGTTTTCTCAAACGCTTCGCGGGTTGTGGCCCCACATCCGCAAACTTTTCCCTCAAGCGCGTTTTCTCGCAGCGTGGCCCCGCATCGCACATGTTTTCGAATCAGATACCCTATAAATAGGGATGGAAAGCGATGGTAGAAATAAGAGTGAGGTTAGGGTTTTGAGCCGCCATTTGAGAGAGATATTTGTGAGGGTTTAGAGAGTTTTGTTTTAGGGTTTTGGTGTGAGATTTGTACCCTATTTGTATTCTCTTTCTCTCTAATAGTAGATCTCCTCCTCCTTGCCCGTGGGCGTAGGCAACTTGTCAACCATGTAAAATTGGTATTTTTCTTTGTTGATTTGATTTGTAATAGCTTTTAGGTTCCTCGACGTGTCACCCTAGAACCGATGAGAGGAAGAGTAAATATCCCACTTTGTTGAGATATTTGCTTCAGATTCTTGTTTCCTTGGTGAGACAGGAATTCTTATTGCGATCTAGCTCTCTTGTTGTGGCCATTGTTCGGCAGAGGTGCTGCCGAAATTTTCCGCTGCGCACAACAAAAAAAAGGGCCAGCAATTGCCGGGCTGAGGATCGCCGGAGACTGGCTTTGGCAGCGGCGTGGATTCCCGAAGCATGGAGGAGAATGATTAATCTTCCACGTGAGGGTAAATGTGTACATGTGAGGTGGGGTCCACGTGAAAAAAATAATGTAGTGTGGGTTCGCAAGACCTGTGAGGGAAAGGCAAATCACTGGGAGTTAACCACCAGGGTTCTTGGTAATTTTGTGGTCCTGTTGATCTGGTGTAGGCTGATTTCTGGTGTTTGGTGTTTTGTTTAATCTGACGGTCCACGTTTATTTTGTCAGTAGATGGATGAATTGAAGGCGGATTTTGACAGTCCAGAAGTCGATATCTAAGTTTTAGAGTGCTCTGAACGCGATGGAAGGGTCTGATTTTTTAGATTATGCTCGAATTGGTCAGAAAGTGCTGAAAAATTCTGATGGTGGTGACGAGACAGATCTGAGGGCAGATAAGGTGAACGAGTATGCGGCGGATGAGACTGGTGTAGAGAATCAGATGTGGTTCTAACAGTAGAGTTGTCAGCATGCAATTATTTAGAGTCATCGCTGGAGCAGGAGTTAATTGGTGTGTAGACTTGAGGAGGATAGTGCCAGATTAGGTGGAGCTCGCAAGCAGGCACAACCAAGTGACACACATGGAGATGGAGATAGTGGCATTGGACCGCGAGAGATGTAAGATGATGAGCGCTCATATTTGGTTCAAGCCAAGCGATGGAGGAGATGAAGGCATCCGGCTCGTAGTGTGGAGTAGGAGAGGTGCACCGATATAGGTTGAGATGAGCGATGCAGGTGGACCATAAGGACAACAAGCGGGGGGAGGCTATTATTAGGCTTAAGTTGGGAGGAGAAGCATAGTTGATTTGCTTTTAATGTTAGAGGTGGCAAAGATCTCTTGGTGCGCACAAGAGAGGTGGAGGCGCCACAGTGAGACAGATGAAAGTGAGGGTCATTGGGGCATCCAGGTTGGAGTGTGGTATGTTCCAATTAGGAGTGAGAGCACTATGGTTGAAGCGCAAAGCAATAGAAGACGCCAGAGGGAGAGACAAAGTTTCAAGACGGCGATGATATATCTTCAAGGTAGTTTGAGAACCAAATCCAAGGTGGAGATTGTTGGGATTGTGTCTTTGATTCTTTGTATAACTTCATGAGAATTAGATATGGTTAGAGATCTATCATGATTAGGAGATTGGGTCTCACCATGATTAGGACTTTAAATCCTATTCTAATTAGGAAGTTAGGCTAGAGATAGGGTTTTGGTTTCCCTATATATATTCTTCTATTATTGGAGGAAAAACCAAGGAGAGGAGAGAGCCAATATTCTTGTAATTGAGGGTTAGCAGAGGGCGTAGCCTGATTCAAGAATATTGTGCGAGAGGCGAGGGTTTCGTAGTCTTTATCCGTGCAAAAAATTATAATATTGGGAGAGGGTTTCGCAGTCATTGTTCGTTCAAAAGATTGGGAGAGGGTTTCGCAGTCTTTGTTCGTTCAAAAGTTTGAATCCTATTCTAATTATGTATGTGATGTTGAGAGATTGAGAGACGAGAGTTGAGTGGTTCCTCTTGTAGTTCTCCCTGATACATAGTGGATTTCTAGTATTGTTGCCCTGTGGATGTAGGTCGAAGTTGGTCGACCGAACCACGTAAATCTCGGTGTTCTTTCTTCTTGATTGTGAGTACTTTTATCTTGTGGATTATTGATTGGCTTCCGAGTTGCGCAGATTGTAGTAGGCGGGGAGAGTAAAAATCCCCAATAGGTCCATGTATGGATTTACATGTGTGAGTATATTCATGTGGGTATGTACTCCGATACGCATCAAAAGCTAGTAACTCAACTCAAAAACTTGACTAGAAAATTGATGCTTAGGTATTAGTCCTTGTGTACTTTGCTGGAGGCTTTTGGGTACTGGATTGTTGTACTCATGTATTTTTTCAAAAACTCTTTGAAAGTAGTGGCTGGGCTGATACTTATCGGTTCCCATTCTTTGTTCTCCAAAAAAAAAAAACCCAGAAAATCGATAGCAGCCCATATAACCACCTGTACTATATTAAAATTTGTATATGATTCAGTAAGGAAGGATCAGTATTTCAATCAGTAAACAATTTTAGGCTCAATATGCAGTTTCACCAAGCAGTTCGCAAAGAGTTCTTTCTAACATTAATAAGAAAAATTCAAGCATGGCAGTCTTTCATGCTACATAGTTACGTCCTAACAAGATTCTGAAGATGTGCAATAATAAAACGGTACATGAGACAGGCGAAGTGCCTCTTTACTCAATAGATAATGTTAAGATAAGCGGAAGTGAACACTACAAAGTTCAACCAATTAACACAGGCAGATGCTCATAGGTGAAGAAAACTCCCAACATTTAAAGCTAGAAAGGCGGTCTAAATATAGGTATAGTGAAGAGGTAATGAGGATATGAAACCATTGATTTCACCTTCTCTGGACCGGTTTGTACAGAACCACATCGACATACTTTGAATGGCAGCAGTGTGTGATCGCCAAAACTACAACCGAGCTTGGACTCTCTCAGTTCTCTATCTAGAGGTAATTCAGAGTCACATTCTGTGGTGACGGGAGGCTTCTCAAAGCATCTTGGCTTTGTAAAACTTAGTAAGAATTACCTCAGAGTCATATTCTGTGGTGACGGGAGGCTGCTTAAAGCATCTCGGCTTTGTGAAAACTTAGTAAGAATGCTGCAGTCTTCAGGTGAGGAGGAAAACACGTAGGATCCCAAATTTCTTCAACAGTTGGGAAATAATTGTTATAGCTCAAATGGGCCAAATTTCTCGGGTTTTGTAAATTTTCTTTTCTTAATAAGATACATAAAGATTTCCTCCATTAAAAAAAAAGGGGGGAAAAAATCCTATCCTACTCACAATCACACTCATTCTCCTCGCTATTTGACTCTCTTCCTCTTTTTCAGCTAATAACATAAAAAGCTCAATGTGTTCTCAGTCTTATTAGTGACTCCCATTTGTGATCCCTAAACGTGCACCGGTGTTGCATTTGGTGGCGTCAGAGCCGAGGCGATTGGTGCCCGTCGACCCCTCTCCGATCGACTGTTATCGGCAAACTTCATAGAAGCAACATGCAGCCCCTTCTGCTTCTCCTCTTCGCTCCACTCCCAACCATAGTAATCCTCTTCAGTCACATTCTTCGACGCCGGCAACAACATACTCCCCCACTGCGGAAAATGCACGAAAGCCACCGGCAATGTGCACGCCATTATCATTATCCCCATCAGAGTAAGCCCCGTGCCCGCCGAATACTGTGAGCTAGTGAAGAACAGAAGTTGTGTTAGCCCAGCGCCGAAATTTCCTCCGCCCGTCATCCCCGACACAATTCCAAGAGATCGCCGAGAGACGAAGGGATAACGCCAAATATAGCCCCACAAGCTGCTTGAGCACAGACTGAGAAGCAAATCATAGCGAAGACAGAGACAGGGAGGGACTTGGCTTGGCCGAGCCACACGCAGAAAGCACCGCCAGCAGTTTGTAAGATCCAGACGTTCCATAAACGAGCGCGCATGCCAAAGCGTTTGGTGCTGAAGTCAGAGACGAACCCGCCGAAGGGGCGGGCGATGATGTTGGCCATGCCGAAGGATGCGGCGATGTAGCCGGAGGTCTTGAGGTCGAGGTGGAAGTGGTCGTAGTAGTACTCGTGGATGACATTGTCGGTGGTGAGCTCGACGCCCATGCAGTATCCATAGAGAAGGACAAAGATCCATGTTCGATAGTTGGTTACCGCGTTCACTAAAACCTGGCATTATAAAAAGAGCAAATAAGACAAGGAACCTCTCATAGTGTAAAGTAGGGTTTCTATATTAGTTGAACTTTAAAGGCGATTTTCTTATTCTCACCCTATTTCAAAGGTGGTTCATGTGAAAAACCCTAAAAATACTTAAGGCATGTTTGAAACCTCCAGTTAAATTGGTTTAGTGGAACAAAACCAATTTTAGCCCTGGCTCTAATTTGGGAAATACTGAATCAGGACTTAAAACTGCTTTTGTTTTGGCCAACTTTTGCCAAACTGACCCAGCCAAATTTTAGACGGACAAATATTTACCTTGGAGAACTTGTCTCTGCTGACATCTCCCTGTTTTTTGAGATTGCCAATGTTTCCATCAGGCAAATCCTGGCCCATTGTGAGAACCAAGAGTCCCATTATGACATGCATACATCCTGGAATAAAGAAGGCAATCCTCCAAGCAATGAACGGAGTCGCCCCTATCTTTCTTATCAAATCATACACCAACGGCATCAGCAACTGCGTAGCTCCTCCCCCCATATTCCCCCATCCAGCCGCTGTTCCATTAGCGACGCCAATAATCTTGCTATTGAACATAGTGCTCATCCAATACTGGCATGACACAAACGTCGCCAGCGAGAATCCTATCATGAATCTCACTGCAATATATCCTTCGGCCGAGGATATCAGCGACATACAGAAAACCGCAGGTGCGATGAGCATGACGAGGAATGCGCAGGCGTAGCGAGGACCCAAAAGGTCGCAGACTGCACCCATGACAAGACGAGAGAAAATGGACCCAGAGACAGAGGCGACACCTGCATTACCTATATCGGCCTTTGTCAGATTGATGTTGTCACGGATGATGGGGATCATGGGGGCGGCGGCAAAGGTGGAGACAAAGCAGGTGAAGAAAGAGATCCAGGAGAGATGGAATGTTCGCATGTGAGGGTTTGCGAAAGAGAAGAGTTTTAGGGTTTTCGCTTTGTGCTCAGAATCGACAGGGAGATCGAATTTGGTTTCGTCAAGAGCCATGTCCTTTACCTCTGGCTCCATAGAGATATCCATGGATTAATAATAGTAGGATACAAGAGAACACGTTTTGAATGGATGGATGAATAGGTTTAAGAGTGGAAGACTATTTATACTAGATGGTAACCGTTGACATTTGAATGAACAAGCCCAATTTGTTGGAATAGTTAATAGAAGTTGGGTTATAGTTAATCAGGGGTTAAGAATCTCATCGCCGCATCACTAACATGGGTTATGAGGAGTCAAGGCCCCATGGATGATTCCAAGGATCAGGCTGCAACTGGGAAATATCCTTGAGAAGCGCCGTGCTGATGTGGACGTAAGATCCATCGTTCATTCCTGTGACAGAAATTTGATCGACCCTTAGATCTCTTTCAAAGGAGAAAATTAAGTACTGGAAGAAATTTCTAGCTGGAGTTACATACTGGCACCAAAAGACTTATCATGCAGCAAATTATGTAACATTGACAGACTGTATGCTGATAGAATGGTCAGCACATAGAATAAACTCCAAACTATTTTCAACAGGGCAAAAGATAAAAAAAAAAATGAATGAAAATGTGAGCTCAATACTCATTTCGGTACCACATAAACAGGCAAATAGTAGAACATAAAGCTATTTTCTGCGAGAAAATCAACATTATCAAACAGTTCTAACTCCGCATATTTAGAGAGTTTAATTCGTCTGGAATAATAGCTAGTTAAAGTTTTCCTTGATTTTTTCCTGTTCTCCGAAACCACGACATAAGATTGTTAGACTAAAATTTCACAAAACCGGAAAAAGATTCCAAGTCTTTTGCATTCTACCGGGCATTTCCACACATCTACATATTAGAATTGTAATTTAAATTTTGGATGCAATTTTTTCAGAAGAAAAAAAGATACCAGGAAAGGAACAACACCACCAAACAATAAACTACTAACTCAGAATCTATACTCAATATTAATATAGATTGATCTGGAATAAGTAGTTAGTAGGTTTTTTTTTTCCCCCTCCTGAAACCTTTTCCTGTACTCCAAAACATCAGTGCTCTCAAGGCTTTTACACATAAACTTTACAAAGCTGGAGGAACGTTCGCTTTCATCAACAAACCTGAAATTTTTATGTGTGGCAGTAGAGCCAACCTGAAGCTTGGATGTTCACAAGGCACGTACTAGTATTAATTCTTCTCACAGGTAATTTTTATATATTTATGTTAGACATTATTATTATTAGTAGATATTATGAAAAGTTATTAGATGTGATTTTGTCTCATACCTATTTTGTAATATCCTCTCAATCTCTCTTTAAGAGAGGTTAGGATTAGATGGAATAGTAACTTTGTCTTCTCTCTTTCTCTACAATTTACGGAGTTTCTCTAAAAGTTCCGTTTAAATATTTTGAATACTATTTTCTCAGGAAAATGTTAGAAGTTACTGCAGCTAAACCTTTGTCCTGTAGATGATTTCCAATCACTGCTTAAAACACTAAACAGTATGACAATAAAATCAGTGGGACCCATGTCGTTGATATATCCCAGTAATTTACAAAATAACAGCAAGAACCGTGATTATATCACAAACTTCTTGTTCTAGATTAGAATGTATGAATCAGCTCCCTGTCATATTGTATTAACAAGTATGTATGGATCCAGGTCAATCTGCCCCCTATCTAGCTACATTCTTAATATTTCAAACACTTAATTAACTAATCAAGGGATCATTAGTAATGATCTTTTGTGATTTTTTAATCTCCAGAGTCATCAAGAGTGCTTAAGCACCAATAATGTCGGCTTATAGTGTCGAACTCATGACATCCTTTCTTGCTCAGCAACTGGCTCGTGCTTACTCATAGATCGGGACTCAAATAGTTTCATAATCTTACTTCAGCCCTTGGCACTGGTGTAAAATTTTCCTTCGATATTTTTCCTCTATTAGTTTAAAGACCTCTGACCAAATGAAGAATTATAGATTTATTATTGAGTAGACTAATGGTGATTGACATATAAGCTTTAGATGGCCCTTTGAAAGATTCAAGTTATCAGTAAGTTTGGCGTAATCCCTTATATTTCTGCCCTCTTATTATACGGCAACTATGATAAGTCATCGTCTTGATCAGTACTGCTGGTCATTGGATTAAATTATGGACAAAGAAGTTGTTAATTCCATTGTTATTTTTGTTACATCTTGGCAATTTTATCTAGAGAAGAAAACATCTCAGTTTGTTGTGTAAGGGTCACTTAAGGTTACTATTGTGTAGATGATTTCCAATCACTGCTTAAAACACTAAACAGTATGACAATAAAATCAGTGGGACCCATGTCGTTGATATATCCCAGTAATTTACAAAATAACAGCAAGAACCGTGATTATATCACAAACTTCTTGTTCTAGATTAGAATGTATGAATCAGCTCCCTGTCATATTGTATTAACAAGTATGTATGGATCCAGGTCAATCTGCCCCTATCTAGCTACATTCTTAATATTTCAAACACTTAATTAACTAATCAAGGGATCATTAGTAATGATCTTTTGTGATTTTTTAATCTCCAGAGTCATCAAGAGTGCTTAAGCACCAATAATGTCGGCTTATAGTGTCGAACTCATGACATCCTTTCTTGCTCAGCAACTGGCTCGTGCTTACTCATAGATCGGGACTCAAATAGTTTCATAATCTTACTTCAGCCCTTGGCACTGGTGTAAAATTTTCCTTCGATATTTTTCCTCTATTAGTTTAAAGACCTCTGACCAAATGAAGAATTATAGATTTATTATTGAGTAGACTAATGGTGATTGACATATAAGCTTTAGATGGCCCTTTGAAAGATTCAAGTTATCAGTAAGTTTGGCGTAATCCCTTATATTTCTGCCCTCTTATTATACGGCAACTATGATAAGTCATCGTCTTGATCAGTACTGCTGGTCATTGGATTAAATTATGGACAAAGAAGTTGTTAATTCCATTGTTATTTTTTGTTACATCTTGGCAATTTTATCTAGAGAAGAAAACATCTCAGTTTGTTGTGTAAGGGTCACTTAAGGTTACTATTGTGTAAAGGATTCACAAGCTACACATTCATTCTCAGATCTTACAGTTTATATACAGATACAATACTGAGAGGAATAGGAAATGAGGAAAAAGGAAACAAAAATAAATGGAAACAAATGAAAAGGAAAGTAAATAATTAGGAATAGGAAATGATTCTGGCAATCATTTCCTATCTTGCATAATTTGACTTTCTGATGATGCATATGTTAATACTCCCCCTCAAGTTGGGAGACGGAGATTGAGGATGCCCAACTTGCCAAGTAAGGAATGAAAATGAACACGACCAAGTGCTTTGGTGAATAAATCTGCAAGCTGTAGTTTAGAAGGAATGTGAGAAGCAACTAATTCTTTAGATTGAAGTCTTTCACGGATGAAGTGGCAATCAATCTCGATGTGTTTCGTCATGTCGTGAAAAACAGGGTTGGAAGCTATATGAATAGCAGCTTTGTTGTCGCAAAATAATTGCATAGGATGGGTGTGAACAACTTGAAGGTCACTGAGCAAGGCTCGAAGCGAGAGGAGCTCGGAGGTAGCACTGGACATGGTGCGATACTCCGCTTCAGTCGAGGAATGAGATACTACCTGTTGTTTCTTACTTTACCATGATATGAGTGAGTGATCGAGATAAGTCAAGTAGCCAGTTGTTGAACGCCGAGTGAGAGGACAGCCAACCCAATCACTATCACAATAAGCTTTGAGTTGTAGTGGGCTAGTGGCGGATAGCAAAATGCCTTGCCCTGGTGAGTTTTTAATATATCTCAACACTTTCAAGGCGGCATCAAAGTGTCCTTGCCGAGGTTTCTACATGAACTGACTGAGTACATTTACTGCATAGCAAATGCCAGGTCTCGTAATGGTGAGAGAGATGAGTCGCCCGAGAAGACGACGATAAGAAGACGCATCGGATAGAAGCTCACTGGAATCAAGTGTTAGTCGATGTTGTTGCTCAAGTGGGAAGGAGCTGGGTTTTGCAGCCAACAGTCTTGCTTCATGCAAAATATCTAAAGCATATTTCCTCTGACTAAGGACAAGTCCAGTAGATGTCCGTGCAACTTCGATGCCAAGAAAATATTTTAAATCCCCAAGATCTTTGATGTGAAAGTATGAATTTAGATAAAGCTTGAGGAGTCGGATTAGTGAGGCATCATTTCCTGTAACCAAGGTATCATCAACATAAATAAGCATGATTAAGAAGCTAGTGCCACGAATTGAGGTAAACAAAGAATAGTCAGCAAGAGATTGCCAAAAATCAACACGTTTAAGGGATTGAGTAAGTTTTTCAAACCAATTTCACGATGCCTGTTTAAGACCATAAAAGGCCTTGCGAAGGCGACATACACGTGTGTCACCTTTACGTGCAAAACCTTGTGGTATCTTCATATAAACTTCTTCGGTTAAATCATCATGAAGGAATGCGTTGTTAACATCCAACTAATGTATTTCCCATTTGCGAATGACCACAACAGCAAGGAGGCATCTGATTGTTACAAGTTTTGCCACTGGGGCAAAAGTCTCGTGGTAATCGAGGCCCTCAATTTGTGTGTATCCTTTGGCAACTAGTCGTGCCTTATACCGAGCGATACTGCCATTTTGCTTATACTTTATCTTATACACCCATTTAGGATCAATGGCATGTTTATGAGGAGGTAGAGGTTCAAGTGTCCAGGTTCGATTCTTCTCTAAGGCCTCAATCTCGCGTGACATAGTCTCTCTCCACGCTGCACTTTTAATAGCCTGCGAAAAAGTTTTCGGCTCATTTTTGTTGGAAATGGCCACATGAAAGGACTTATGGTCAGGTGAAAATTGACTAGAAGAAACATATTTGAAATAGGATATTGAATACCTGTAGAAACTGGTGGAGAGTTAGTAGCAGTAGGGTCTATTGAAGCTGGTATTTTGACAACAAAATCTTGATACTTTGAAGGTAGTTGTCGTGGGCGTTGAGGGCGTATGGACGTTGGAGGTTCAAAATTTAGGTTGCTAACATTTTCGAACGTGTGAGTGTTCTGAGTGGATTGGTTTTCTTGTGGCGAGTTCCCATGAAGGTCCGGTGAATGTGAGAGAGACTCAGATTGCAAGCTGGGTTGTGGTTCTTGAATGATGGAATTTTGATCTTGACAAATATTTTTCATCCTCAAACCAATATGATCTATTTAGTGATGAACTAGAATTTGTTGACTGGTCTAAAGAAGCAAAAGGAAATACGTGCTCATAAAAAACTACATCTCTAGTTGTGAAAATTTTCCTGGTTTCCAAGTCATACACCCGATAGCCCTTTTTCCCATGTGGATAACCGATAAAAATGCATTTGAATGCTCTACTATCAAATTTACCCCTATTTTGAGAGTGATTATGTGCGTAACAAAGTGACCCAAAGACACGAATGTGATCATATGTTGGTAGTTTACCGTAAAGCATCTCATAAGGTGTCTTACCATTGAGAATAGGTGTGGGCATGATGTTGATGAGATAGGCTAGGGTCAAAGCACATTCTCTCCAAAATTTGAGTGGAAAAGATGCTTGAAATCAGAGAGCAAGCGCTACTTCGAGAAGGTGCCTGTGTTTTCGTTCCACAATGCCATTTTGTTGCGGTGTATTTGCGTAAGAGCTTTGTTGTAGAATCCCATTTTCTTGACAGAACAAATGGATTTGATTTGAAGTAAATTCTCCGCCATTGTCTGAATGAATTATCTATACTTCACAATCAAACTGAGTCTTAACCATTTGGCAAAAATATTTTAGGTAAGAAAATATTTCAGATTTGTGTTTCAGCAAAAACACCCAAGTGCAACGCATATAATCATCCACTATTGTCAAAAAATAATGTGCACCTAAATGAGAAGCTGTAGCGTACGCACCCCATACATCACAATGTATTAATGAGAACATTCTGTCACTTTTATTTGTACTTAAAGAAAAAGGTAGCCTAGTTTGCTTGGCTCTATGACAAATATCGCATACATGCTTAGAGTTCGAAATTAAATCACATGATAAACTTGAAATTTTAGATAACTTATCAAAAGATAGATGTCCCAAACGGCAATGCCATAAAAGGGCAGAGCTTTTGACAGAATTGTAAGCAATAGGAATTTGAGGAAAAGAACAGTAATAGACTCCGTAGCGTAGCCTACCCACTCCAATCAGTTTCTTCATTGTGAGGTCCTGAAAAATGCAAAAATCAGAAAAGAAAATAACTACACAATTCAAATCTTTTGTCAATTTAGCAACAGATAAAAGATTGCAGTTAAAGTTTGGAACACAAAGCACACTATTTAATCTGATATCATCGGGCAAACAAATGTTACCAATTCTTGTAATTGGCAAGGAACTGCCATTAGGTAACCTCACAGAGTGATTGTAGCATTTAGAGTTTGGCAGGTATTTTTCGGTTTCTGTCATGTGATCAGACGCACCGCTATCAACTATCCAAGTGGATGAGTGAGGAGCAATCTTACCCGACAGATTGGATGAATTGATGGAAGTTTCTGGATTTAATAAACTCAAGAGTTGTTGATATTGGGCGTCAGTTAGACTTGCTATTGGGGAAGTCATTGGTGCAGCAGTTTGTGATGCAGTGGCAGCAAGCGAGAAGCCTGTAGAGTCAAATCTGGACTGTCCTTATTTGGCAGTCCCCAGCTCAGTCTTATAACTCATTCGACGCTAGCCGTTTTGTCCTCCCTTAGGCTTCCAATTATTAGGATACCCAATCAACTCGAAACATGTTTCCTTGAAATGACCGAGCTTGCCGCAGTATTCACACTTCGGTCTTCCTCGATTCTGGTTGGAAGCTCTCTTTACTGTTAAAGGCAGCAGCCTCAAGGGATGGTATGCGAGAGGATGAGATGGTCTGCTGCCTCTCTTCTTGCATCACCATGGAATACGTCTTGCTCAAAGTTGGTAGTTGGGTTAATGACAAGATCTGTGACCTTAAAGTTTGGAGATTCTCATTCAAGCCCATCAAAAATTGATGAACTTTCTCCTTCTCTTTCATATCTTGGATGGCTTTTGTTGCTCCACATGTGCAAACAGGAAATGACTCGTACAGTTGGAGGTCATCCCATAAGCCCTTGAGTTTTGTGTAGTATGAAGTTACAGAGGCCTTTCCTTAATCACATAAGGATATGTCACATTTCAATTGTTGAACCCGTGGAGCATTCCCTTGCGAAAACTTCTCTTCAAGATCCACCCAAATATCTCTTGTCGTTTCTGTGTAAGCTACACTATCATGGAGCTCTGTTGCAATGGCGTTAAATATCCACGACACCACCATCGAATTGCATTTCAACCAAGCTCCATATTCTGTAGATCCATTTGTCGGCTTTGAGATGGATCCATCAACAAAACCAATCTTATTTTTGGCGTTTAATGCATTTTGCATAGCCCTATGCCATTTTGGGTAGTTTTCCTCATTCAAGGGCTTTGAAACGAATACCCTTCCCGGATCGTCGCTAGAATGGAGGTAGTAGGGAGAGTTGACACCAATGGTTGAGCTAACTCCCCCTGACGAATCATTTTGTGCTGATGGATTCGTCTGAGAGTTAACCAAATCGCTGGCCATGTTTCTCAATTGAAAAGGGAGGGATGGTGGCTGTTTTTGGAGAAGATTTTTGGGTCTGGTATTTGCTCTGATACCATGTAAAGGATTCACAAGCCACACATTCATTTTCATAGCTTACATTTTATATACAGATACAATACTAAGAGGAATAGGAAATGAGGAAAAAGGAAATAAAAATAAATGGAAACAAATGAAAAGGAAAGTAAATAATTAGGAATAGGAAATGATTCTGGCAATCATTTCTTATCTAGCATAATTTGACTTTCTGATGATGCAAATGTTAATTGTTGCTCCCCCAATAAAATAGGAATTAAACCCACAAGTTCGTGATAAAGCAGAGAGGATAGGGTTACAGGAGTTTCTAAGTTCAAAACCAAACCGTAATCTTTCTTCGAAAAATGGGATTGAAATAAAATAAAAGAAAACTCAACAAACTAGAATTGTAACATATTAGAAGTAAAAACGAAAACTGTATTATCATCTAGTTAGGACATTGGAAAATAACCAAATTAGAAAATGATGTGGTCTAGGTGGTTGAGCTTGAATTTCTTTCCCTCTCGCAACTTTGATTTCAAGAATAGTTTTGAGGAATTATAGAGAAAAGTCAAGTCCAGTGTTTTAAAGGCGATGCCGCCTTAGCACCTCAGGTGCTCAGGCGAGGCGATCTTGTAACTTAGCGCCTTGCATATTGCTAGGCGATGAAGGTTACTAAGGCGAACGCCTTTTGGCGCCTCATGATCTCACCTTGGTGCCTCAGGCAATCGCCTAAGGCATGTGATGCAAGGCATGACGTGTTTGTCTCTATTTCAAAATTTTAAAGGTGTGAAAAGTGTCCAATAAAGTAAAGTTTATTTTCGTAATTGAAGTTTTGTGTTTCTTTTTTCTTGGTCGATTTTTTACTATTTTTTTATTATAATATACTTTATTAGCTATATCATTTTGGGAACATGCCACAATTGAACCTTAAAGTTCAAAGATTGCTGCTTACTTGTCTACGTTAGCAGTTACTAGTTAATATTACTATATAATATTTGTTACCTACTACTTCATTTAGATGGTTTATGGCTTATTAGATTTGTGACTTTGAAAATTTGGCTGTGATTAATTTGTCTTGTTGCTAGTTATTAAAATTTGCATATTATTTGTAATATTTATAAAATTTTAAAATATTTATCGCCTTGGTTCACTCAGGCGATCGCCTTTTTTGGCATCTCTTGCCTCAGGCAACATCGGACCCCATCGCCTTGACCTCGCCTTTTTCTTTTAAAACATTGAAGTCAACACAAGGGATCGATAAGATAAGCACAATGATTGCTTCTGGAGGATGAATATCAAACTTGAATCTTAATCATGCTGAAGCATGTACAAATTTATATTTGAAGATCTAGCTTGGATATGGATAAGAAGTTGAGCTAGGCAAAGTTTAATACTTATTGCTTGTATGAACCAATGCTTCAAACCCAATCCAAATCAAGGAAGTTGATTGTTGAGCTGGAGGCTTTCTGTTCAGAAAAGTAAAATTCTAAGGTTTTTGAGTTGTTGATTGTAACAAAGCATGTGGAATACAATATTGTCAGAATAAATTAGTGTGGGATACAAAAGCTAGCACTTTGTGGAGGCTTCACAAATGATGCGAGGCTCATGATTTGTGTTTTTGTTTTGAACTTACCTGAACTTAATTACAACTTCAATTAATTGATCTGAGAAGCATGCAGCCAACTACAACACCTCTTCCATTATATATATGTAGAGAATTTTTAATTATCAATTGATCTCAAACTAAGTTAGATGGATACGTGTATGGGTGCAGGACACTCAAATCTATAAGCAGGGTAGAGGGACACAGCTACACATACATGCATATATATATATATATATATATATATATATATATATATATATATATATATATATATATATATATAATTTACATGAGATCAATATCATTTTTTCATTCACATATTATCAAACAATTTATATTTCTTTTATATATAGATCTATAAATTAGAAAATTGCTCATGCTTTAACACGATATCCAAAATTGCCTTTAAATCATAGTTCTAAACTAGATACAGGCCGAAAGAAATCTGACCTATGTCCAATGAGTTTCAAAACGTGTAGGTGAAGTATATGATATATATCCAAGAAGTGTATGGCGAGCGTTTTAAATTAAAACATGCATTATATAATTGAGTTTACGTTTGAGTAAGTGTATGCATATATCCAAATACTGTCCGTATATGGTTTCAGTGTTAGTAGGAGTAATACAGGGTAAGACTTCACATAGAAGTACTGTGAACGTGGGAACCACGTGGGTGGGGGCCACCCATGTGGGGTTCGTTTCCTGCTTGGCAGCGACACGCTTGACCGGTTTAGTTCCTGTGACGAGAAAACAAAAAAAAGGAAAAGTTTTTTTTGTTATTTTTTATTTCCCTATAAATAGGTATCTAAACCTAGGTTTTTTAAGGTGGAGAAAAAGGGGGAGAAAAAGAAGAAAAAGCTAGGGTTTTCTTGGCGGCGGCTAGAGAGAGAGCTTGGAGAGATTTTACAAGAGAGATGTCAATTTCTTTTGGGTAAAAATCAAAGCTTTATCTTTGGGACGAGCTTGTGGATTGTACAAGTCGTCGGTGTTCTTTTTCATAGTAGAATCTCCCCTCATCCCTCCCGTGGACGTAGGCAAGTTTGCCGAACCACGTAAATCTCGTGTCTTTACTGTTTACTGTGTGTTGGCTATTGTTTGTAGGTTCCCTTGATTCAGTCCTAGAATTGTTGAGAGGAAGAGTGGATATCTCACTTTGTTGAGATATTTACTTTCTATTCTTGTTTCCTTCGCGAAACGGGAATATACCAGGGCCTTCTCTCAGGTGATATCGCTTCTGCGGTGTGTGGGCGTGACTCTGCGCCCAACAATTGGTATCAGAGCTGTTATTCAGATTGGAAGTGGTGTAGCTTCTGTTTTGAGGTGGTGCTCGGTAATTTCTAAGAGAAGCGAATTTGTTAATACAAATGGAGAATGGCGTCTACCAGTAAATCGGTCAAAGTGGGAAAATACGAGATTGAAAAGTTCAATGGGAAGAATGATTTTTCCTATTGGAGGATGCAGATGAAAAATTTATTGATTTCGCAAAAATTGCACAAGGCTTTGGCTGGAAAAGAGAAGAAGCACAGGGATATGTCTGATGAGGATTGGGAGGAGCTGGATCTGGAAGCACGGGCATCGATTATCCTATGTCTTGAAAGGGATGTAGCTTTCTTGGTAGATGGAGAGGAAACGGCTGCAGGCATATGATTGAAGTTAGAAAGTATCTTCATGACGAAGAGTCTAACGGACCGGATCTATTTAAAATCTAAATTGTATACTTGCAAGATGGAGGAGGGCTCATCAATCCGGAAATACATCAACAAGTTTGATAGGATCATATCAGACTTAAAAGACATAGACGTGAAAGTTAAAGATGAGGATCAGGCGCTTCTACTACTTCTGTCTCTGCCGAAGTCTTATGAGAACTTGGTGCAAACACTGATGCTTGTAGGAGACGATTTGACGATAGATGAGATTAGAACGGAGCTTCTAGCGGATGATCCTCGAAAGATTGCAACCAGTGACATGACTACTGATGGTAATAAAGAACAAGCGTAGGGATTGTTTGCTAGAGGAAGGAGCAATGAGTGAGGAAAAGGCAAGGGAGAAAAGTCTAGATCTAAATCGAGACCTCTTGTGGGAAAATCGTGTTTCAAATGCGGTGAAGTTGGGCATTTCAAGGTTGACTGTCCAAATAAGAGAGTAGGTGGAAAGAAGAACTACAACAAGACTGAGAGAAGAGAGGGTAAGGAAGAGGCGAGTTACGTTTCAGAGGAAGGGAGCGATAAGGAGTACTATGTCGTTACGGGTGGCGAGGATATCTCCGGAAAGTGGATACTTGATTCGGGTTGCTCTTACCATATGTGTCCAAATAGGAAGTGGTTTACTACTTATAGAGGCATTGATGGTGGAACCGTATTGATGGGGAACAATCATGCTTGTAAAACGGTGGGGCTAGGTAATATCAAGATCAAGATGCATGATGGAGTGGTCCGAACCTTGACGGATGTGAGGCATGTTCCCGACTTGCGGATGAATCTTATCTCAGTCGGTGCATTGGACTCCGGCAGTTGCAGAATTATTACCGAGAACGGAGTGAAGAAGGTTGTTCGGGATTCCCTTGTAGTGATGAATGATGTTCGTCACGGTAATTTATATACTCTCTCAGGTACGATGGTGACGGGAGATGCAGCGGTTGGAATTGAAGGAAGTGGTGGAGACCCATGTGAGCACACACGGTTATGACATAGGCGGCTTGGGCACATTTCAGAGAAGGGTCTAGTTTTGCTCGGTAAAGAGGGTCTGCTGAAGAATCTGAAGAAACCTTGCATGGATTTTTACGAGGATTGTGTGTATGGAAAGGCACACAGGGTCCAGTTTCTGAGAAGCAAGTCTAAGAGCAGATGGCTACTATATTATGTGCACACGGATGTTTGGGGTCCGGCTCAGACAACTTCTAAGGGTGATTCTAGATATTTTGTCTCGTTCATAGATGACTATTCGAGGTATGCTTGGATTTACTTTCTGAAGCATAAGAATGAGGTGTTCGAGACATTCAAGAAATGGAAAGCAATGGTTGAGAACAGGACTGGAAAGAAATTGAAGACGAGATCGATAGCAGTGCAGTATATAGATGGTGCTTTCAAGGAGTTCGTGATCGAGGGAATTGTTCAACACCGACACCAGTCAACACCACGCCAGAATGGGGTCGCAGAGAGATCGAACCGAACATTGCGGAGAAAGCAATGTGTATCGCGATCATCTGTTGGATTGGGCAGCGAATGGTGGGCGGCGGTAGCTTCTGACTTGTTACATTGTGATCCGCTCACCACATTCGACATTGATGGTGATACACCCTATAGGGTGTGGTCGAGAACATCACGATTATGATAGGCTCAGAATTTTCGGATGTACCGCCTACTATCACGTCAACGAGGGAAAGCTTGACGCGAGGGCCAAGAAGGCAATATTCTTGGGATATGCGAAGGGCGTAAAAGGCTATCGACTTTGGTGTACGGAAGATTCGAAATTTGTGATCAACAAGGATGTTACCTTTGATGAGAAATCCATGATTGCTAGGGCACCCAAGGATGATGGTGTTAGAACTGTTGAGATTTCTAAGTCTCAGGTTATTGAAATAGAACCTAAAGACCAACCAGGTTCTAGTCGTGTTCAAGTGAGAAGTCAGGTAGATGATGAGCTTGAGCAGGAAGAGGTTCAGCAGGAGAATACACAGGCACTACAATAACAGCAGCTTGAGGATAGTTTGGCTTCCACTAGGCCAAGACGAGCATACAAGCAGGTACAAAAGTTGGGGGCTGATCAACCCCTGAAGCACTATGGACAGGTTAATTTGGTTGAATACGCACTCTCGGTGGACGAGGACGACCCAGTCTCCTTCAAGGAAGCTATTCTGGATAAGGATAGTGAAAGTTGGTTGGCTGCGATGGAGGAAGAGATGAAATCTCTTCGGAAGAACCAAACATGGGAGGTGGTCCCATTGCCCGTAGGAAGAAAAACTATTGGTTGTAAGTGGGTGTATAAAATAAAGGAAGATCTTTCAGAGCTCGGAGGTACAAGGTAAAAGGCAAGGCTAGTGGCTAAGGGTTTTGCATAGAAAGATGGTGTGGATTACAATGAGATATTTTCTCTGGTGGTGAAACACACTTCTATTCGGGTGCTATTGAGTATTGTTGCTCATGATGATCTTGAGCTGAAACAACTCGATGTTAAAACGGCCTTCTTGTACGGAAACTTGGATGAAGAGATCTACATGCATCAACCTGAGGGCTACAAGGTTGAGGACAAGGAGCATCATGTGTGTCGTTTGAAGAAGTTACTGTATGGATTGAAGCAATCTCCTCGACAGTGGTACAAGCGATTTGACTCCTTCATGCTGAAGCATGGGTTTTCCAGAAGCGACTATGATTGTTGCGTTTACATTCAGAAGTTTCGTGGAGGTAATTATATCTATCTCCTTTTGTATGTGGATGACATGCTTATTGCTTCTAAGAGCAGAGTGGAGATAGATAGGCTAAAATCTCAACTTGGTGAAGAGTTCGAGATGAAGGACATGGGCGCTGCTAGGAAAATACTGGGTATGGAGATTAGAAGAGAGCGGGCGAACCGACGATTATTCTTGAGTCAGAAGGGCTACATAGTGCGGGTGATCGCGAGGTTCGGGATGCAAAGTGCTAAGTCGGTGGTGACTCCATTGGCTCCACACTTTAGGCTTTCTGGTAAACAATCTCCCACTACAGCGGAAGAGAAGGCGCACATGGAGCGTATTCCCTATGCTAGTGCAGTTGGCAGCTTAATATACGCAATGGTGTGTACATGCCCAGATATTTCACAGGCGGTCAGTGTGGTCAGTAGATTCATGGCGAATCCGGAAAAGGCGCACTGGGAAGCAGTGAAGTGGGTCCTAAGGTACTTAAAGGGTACCGTTGATACGGGTTTGTATTTTGGTGGAGAAACATGTCAGATTGATGGGTTTGTGGACTCTGATTATGCGGACGATCTAGATAGACGGCGATCAACTACTGGTTATTTATTCAGGATACATGGGGCTCCGGTTAGTTGGAGATCGATGTTACAGGCTACAGTGGCACTTTCTACTACAGAGACTGAGCACATGGCCATGGCAGAGGGAGTGAAGGAAGCATTGTGGTTGTGGGGTCTTCTAGATGATTTGGGGATTGAGCAGGAGAACGTGAACTTGTGGTGCGACAGTCAGAGTGCAATTCACTTGGCGAAGAATCAAGTTTATCATGCTTGTACCAAGCATATCGATGTCAGGTTTCATTTCGTGCGAGATTGACGCAGCGCGGAAGTTGAAATCTCGGAATCCACCGAGGGTTGATCTCCGAATCCACGAAGAGCTTCGAATCCACGAAGAAAATATATTAAACGAAAATTTTATTGATGAAAAGATATCCCTCTAGGGCTTACAAGACTCTGTTTAAATAGAAAACAAATAAGAATCCTACAATGACTCTAACTCCTACTAAAAATAGAAATAAGAACTCTAATTGACCCGAACTTTGCCAAAAATAGAAATAAGAAAACTATCTTCAAAAGACTCCCTACGATTAGGGAAGTAAATCGGTCAAATTTAGAATCAAACCGGATTTGCTTCCTAATCCAAACAGACTCCTAAACATTACTAAAAATAGTAAAAAACTGACGAAAACGCTGTATCTCTCAATCCGGAAGGAATTTGATGAAACGAACGGCGAGCAAACCGAACCTCGGTCGGTTTGGTTGGCTCCGTCTCGAAAAAATACGCGATTTAAAAAAAATCGTCCAAATCCGACTTACGGATTGAAAGTTACGACCCGTTCTTCGTTGCAACCTATTTTCCTCGACCGGGTCCGCGTTTGGGCTTGTTACGATCTCGTTTCTCCATGAAGGTGTCCGCAATGTGTTCTATATCAGTCTTCCCTGCTTGAAAAGAGCTCGACCCCGAGCTTATACTCGCATGAAGAGTTATTTCCTCTGGCGGATAATACTCAAACAAATCTGCAACATTGAAACTAGGAGAAATCCCCAAATCTGCAGGAAGGTCAACGACATAAGCATTGTCATTAATCTTCTTCAGTATTTTACACGGACCATACTTTTTATTCTTCAGCTTGTTGTAGGTGCCCACTAGAAAACGCTCCTTTCGCAGAAATACCATCACCATGTCTCCCTTCTCAAACACCTTCTTCCTCCTCAGGCCGACAAGATCCGCCTTGTATTTAGCATTAGACTTCTCTATCTTCTCTTTCACTTCTTGCTGGATAGCACGTATCTTTTCAGCCATATGATCTGCAGCAATACTCTGTCCTGAAAGCTTAGGTAGTGGGGCTAGATCAAGATAATGGTTCGGAAGCCTTCCATACACAATCACAAATGGAGCCTTGCCCGTAGTTCGACTCTCCATACGGTTATAAATAAATTCAAAGATGTGCTAGAGCAAGATCCCTTGTTTGGACGATCACCGAGATGGATCTAAGAAGGTTACCGAGAGTACGATTGACCACTTCAGTTTGTCCGTCCGCTTGAGGGTGGTAGGCGATCAATTTAAGGGAAGTATTGAATCATTTGTCACAAAGTCTTCCAAAAGTGGGATAAGAACTTAGAATCACGATCAGATGTGATAGATTTTGACACTCCATAAAGGCTAACTATCTCCGAAAGAAAAGATTGGCAATGTTGCTAGCATCCGCAGCCTTCTTGCAAGGAATAAAGTGTGACATCTTTGAAAACACATCAACAACAACAAAAGCGAATCCATGCCTCGTTGGGTTCGAGGAAGGCCTAACACAAAATCCATCGATATATCATGCCATGGCGATCGTGAATGTAAAGGTGTATACAATCCGTATTTTGGGGCCCTTGGCAACTTGGCACACTGGACAACGCCGCACGTATTTTTCTGTCCCCTTCTTCAGCTGAGGCCAGTAATATCGCTCTTCAATGGAAGCAATCGTCTTGTCATGCCCCAAGTGTCCTCCTAGTCCGCCAGCATGAAGGTCTCGTATTTTCTGCTCTATCAATGAACTCTGGGGTATGCACAACTGATCTCCATGAAATAAATAACCATCCTGAATATGAAAACCTCTGACTGATTGATTTTGTTGGCAGTCATTCCAAACCTCCTTAAAGTCTTCATCTTCTGCATACAACTCCTTCAAGTATTCAAATCCAGTCACCTCTGCCTGCAAAGTCACCAACAAACCAGCTCTCCGACTGAGTGCATCTGCAACTTTATTCTGCTGCCCTGACTTGTGCTTCAAAACAAAGGTGAAACGCTACAAAAACGCTATCCAACGAGCATGCATAAGGTTGATGGTAGTTTGACTATTGATGGACTTCAAAGCCTGATGATCAGTATTAAGTAGAAACTCCCGCGAGATTAAATAGTGCTCCCAATGCTTCAAAGACTGAACTATGACATACAACTCCAGTTCATACGTAGTCCACTTCTGTCGAGCTTCGTTGAGTTTCTCACTATAGAAAGCAACTGGACACCCTTCTTGAGGTAGAACACCGCCAATTCCTACGATGGACGCATCACAATCAACTTCAAACACCTTTTAAAAATCTGGAAGGGCAAGTACTGGTGCGGTGGATAATTTCTCCTTGATCAATGCAAAGCTACGGTCCGCATCTTCTCCCCATTTAAACTTGCCTTTCTTCATGCACTCAGTAATAGGTGCCACAATGCTGCTGAAATTTTTAACAAATCTCCTGTAGAAAGTGGCTAGGCCATGAAAACTACGAACTTCGCTGACGGTCTTCGGTGTAGGCCAATCTCGAATAGCACGCACCTTCTCTTCATCAACATGGATGCCCTCGCAGCGGCGACAAAGCCCAAGAACAATAGGCTACTAGTCATAAAGTTGCACTTCTTCAGATTGATGTACAACTTGTTCTCCTGCAAAACTGTTAGTATCTCCCTCAAGTGGTCCAGGTGCACGTACTCGGTCTGGCTATAAATCAGGATATCATCGAAATAAACTACAACGAACTTACCGATAAAGGGTTTTAATACCTGATTCATCAACCGCATGAAAGTGCTAGGAGCATTGAAAGGCCAAAAGGCATGACCAACCATTCATCTGAGCCTTCTTTTATCTTGAAGGCGATCTTCCACTCATCTCTTTCTCTAATCGAATCGATGATAGCCACTCCACGAGATCAAGTTTGGAGAATACTTTTGATCCAGATAACATATCCAGCATGTCATCCAGGCGAGGGATAGAAAATCGATACTTCACGGTAATCTTATTGATAGCTCTACTATCCACACACATGCACCACTCTCCGTTCTTTTTTGAACAAGTAACGCTGGCACGGCACACGGACTCATGCTAGCTCGGATAAGGCCTTTCTGTATGAGTTCGTCCACTTATTTTTGCAAGATCTCTCCTTCCTTCGGGCTCATTTGATAGTGTGGCAGGTTTGGTAAGCGTGATCCAGGAATGAAATCGATCTGATGTTGGGCGTCTCGAAGCATTGGTAATTCAGAAGGAAGCTCGTCAGGCATAACTGCATCAAATTATTGCAAAAGTGCGAACCGGTGAAATTTCGGTGGAGGCAGAATCCTCTTTTCCTGAAATAACAAGAGCATAAATCTCATCAGACTGTTTCACATCTTTCATGAAATCTTCATTGTTAACCAAAAACGCATTCTTTTCAGCAACATCTGTTTTGATTGACCCCTTCTCAGTAAGAGGCAAAAGCACAACTCGGCGACCATCCTTCTTAAAGATATAAATATTGTCCTTCCCCCTGTGCGTGGCATCAACATCAAACTGCCATGGCCTGCCTAGCAGCATATGACAAGCGTCCATCTCAACTACATCGCATATAACATCATCAACATAATTATGGCCAATGGAAAAAGACACCCGACACACATCATCGACTTGTACATCATTACCCTTGCGAATCCAACCGATCTTGTAGGGAGCAGGATGTTTCTCTGTTTTCAGTCCTAATTTCTCCACCATACGCTGAGAGACAATATTCTCACTACTGCCACTATCAATGATAACATCACAAGTCCTCTGTTTTACCGTGCACCTTGTGCGAAAGATATTATGCCTCTGGGGGTGGTTCTTCTATCTTTGGAGCCAATAATAATCCCCGCACAATGCATGAGAGTTGATTCCCATCATCAGCACTCACCCCTTCACGGTCATAGTCTTCAGCGTTGTCTTCGTCTGCATTCTCCTCTTCATGATCCACCATATGCACAACACCTCGTTTAGGGCACTGATTGGATCGATGACCAGGTTCACCGCATCTATAGCACTTGATTGGATCGGGTTTGGCATATGGGTTCGGTGGTGTAGTCTTCTTTGCTGCTGTTGACGTCGGCCTTGTACTCTTCTCAACTGTAGAATCTTGAGCAGGAGCGGTTTGAGACTATTTATTCCCGTCACGATTGAAACTCGTGCGTGACCCGTCGGAAGCTACCCACGATCCTTTATTATTTCGTCCAAGTTGCCGCTCCACCTTTTGGGCTAGGCTAACTGTGTCTGCCAAAGTATATGTCTGCTGTAAAGACACACGATCCTGAATTGCTAACCTCAATCCCCCAGTGTAACGAGACATCTGTTGCGACTCGTTCTCGTTTAAATTATTGCGGGAGGACAACCAATAAAACTCCTGCGTGTACTCATCAACTGTTCTTCCACCTTGTTTGCAATTCTGATATTGTCCGAACAAGACTTGTTCATAGTCACCAGGTAGGAAACGGGCTTTCAGCAACTTCTTCATCTTCTCCCACCTATCGACCTTCGGCTTTCCTTGGCGAGATCGATTCATGCATACTGATTCCCACCAAGCAGATGCTCCACCCTTAAGTCGGTAGGCCACCAACTTAACCTTCCGTTCAGCTGGAATCTCCATATACTCGAAAAATCTCTCCACTTCAGCAATCCAGTCAAGAAATTCTTCAACATGAAGTTGTCCGTTGAAAGATGGCAGATCCATCTTCATCTTGAATCCTCCAGCATCATAATTGTCCCGTCGATGACGGTCTCTGCGATCATAACCGCGGCGTGGGGCTTCATAGTAATCGGCCATTTGTGGAATTCATCTTGTGGAGTCAGATCACGTCGTTGGCGACCATCAACGCGATTTTGAACTCCTACCGTGTTCAGACGCTCTACCGCCAACGCAAGTCGCTCCATGGTAGTCTTCATCTGATTAACATCGGTCTTCATCTGATTAAAATCAGTCTTCAACTCATCGAACTCGGTTCGAGAAATAGGGGCTTCATCACCTGCCATCGGATCGGAGGAACAAGTATCTGATACCAATTGACGCAGCGCGGAAGTTGAAATCTCGGAATCCACCGAGGGTTGATCTCCGAATCCACGAAGAGCTTCGAATCCACGAAGAAAATATATTAAACGAAAATTTTATTGATGAAAAGATATCCCTCTAGGGCTTACAAGACTCTGTTTAAATAGAAAACAAATAAGAATCCTACAATGACTCTAACTCCTACTAAAAATAGAAATAAGAACTCTAATTGACCCGAACTTTGCCAAAAATAGAAATAAGAAAATTATCCTCAAAAGGCTCCCTACGATTAGGGAAGTAAATCGGTCAAATTTGGAATCAAACCGGATTTGCTTCCTAATCCAAACAGACTCCTAAAACATTACTAAAAATAGTAAAAAGCGGCCAGCGATATCTCTCAATGGAAGGAATTTGATGAAGCGAGCGGCGAGCAAACCGAACCTCGGTCGGTTTGGTTGGTCTGCCTCGAAAAATACGCGATTTTAAAAATCGCCCAACCGAATTTACGGATTGAAAGTTATGACCCGCTCTTCGTTGCAACCTATTTTCCTCGACGGGTCCGCGTTTGGGCTTGTTATGATCTCGCTTCTCCATGAAGGTGTCCGCATGTGTTCTACATCAGAGATGTCATAGAGGAAGGCGATGTTTCTCCCATGAAGGTGCACACGAATGAGAATCCCGCAGACATGTTAACCAAGGTGGTCACAGGTAGCAAGTTTAAGCATTGCTTGGACTTGCTTCATATCACTGTTGATCTCGCCTAAGAGGGCATGGCCCTTCGGGGCGGTGATGGGGTGAGGTGGAGATTATATGGAGAATTGCGTAACTACGATTAGCTTGATCCCTGCTAGAGGGTACGAGGCAACCATGGTATAATGGTGCGGTGGATTGGCCTAGTTTGGTGATAGAGATCTCTAGTAATGTTCGCGGTGTTCTTTTGGTGTTCGTCCAAAATTTGAGGTTTATCAAATGATGTACGAGGTGGAGAATTGTGAGCGTGGGAACCACGTGGGTGGGGCCACCCACGTGGGGTTCGTTCCTCTAGCGACCGCCCCAACCCGGTTTCGTTCCATGCGCGATAGAAAACAAAAAAAAAGGAAAAGTTTTTTTGTTATTTTTTATTTTCCTATAAATAGGTATCTAAACCTAGGTTTTTTAAGGTGGAGAAAAAGGGGGAGAAAAAGAAGAAAAACTAGGGTTTTCTTGGCGGCGGCTAGCGAGAGAGCTTGGAGAGATTTTACAAGAGAGATGTCAATTTCTTTTGGGTAAAAATCAAAGCTTTATCTCTGGGACGAGCTTGTGGATTGTACAAGTCGTCGGTGTTCTTCTTCATAGTAGAATCTCCCCTCATCCCTCCCGTGGACGTAGGCAAGTTTGCCAAACCACGTAAATCTCGTGTCTTTACTGTTTACTATGTGTTTGCTATTGTTTGTAGGTTCCCTTGATTCAGTCTTAGAACTGTTGAGAGGAAGAGTGGATATCTCACTTTGTTGAGATATTTGCTTTCTATTCTTATTTCCTTCGCGAAACAGGAATATACCAGGGCCTTCTCTCAGGTGATATCGCTTCCGCGGCGTGTGGGTGTGACTCTGTGCGCAACAAGTACCCATACAACGTAGATCCTAATCATCGAGACACTGAGACGACCCTATTTTGATTTTGATGGACTTAGCCACTTAGTGATCCCTCGCATTTTATCCTTAAAAAGAAAAGAAAATTCTAACTTAAGAGAAATATTTCTGATGTGTCATCTTATTCATACGGATTGGAATGTATCCTTCTATGTCAGAATACGAGTAAATATTTATTCTACCAAAAAGAAAAGTAAAAAAAAGAAAGGATGAAAGGCAAAATGTTATTTTTTTGCGTAACAAAGAAAAACATTACTAAAAATAGTAAAACCCACAAAACGCCGATATCTCTCAACTGAAGGAATTTGATGAAACGACGGCGAAAGCAAACCAACTCGGTTTGGTTGGTCTGCCTCGAAAAATACGATTTTAAAATCGCCCAACCACTTTACGGATTGAAAGTTATGACCCGTTCTTCGTTGCAACCTATTTTCCTCGACCGGGTCCGCGTTTGGGCTTGTTATGATCTCGTTTCTCCATGAAGGTGTCCGCAATGTGTTCTACATCAGAGATGTCATAGAGGAAGGCGATGTTTCTCCCATGAAGGTGCACACGAATGAGAATCCCGCAGACATGTTAACCAAGGTGGTCACAGGTAGCAAGTTTAAGCATTGCTTGGACTTGCTTCATATCAGCCCGTGTTGATCTGCCCAAGAGGGCATGGCCCTTCGGGGCGGTGATGGGGTGAGGTGGAGATTATATGGAGAATTGCAGAACTACGATTAGCTTGATCCCGGTTAGAGGGTACGTAGGCAACCATGGTATAATGGTGCAGCTGGATTGGCCTAGTTTGGCTGATAGAGATCTCTCTAGTAATGTTCGCGGTGTTCTTTTGGTGTTCGTCCAAAATTTGAGGTTTATCAAATGATGTACGAGGTGGAGAATTGTGAACGTGGGAACCACGTGGGTGGGGGCCACCCACGTGGGGTTCGTTCCTGCTGAGCGACCGCTGACCGGTTTCGTTCCATGCGCGATAGAAAACAAAAAAAAAGGAAAAGTTTTTTTGTTATTTTTTATTTTCCTATAAATAGGTATCTAAACCTAGGTTTTTTAAGGTGGAGAAAAAGGGGGAGAAAAGAAGAAAACTAGGGTTTTCTTGGCGTGACTAGCGAGAGCTTGGAGAGATTTTACAAGAGAGATGTCAATTTCTTTTGGGTAAAATCAAAGCTTTATCTGGGGACGAGCTTGTGGATTGTACAAGTCGTCGGTGTTCTTCTTCATAGTAGAATCTCCCTCATCCCTCCCGTGGGCGTAGGCAAGTTTGCCAAACCACGAAATCTCGTGGTCTTTACTGCTTACTATGTGTTTGCTATTGTTTGTAGGTTCCCTTGATTGATCTTAGAAGCTGTTGAGAGGAAGAGTGTATATCCCACTTTGTTGAGATATTTGCTTTCTATTCTTATTTCCTTCACAAACAGAATATACCGTGGCCTTCTCTCAGTGATATCGCTTCGCGGCGTGTGGGTGTGACTCAGGCGCAACAAGTACCCATACAAGCGTAGATCCTAATCATCGAGACACTGAGACGACCCTATTTTGATTTTGATGGACTTAGCCACTTAGTGATCCCTCGCATTTTATCCTTAAAAAGAAAAGAAAATTCTAACTTAAGAGAAATATTTCTGATGTGTCATCTTATTCATACGGATTGAATGTATCCTTCTATGTCAGAATACGAGTAAATATTTATTCTACCAAAAAGAAAAGTAAAAAAAAGAAAGGATGAAAGGCAAAATGTTATTTTTTTTTGCGTAACAAAGAAAAATGTTATTAATACGTCACAAAGAGCATCATATCTATATATATTGTGTATGTGCACGGGCAGGCTGGCATGCCTGTCTGCAGGAATGTGCGCGCGTGAGGGTCAGTTCATCATCATGTGTTTTTGTGCATGCATGTCTGTATCTGGATTTCCGTGTGTCTGAGTATATGCATAGGGTATGTACTTGTGTATGCTTACACTTCTCCAAATAGGCATCAAACATCACTAATAAAACATCCACATGAACATAAGTCAAAAGCTAGTGAATCGACTCAAAAACTTCGCAAAAAAATGAAAGCAGTCGACATAATCACTTGTAGAATATCAAAGTTTGTATATCATTCAATTAAGGCATGGTGCTTCAATCGGCAAAGAATTTCAAGCTCAACATACAGTTTCACCATGCATTTCACAGAAATTTCTTTCTAACATAAAGAGATATCTTAGCAAAGCACTTGTTATGACAAACCCCAAGATAAACTAAAATCAATCACACGAAAGCACGAATATATCGAGAACACACGAACACAAAGATATACGTGGTTCGGCTTATGGCCTACGTCCACGGGCGAAGGAGAAGAATAGCTTTACTAAATTGTAAGGAATACAATGTGGAGATCTCTCAATCACTCAATCCTGAATAACACCCTAAAAGCCTAATGCAACTCTCTCAAATAAAAGAACAAAGGAGAAAAATATCAAATATGCTTCAGAAAAGAACTTTCTCTTCTTGATTGGTGCTCTGTAGATTGATTAATCTAATTGGCTTGAAAGTGTGAAGCACGTGGGCATGGGGGCCACACCCACGAGATTTCCACGAGCACGGTGAAAACTCATGCTCGTGGAGGCTCGTGGGGCCACAACCACGAGACCCCACGCCGCTTTGAACGCTGCTTTGAACGCTGCACGAACGCGCTTTTTGAGTGGGCCACGCTTTTCACTTAACGCGGTTTCACGAACCCTATAAATAGGGGTGCATCAGAGGGTTAGGGTTTTTTGGGACAGGAGTTTGAGGCAGCGGCTTGAGGAGTTTTTTGGCGGCTGCAAGGGCATCCTTTTGAGAGATAGTTTGTGAGAGATTTGAGAGTTTATTTGAGGGTTTTATTGGTGAGATCTTGTGTGATTGTAAACCCTATTTGTATTCTCTTTCTCTCTAGTAGTAAAATCTCTCCCCCTCCTTGCCCCGTGGATGTAGGCAATTTGCCGAACCACGTAAATTCTTTATTTTTACTGTTGAGAATTGTAATAGCTTGTTTAGGTTCCCTCGACGAGTCAATCCTAGAACTGATGAGAGGAAGAGTGTATATCCCACTTTGTTGAGATATTCGCTATTGATTCTTGTTTCCTTTGTGAAACGGGGATTTATTTGTGATCTTACTCTCTTGTTATGGTTATTGTTCGACAGAGGTGCTGCCGAAATTTCCGCTGCGCACAACAGAAAGACTGTTCATATATAGCCTTGAAGACCCCAACTCCTTATTGTCTAAGGAATAAGAGTTCTAATAAGAATAGAGTCCAACATGTTCTAAAGCCCAACAAGAGTCCAAATAGGAATAAACCTCTAATATGATTGGCTCCAAGGCAAAAGGAAACTCCCAAAGCAATAAGGATTTGAGGCAACCTATAACAAATCTCCACATTGACTCAAATACGTAGAAAATTCCTCACTCCAAAATTAGCTAACTTACTCCACCTTCTCCAATAGCCTCGTAGGGCAACTAAGTGCGGCACATATCGATCAAGTCCAAGCCCGGCTTGAACTTGCCAACTAAAAGAGGCCTCCTCAACAAATCGACTGAACTGTCCGCACGACGACCGTAACTCTTAGCGAAGTTATCACCAGAAGTAGCTCCTGAATAGCTGCATGGCACAAAATTGTCAACCGACAATACATAAGCTACTGTATCTTCATATCTTCGCGGTGGTCGAATATCTCGTCTAGATCGATCTCTAGCAATAGTGTATTCCCGCTCTTCCTGCAGCTGCTAAGGTGCTTTATCTACTTGTACGGGATCTGACTATTGAATACCTATAGTCTTATCCTGCTGAAGAGCTGAATCACGAATTTTATATAACCATGTCATAACCATATTCTGAAAATATTTGCAAGAATAAAAATGACAGATGAGACATGTGAAGGATCTCTTTATTCAATCAAGAATATTAAGATAAGCTGAAGCGAACCCTACGAATACGACCAGACTACACTAGCACATGCTCATATGTGAAGATAACTCCAATATTTAAAGCCAGAAAAACAAGCTAAATATAGGTAGCGATGAAGTCTCTCAATTACCAAAAGTCCAGGGAACGGAACAGTGAAGAGGAAAACGAGGATATGAAACCATTGATTTCAACTTCTCTGGACCGGTTTGTACAGCACCAAAGTGACATACTACAACTGAACTAGGACTTTTTCTGTTCTCTAGACCAGTTGTCCCACTCCTGCTCACAATCACACTCAGTCCCCCTTTTTTTGGTTGGCAAAACACGCTCATTCTCCTTACTTTTGACTTCTCTTTTTCCTTCAAATCACAATATAAAAGCTCTATTGTTATCAGGCTTATTCCTTTTTGTTGTCCAAATCTCGCTAAACGTGCACTGGTGTCGCATTTGGCGGTGTCGGAGCCGAGGTGATCAGCGCCCGCCGACCCCTCTCCGACCGACTATTATCCGCAAACTTCATCGATGCAACATGTAACCCCTTCTGCTTCTCCTCTTCGCTCCACTCCGACCCATAGTAATCCTCCTCAGTCACATTCTTTGATGCCGGCAACAACATACTCCCCCATTGCGGGAAATGCACGAAAGCCACCGAAATGTGCATGCCATTATCATTATCCCCATCAGAGTAAGCCCCGTGCCCGCTGAAAACTGTGAGCTAGTGAAGAATAGCAGTTGTGTTAGCCCCGCACCGAAATTCCCTCCAGCTCCGGTCATTCCGGATACAATTCCAAGTGAGCGTCCAGAGACGAAGGGGATAACACCAAATATAGCGCCACAAGCAGCTTGAGCGCAGACTGAGAAACAAATCATAGCAAAGATAGAGACGGGAAGGGACTTGGCCTGGCCGAGCCAAGCGCAGAATGCACCACCTGCAGTCTGGAGGATCCAAATGTTCCAGAGACGAGCGCGCATGCCGAAACGTTTGGTGCTGAAGTCAGAGACGAAACCTCCAAAAGGGCGAGCGATGATATTGGCCATCCCGAAGGATGCGGCGATGTAACTGGAGGTCTTAAGGTCAAGGTGGAAGTGGTCGTAGTAGTACTCGTGAATTACGTTGTCGGTCGTGAGCTCGACACCCATGCAATATCCATAGAGGAGGACGAAGATCCATGTTCGGTAGTTTGTAATGGCGTTCACTAGAACCTGATATCAGGAGGAAAAAAAAAGCAATAAGAGAAGGAATCCTTATAGTCAAAATACTTAGGTACTGTATAGCAACTCCAGCTAAACTGAAGAAGGAATCCTTATAATCAAAATACTTAGGTACTGTTTAGCAACTCCAGCAAAACTGATTTATTGAAACAAAACCAGTTTAAGTGTAGTCCTATATAGCAAATAGCTAGACCATGACTTAAACTGGTTTTGTTAGGCTAATTTTTGGCCATAAACCAGTTAAGAATGGAGTTTTTGTTAAAACAGCCCACTTTTGCTAAATAATTAGCAAAACCGACCGTTTTGCTAATTATTTAGCAAAACCGACCTCTTTTTGGCCTGTTGGCCAAAAAGAGGTCGGTTTCGCTAAAAACAGTTTTTGAAACATACGGGACTACTAGTCCCGTATGTTTAGTGGCCACTAGAAACATACGGGACTACTAGTCCCGTATGTTTAGTGGCCACTAATTGCCCTTATTCTTCTTCTTTCCTTCTGAAAACAGTTTAGAAAACCCACGGGACTACTAGTCCCGTGGGTTTTAGCGGCTAATTACTGGCCACTAATCATACGGGACTAATAGTCCCGTATGTTTCAAAAGCTCTATCGCAAAACCGACCTCTTTTTGGCCTGTTGGCCAAAAAGAGGTCGATTTTGCTAAATAATTAGCAAGACGGTCTGTTTTGCTAATTATTTAGCAAAAATGGGTTGTTTTAACAAAAACTCCGTTAAGAATTGGTCCAACCCCCTCCCTGGTCCAGAACTGAACCAGTTTAGAACTAAACTGGCTTATCCCCACTTTGCCAAAATGACCCTTACAGTCAAACTTTAGAGCACATAAATTTTTACCTTGGAGAACTTGTCTCTGTTGACATCTCCTTGTTTTTTGAGTTTGCCAAGGTTTCCATCAGGCAAATCCTGGCCCATGGTGAGAACCAAGAGTCCCATTATAACATGCATACATCCTGGAATAAAGAAGGCGATCCTCCAAGCAATGAACGGAGTTGCCCCTATCTTTTTTTATCAAATCATACACCAGCAGCATCAGTAACTGTACGTAGCTCCTCCCCCCATATTCCCCCATCCAGCCGCAGTCCCGTTAGCAATGCCAATAATCTTGCTATTGAACATCGTGCTCATCCAATACTGACATGACACAAATGTCGCCAGCGAGAATCCAATCATGAATCTCACTGCAATATATCCTTCAGCTGAGGATATCAGCGCCATACAGAATACTGCAGGTGCAATGAGCATGACGAGAAATGCACAGGTATAGCGAGGACCTAAAAGGTCGCAGGCTGCGCCCATCACAAGACGAGAGAATATACGACCAGAGACTGAGGCCACACCTGCATTGCCGATATCAGCCTTTGTCAGGTTGATGTTGTCGCGAATGAGGGGGATCATGGGGGCCGCTGCGAATGTGAGACGAAGCAGGTGAAGAAAGAGATCCATGAGAGGTGGAAAGTTCGCATGTGAGGGTTTGCGAAGGAGGAGCTTCAGGGTTTTGGCTTTGTGCTCAGAATCGACTGGGATGCAGCGTGCTGATGTGGACGTAGGATCCGTCGTTGGTTCCTGTGCAAGAAATTTGATCGACGGTTTGATATCTTTCAAAGGAAAGATTCAAGTATAGGAATAGATTATATTGATACTTTTGGTAGCAATCATGTGAAGATTAAGTAATACTGACAGACTGTAATGATAACAGAGCTCTCTGCACAAAATTTAAATTTCAAATTATTTCTAAGTTCTAGCACACTAAAAGTGAAAAGGAAAAGAAAAAATTGGAAATTCGGGTACCACATAGGCATTGAATAGGTTGGATTAAGAAACAAATTAATTTACTAGCAGTTACAGAAGATTTTAGCAGAAGTTTCTGATACTATTCATTATTCACAAGCCAAAGAGGTTACTGGAAAGCTATTTCTGCATGAAAATCAGTATTATCAAACAGTACTATCTCGGCCTATTAAAACAACGTTTTTACTAACTTTAATGTGTTCATTTTGAATAAATAGTTAGTCAATTGTTCTGAAATTTTTATTGTACTCCAAACCTCAGCGTTCTTAAGGTTTTTAGTCTAAAGTTTATAAAACTGGAGAAAGATAGACAAATTTTTAAAAACAACCATTTTGAAAACGTATTCAGTAAAATCGACCCCCTCCAAACAAAATCAGCAAAATCGACCGTTTTCTGCCCACGTGAGTAGAAAACGGTCGATTTTGCTGAAAAAAAATTTTGTGATACACGGGACTACTAGTCCCGTGTAATTACAAACTCCTAATTACGCGCCAGTCCCGTGTAATTACAAACTCCTAATTACGCGCCATTAAAATCCCAACCACCCAACCCCCGTGACCCCCCCCCCTATTTCCCCGTGACTCTGATCCCTCTTAGCCCTAAAATCCAGAGATCCCTCTTCCCCAACCACCCAACCCGTGACCCCCTCCCCTATTTCCCGTGACTCTGATCCCTCTTAGCCCTAAAATCCAGATCCCTCTTCCCCAACCACCCAACCCGTGACCCCCTCCCCTATTTCCCCGTGACTCTGATCCCTCTTAGCCCTAAAATCCAGAGATCCCTCTTCCCCAACCACCCAACCCCCGCATCTTAGATCTCGGCGAACTCGACCATACCGCCTGACCATCAAGGCTTTCCCCGACCATCGCCCGACGAAGCTCGCGATCACAGCCGCCTCCGACCACATCCACCAAGCTCCAATCAAGGTGAAAATTCTCTCTATTTTTTTTGTAAATTTTGATGAATGGTATGGACTGATTAGGATTAGGGTTTAACTGTAAATTTGATTTAGGGTTTAATTTTAATTGGGATACAAAATTAGTGGTGCAATTTGTTTTTTCTATTTGTGAATTTGATTAATGATATTGATGGATTAGGCTAGGGTTACATTTTCTTATGTATGATATGGTTTTGATTTAGGGTTTAATTATAATTGGGATATGAAAATTGTGGTGTGATTTGTAATTTTTACAAGAATTTTGATGAATGATATGGATTGGTTAGGGTTTAGGATTAATTGGGATATGAAAATGTTTAGGATTTTGTGAAATACGATGAATAATATGATTTGGAAGTTAGGGTTTAACTAGAGTTTAGGGTTTAATTATAATTTGGATATGAAAATTGTGGTGTGATTTGTAATTTTTTGTGAGAATTTTGATGAATGATATGGATTGATTAGGGTTTTGTGAAATATGATGACTAATGTGATTTGAAAGTTAGGGTTTAACTAGAATTTAGGGTTTTAAATTTGATTTTCAATCGCGAATTTCATTTTCGTTTATAATAGATTATTTGCGTATGATGGAATGTTGATTTTCAGTTTCGATGGCGAACTCTATCCCCATTATTTGCTTCTTCAATGGAAGTCTCGGCGTTGGAGTGAATAGTATGCCTATGTATGAGGGAGGTACTAGAAAATTGTTTATGCTATCGAAGTCATGCAATTTTGATGACATGCGGGGCATTAAGATATCTAAATATAAGGCATATGACGCAAGGAGGAAAGCGTTGTCTAAAATATTTGGAGATTGGCAGAAATCTTATGAATTACTTCCACAATATCTTGAAGCTATCAAGCGAAAAAATCCGGGTAACGAATATGAAATAATGTCCGAAGAGATCGCACCAGGGATGGAGAGGTTCACTCGAGTATTTTGGGCGTTTGGTCCTGCTATCAAGGGTTTTACTTTTTGTCGTCCGTTATTGAGCATCGATGGCACACATTTATATGCCAAGTACAAAGGCGTGCTTCTTGTGGCGACCGGTGTAGATGCAAATGGCGGTTTATTTCCTGTAGCATTTGCAGTCGTGGAGGTAGAGGATACTTCTAGTTGGAAGTGGTTCTTTGAACTTATATACAAGTTTATTCCAAGTGCCCGTACGCCAAGAACAATTACTTTTATCTCAGACAGGATGAAAGGAATTATAAGGGCGTTGCATGAGGGTTTTGGTGCACCACATCAGCATCGCTATTACTTAAGGCATATAAGAGATAATTTCAAGAAAAAACACGGTGAGGTTAATTTGCAAAATCTTTTGTGGCAAGCTGGGTGTGCAACCGACACATTAGTGTATGAACATTGTAGGGAGAAAATCAAGTCTTTGTCAATAGCTGCACATAACTGGATTGAAAATAACTTGAAGCCTCAATTCGAGCATCGATGGGCATTATGTAAGGATGGCGGGGTGCGGTTTTGCATGATGACAACTAATTGCTCCGAAAGCTTTAACGGCGTACTAAAGGGAGCACGAGCTATGCCAATACAAGCCTTGGTTTTGAGAACGTTCTATAGGCTAAACGCATACTTCAACAAAAGGCGTGGTGATGGCGTAGACTGGACAACACATTACACACCGAAAAATGAGTCCATTTTGCATAAAAGAATTGTGGCAGCTCGATTATGTGAAATTACTGTATTCAATGACAACGAATGGCAGGTACAGGATTGTGACGGTATCTACACCGTTAAACTATTTGATATTGATTGCACTTGCACTTGTAACATACCACAACTCCAAAAAATGCCTTGTGCACATGTTCTAGCGGCTTCTTCCAATCAGCAAGGAGGTGCTAGAATTCCCTACAATCGGTATTGTTCGCAATGGTATTCAACAATTCACTACCGAAAGGCATATAAGGAGAGTTTTCATCCTCCTGATGATAGTCGGTATTGGCCTGAATATAATGGACCACGTCTAATTCCACCTCAATACAAGAGACAAGCAGGCCGACCGCGATCTATCATACTCGGTCTCCGCGGAGACCAATACTTTTCACTTACGAATGGGAGAGGCAACCATTACTCTACAAGATGTATCTATCATACTCGGTCTCCGCGTAGATGTTCCTTATGTTACTGGCAGTGATAGAGCTGTATGGCGGACCAAACGTGAGCGGCTGTTGGGGGTAGCTCCAGAGTCAATGCCCGGAGAGAATATTAGATTGAAGTAGTTGAAAGAGGCCTTCTCAGAGCCATTGCCTATTGATGCGCCACAGATATTGATTGAGCAACATGCACGTGCATATATTATGCACATGATCGGTTCGATATTATTTCCAGATTCGAGTAAAGATAAAGTGCATGCGAGGTATGTGTATAATTGTATTTTGAATCTGTATTTAATTGACTTGAATTTCTTTTAATAAATTGCAATGTTGTGAACATGCTAGGTGGTTACCACTCCTCGAGGACTTGGACGCATGCGGTGCGTTATCGTGGGGTAGTGCCGTTTTGGCGTATCTTTACAGAGAGATGTCCAAGGTGGCATTCATGCAAAACCGTGACTTCAAAGGGTGTCTAACCTTACTTCAAGTTTGGGCATGGGAGAGACTTCATTTGAAGCCGAGACTATGCGTGCATATACAATTAGATGGACACATTCCACTGGGATGCAGGTATCTATTTTTTGATATAGCAAATATAATTGTAGTTATCGTTGTTGATACTAAATTTTAAAAACAACACAGATGGAATGTCTAAAAAGGTTACAACAAGAACCCGGCTAGACAATTAGATTTTTACCGAAATGAGCTTGACCGTATGAAGGTTTTTCAGGTATCTTTTCTACAAAAATGAGCTTTTTCTTTTATATGTCTTTTATTTTTAATAATTTGCAAAAAAAAAAGTGTAATATTCTATAGATGGAATGGGAGCCATACACTTCGTTAAAAATGAGCTTTTTCTTTTATATGTCTTTTAATTTTAATGATTTGCAAAAAAATTGTGTAATATTCTATAGATGGAATGGGAGCCATACACTTCATTTCTCAATCGCCTACCACCGGTATGCACAGAATACCCAGCTACATGGAGAGCCAGAGTTCCTCTTATATGTTTTGAGATAGTAGAGATGCATGTGCCGGACCGCGTGCTTCGATAATTTCATCGTGCACAACATGTTCCACAATTTGTTGAAAGAATAGAGAGGAAGACAAAGAAAGGAGCCCATCAACAGGACTGGGCAGCTGAGCATCGGGGTTACATAGAGCATTGGGACAGGAGACATTTCTGTCTTGTTGAGCAAATTGAGCCAACTCCCCGTGAATCGCATTACTACACTTGGTATTGGGGGATAACTCGAAGATGGATAATACATGCGACCACAACACCGGTTGAGTTGCAAAAAGGTTACGTGCCCCGTGGTATAGATGAGAGAGAATTTATAAGTATTTTCAGATTTTGATTTAATGTCCATTTTGATTGGTATTCTCGATATTGCTAACATGTATTTTTTTGGAATAATTGCAGATAGCAGCAATAGATGATGTTGAAACTATTGCAAATCATGGCATAGAATTTGCTCGAGGAGGTAATATAAAATTAAATTTCAAATTTTAAATTTTTGTAATTTGAATTTTTAAGTAATTTTTCTATTTTGTATTTTTTAATTATCTCACAGGTACATATCCCGAAGCATAGCAACATGTATCGATATATCAGTCGATAGTGCGGAGGCTTCGCCAAGCCTTAAGCCGAACTCATGAAGACCTTCGTGATGGACGAGAGGTCATGCAACACAACACTCTCGATACCATAGACGCATGTCAACCACGACGACGAAGACGAGGACGAGGCAGAAACGACGATGAAGCTGGACCTTCCCAACAAGTAGACGATGAAGCTGGACCGTCACAACCACAAACTCAACCGGATAACGATCTCGTCCAAGCTCGGGATGGAGGAGGACGAAGACTGAGGAGGAGGAGAGTTCTCGGATGTATGTAAACTAATCATTATCGTTATATACATTACAAACCTATATTTGTATGTTATTTGTGTTTTGGCTTTATTCCAATATGTACTGAGGTAGTATGTGAATTATACTTGAATTTTCAGTATGTGTGGTGTGATGAGAATGGGTAGATTATGGTATGTATCGATGTGATGATTTTTGGATTTGTAAATGAGTTTGTGGTGTGATTTGTGGTGGGAATTTGTTAGATTTATTACGATATGATTCGATGTGAGTTTGTTTTTAGATTTGTACAGGTAATACATAAAATTGGAGATGATTGCAAAATTTTTACAGGAAATGACAAAAAACGTGTACAAAAAACGTGCACAAGAGTGCCCAGGAAATGGACGGGACTACTAGTCCCGTCCATTTCGAGTCCCGTCCATTTCCTGGGCGTGCCTAATGGCAGGATTAGAGGGTTTAGCGGGTAGGTTTAGAGGGTAATAGCGGGATTAGAGGGCCTAATTACACGGGACTAGTAGTCCCGTGTAATTCAAAATCCCGCCTCAGCAAAATCGACCGAAAACGGTCGATTTTGCTGATTTTGTTTGGAGGGGGTCGATTTTGCTGAATAAGTTTTTAAAGAGGTCGATTTTAAAAATTTGTCCGGAGAAAGATTCAAAGCCCTTGGCGCTTTCTTCTTACATACTTTTCTCTATAATTGTTGTTTAACTTTGAATCCCATTTCCACAGGAACGAAAGATATCAGGAAATAACATTTGAAAACAGTACTCAGCATTTTTACTAAATTTTGATGCATTTATCTAGAACACGTGGGTAGTAAATTTTTCCCTGAAATTTTTCCCTGTACTCCAAAGCCTAAGTGTTATTAAGTTTATTGTGCTGTAATTTTACGAAGCTGGAGAGGTATTAGCTGCCATCAACTAACCTGAAATTAGGGTGCACTAGTGTACTTTCTTCTTACAGGTAATTTTCCATATTTACACAGCTTCTGCTTAAATATCAGAATACCATTTTCTCAGAGGAAAAAGATATATTGGAACTTCTACAGTTAAATCTTTGTCTTGTAGATGGTTTCTAATCAGTAAAACTTCTAACAATAAAAATATGATATAAAATATAAAATTATAGTAGATAATCATATAATAATAATATTTACAGAAAGTAACATATTAACAATAAAATGATGTATTATAAAAATATTCATATAATAATATAAAACCATAATATAATAGTATTATATTATATTATATTATAAAAATAATACATTATTACATTATTACTAATAAAATTAGTATATTAATAACTATAATATGTTATATAATGATAAATATTATTAATATATTAACAACATATTATTAATAATATAATATTATATTCATAATAATATAATAATATGTTATTAATATTATAAACAGGTAACAATAACATATTAACATAAAAGAATTAAATATATTAGCATTTGAAAGTAATATGTAATAATTCTAATATAAATTTATTATAAAAGAACAATATTATATTATAATACATTATACAATATTATATTATAATACATTAATACAATATTATATTGTAATACATTATACTATAATGTATTATTTTTCCATTGATATTTAATATAGTAATGTTAAATAATAATATTATAATATAATAATTTTAATATACTATTATAATTAATATTTAATATATCGCTACTGCGTTTAATACTAATGTTATAAAAGGTCAAACTAGTGTTGATAAAAAATACTTACCATGATGTTTTGAAAACACTTTTGGAGGAAAGCACCATGGCATGGTGTTTTTTTAGAAAAACAAATCAAGAAGAACACCCTGTTATCCAAACTAATCAAGGGACAGTTAGCCATGATCTTTTGAGATTATTCCAATCTCCAGAGTCATCCAGAGTACTTAACCACCAATAATGTCGACTTACAGTGTCAAACTCATGACATCCTTTCTTGCTCAGCGATTAGAGCGTGCTTTGGGCGATGATGAAACTTGAGATTAGTGGTTGTGATAAACCATTACACCTAACTGAGATGACGAGGTAGAAAGAAAAAAGAAATTAGAGCGTGCTTCCTCATAGATTGGGACTCAAATCGTTTCATAATCTTTCTTCGACCCTTGGTACTGTTGTAAAGTTTTTTTTTCAATCTTTTTCCTCTATTAGTTTAAAGACCTCTGACCAAATGAAGAATTATAGATGCATTATTGTGTAGAATAATAGTGAGTGACACATAAGCTTTAGATGTCCCTTTGAAAGATTCAAGTTATGGGAGATTTTGGAGTAATTCATTATCTTTCTGCCTTCTCATTATAAGGCAACTACGATAAGTCATCTTCTCGATCAGTACAGCTAATCACTGGATTAAATTGTGGACAAAGATGTTGTTAATTGCATTATTACAGTTTGTCGTCATCTCGGCTATTATAACTGAAGAAGGTATACCTACTTGTATTGTGTAAGGGTCACTTAAAGATGTACTTTTCTTCCCCATGAAATAGGAAATAACATGTTAACTTAATGATAAAGCGGAGGCTCTAAGTTCATTATTGGACACCCACCTTTCTTCCAAAAAAGATAAAAGAGGAGAAAAATAAAACAAAATAATAAATGACAAAATCAAAGATACAACATTCTTACATAATTAGGAGCAAAAAGAAAATTAGAGTCTTACTCTGAGAATTAGGAAAAGAAATCATTAAAGTAGAAATGGGGTGTAGCAATCTCTTTGTAAAAACTGTGAAGGAAAAATTGAAGCGGTCTTAGAGGAATTATAGAGGAGCAAAGTCAACCCCAGTGATTGATAAGATAAGCACAATGATTGCTTCTGGAGGATGGATATCAAACTTGAATATTTATCATGTCCAAGCATATAAGGGTTGATGTTTGAAAGATCCAACCTGGAAGTGGATGAGAAGTTAAGCTATTGAGTACTTATTGCCTCTAAGATTTAATGCTTCAATCCTAATTCAAACCAAGGAAGCTGATTATTAAGTTGAATGTTCAGAAAAATGTCTGTCTTCGAGTTTTTGAACATAACAAAGCATGTGCAATACAATTTTGCCAGAATAAATCAGTATAGGTTGTTCTGGTCTTCTAAGCAGTTGCCTAAGATACAGAAGCAAACTACTTTGTTGGAGGGTTCATGTCTTCTTTTTTTTTATAACTTAATTACGACGACAATTTAATTGATGGGAGAGGCATGGAGCCGACTACAATACCTCTTCCAGTATTTATGTAGAGATTTTTTTAGTTATCCAACGATCTTAAACATTAAGACACTGAGACAATCCAGTTTGATCTTGATAGACTTAGCCACTTACTGATCCCTCAACTTCTTTCCTTAAAGAACAGGAAGCGCTAGCTTAGAGATGTGTTACTGATGTGCCATCATATTCGTGGGGACTGGAATGGGTCCTTCAATGTCAGAATATGAGAAGTATTATTGTACCAACAGAAAGAAAGGATGAAAAGTAAAACAAAAGGAAAATGTCATTTTTTAAGTAACGAAAGGAAATGTTATTAACATGTCATAATATTCTTCATAGCAATATATATTATGTATATGTGTACGGTCAGGCTGGAATGACTGGCGAGTGACAGTGTGTGTGCGTGCGCGTACGAGTCAGTCTATGCATGTCAGTGTATATACAGTTTCATCGAGCATTTCTCAAAGAGTTCTACCAAAAATAAATATTTTTCTTAGCAAGGCAGTCTGACGTGCTATACAACCATGTCACAACCACATTCTGAAATATTTGCAAGAATAAATTGGCAGATAAAACATGAGAAGGACCTCTTTAGTCAATAGATAATTATTAAGAGAAGCTGAAGTGAAAACTAGAAAGTTCAACCAGATTGCACTAACACAAGCTCATATGCGAAGATAACTCCAACATTTAAAGCAAGGTAACAATGAAGTTGTCAATTACCACAATCGTCCAGGCAAGGAAACAGTGAAGAAGAAACTGAGGACATGAAACCATCGACTTCACCTTCTTTGTACAGGTTTGTAGAGCACCACATTAACATACTTTGAACGATAACGGTGTGTGATCCCCAAATCTATGACTGAGCTTCGCCTCTCTCTGTTCTCTATGTAGAGGTGATTCAGAGTCACATTCAGTGGTGATGAAAGGCTGCTCAAAGCGTCTTGGCTTTGGGGAAAGCTCAGTATAGTACGCTGCAGATGAGGAGGCACATGTGGTGGATCCCGAGCTTCTTTTTCAACGGTTGGGAAGGGATTGTTATAGCTCGAATCAGGAGATGATGGAACTTCAAAGCCCACTACACTAACTTCTTCCTGATGAAAATTTATTCATTGTTCATTTTTTCTAAGAATGTAAGCATAACAATTTGTAATAAATATCCTGAATGTTTAAGAAAATGGCAAAAAACCCTAAAAATTAAAATTTATAAAAAGGCCCTGAGAATTTCAAACCTAACAATACACTGAAAATATAGGAATTATAAATAGCCCCCTAAAAAAATTTGATTTGTAGAAAATACCCTAAAACTTTCAAAAATTGCAAAAATACCCTCAAAGTTGCAATCCCTAAATTTTTAAACAATAAAAACTCCCTCACAAATTAGAAACTTATAAAACACCCTAAAATTTCTAACCTAACAATAAATTGAAAATCGAAGAATTTCAAACTACACCTAAAGAACTTATAATTTGTAAATAAAAGCACCCTGAAATTTCAAAATTGCAAAAACATCATAACAATTCAATAATTTAATAAAATTTGAGAAATACAGACCTAACAGTACATTGAAAATATGAGAATTACAGATATAACCATAAATAGTTTTTAATTTGCAGAAAACACCCTACAAGTATCAAAATTGCAAAAATACCCTCATAATTGAAAGTTCGCAAAAACCATGAGAATTTCAAACCCTCAATAACAGTACACTGAAAACATGGGAATTAAACATAGACCCATAACTAGTTTCTAATATGCATAAAGCACCCTAAAAGTTTCAAAAATAGTAAAAACACCCTCAAAGTTGAAAATTTACAAACAAAAACACCTAAGAAATTCAAAACCTCAAAATTCAAATTTTTTAAAACCATGAGAATTTCAAACCTAACAATACACTGAAGATATAGGAATTCCAGATAGCCCCATAAACAATTTGCAATTTGTAGAAAATACCCTAAAACTTTCAAAAATTGCAAAAATACCCTCAAAGTTGCAATCCCTAAATTTTTAAACAATAATAGAAAAATCCGTCACAAATTAGAAATTTATAAAAATACCCTGAAATTTCAAACCTAACAATACATTGGAAATATATGAATTATAAATAGCCCCTCAGCAATTTTTAATTTGCAAAAATATCCTAAAAGTTTCAAAATTTGCAAAAACCCTCAAAATTGCATATCCCTAAATTTTTAAACAATAATAGAAAAATCCGTCACAAATTAGAAATTTATAAAAATACCCTGAAATTTCAAACCTAACAATAAATTGAAAATATAAGAATTTCAATTACCATGTGGAATGGTATAGCATGCTTAGTGCATAAAGTATGTTTTATTTCTGCTTCAAGTTTAATCCAATACTTTTTATGATACCAATACTTATGATATGGAATAATGATAGTTGTTTTGTTCTGTCGTTGTTTATCAATGGTAATAGATCTAGACTCAAAAATATCATTTCTCTTTGCCGATTATAATGTTATTGTGACCTCCTAGCAAATGTCAGAAGATCTGCTTAGTACATTGTTAGCTATTTAGTGTTTTTCACTTTTACAACACTATCCTTCCTCACATCAAGATCTCTTTGTAGAAATTTGTTTATATCTTTTTTAACACATCAAGAACAGATTATTGTAATTTTTCTTCAAATTTAACCCTACATTTAATGACTAAGATAAACAGATTGGAGATCGATGATCCGATAAACAAATATGTTACATGAAGTTTAATATGTACAAATTGATAAAAGTAATGTTGTGTATACAAGTATATAAAAGTATACTGATCCAAGTTTAACGACAACTCCCTTTCATCAAAATTTTCAAAATGTTTAAATAAAACTTATGGCAGATGCAATAATCAAGGTTTAGAGATTTCAACTCAAAATGAATTTGACTAAGTTATAGTAAGGAAATAAACCTGAAAAATAAATAAATGTGATATTTAATCATGTTCATTGCATGCATACAAACTAGTTGGTCACTAGATATCCAACTACAAGTCAGACGAGAGTAATTTTCCCAATAGAATTCTTGAAATAAAATAACTTCAACGTCTCTTGTGACGTATTTTGGCGTCTATGTACAAACTGTAACTCCATCTCATGAACAAAAGATCAGCTATAAAACAACACTTTCCTAGCTTTCATCAGCTACGCAGGTCTCCTTTTTTGTTAAAATTGACTCATCTAGGTGAGGTATTAACGCCTTCTTTAGAGAACTTATTTCGGTTTCCTATAATTACACAAACATTATATCAAATGCTAAATTGATGAATGTGAAGAACCACAGTATTAGATTATAAACTTAAAGATTTCAGGATTGATCCCTTAAAATCCAGAAATTGTCTTGTTTAGCAGAACAATTAAGATTACTAAGAATTTAAACATAAGAAACCACTGCATTAGATAATGAACTCAAATTGTGGACAAAATTTCTTTGCACAAAATTTTAATTCAATCCTAGGAACAGATTTTGGATTTGAATGTATCAGCGAACGTCATAACTCTTAGTATTGTACCAAGCCAAGCTACAAACACAAGCTTTCTAGATAGTTTCATCGCTAAAGTTACCAGTTTAAACTTCTTTTGCAATTCCCATAAGGGTGAGACTGAAGTAATAAAAGACGTGCAGAAAAAAAAACCCACAAATCAGAAACATAAATGGGATTAGATCCCATTATTCACATCAGGAAGAAAACCCCTGACAATCTCAATAATGTCACATCCCTAGCTCCACATGGTAACAGGGGGTGAGACAAATAATAAGCAAAGTAATACATCTGAAATATGATATTTTTATATAAGGAAAACAGGTAGAAAACCTACAATCAACTTGCATGCAACTAAGAATAAAATCAATGGAAAAATGGTAAATACTCTTAAACAGGTTCCAAAACTTGAAATTTGGGTTGTGCAGAATGAGACAGATTGTAGCAGAGAAGAAATGGAAGCCATGCAGAATAGACAATGTTCGTTTGTCTATATCAAGTCGGCAGGGAATAACTAAAGTAGCCTTGTAATTAGAAAAGGTGACAAGACTTATTTTTGGGTCGGTCAGTGCAATGGACGTAAGTGACATTTGGGCCGTGTTGGAGGCCTACACAATAAATAGTCAAAAAAGAAAAACAAATATATGAGGGCAAATAAGGTAATATAGACTAGTACCAAAGAATAAAAACTATTTTAAGTTTTAAATTTTTTTTTACTCTTCTATTTAGTAATGTAAACTCTATACTGCTCCATTATGATCATGTTATAGTAGGCTAGTATTATATGCATATTTGTCACAATCACTCATGGTGTCACAATCCTCAACACAGTTCATCAACATCAAAGCTCAACAACACTAAACAGTTAAATCCAAGGGTTACTGATATGGGTGCATCTGAGAACCGCATTTTACTTTATATTCAACCTATGTTTCATGCCTCCATAGGATGGCAAGTCATGGTTCGTTCTATTGTGGAAGTCGTGTTTTGTTCACTACAAGGTTCCTTCAAGCAGATCACACTCACAGGAACATATACATTTCATTGTATAGTCCCTTTTTCCAACTTTCAAGATATCACAAATATTCTTAAACAGGCCTTGAGATCACAACTCTGAAATTTCATAAGGATTGATGGAAATTCTCTCGAACAGTTAGATGCCTCACAATAAACAATAACATACATATACAAGGTCTCCTCCACCACACGAAAACTTCGAAATTGCCATGAGGCTTGAGGGTTATAAATTTATACTCTTAACATGTCCCTGCAGTTGGAGGGTCCTTTTCATGGGCTGAAACTTGGACTCACGTAACCATATTTGTTTTTTAATCCGCTTTTAAATACACGCTTGGTGGGATTTGAACCCAGGTTGCTCTGCTACCATGTTATAGGTCCCATCCAGTATAAAAACCTCTAAAGTTGTGTTCAGGGTTGAGTATTATACTTTTTATTCTAACAACATAAATACATTATATACATCGAGTAAGCTCAAATGATGTTTAATAAAAAAATCCAAGAGTAAGTGTGTAAGCGCCCATGCTTTGTGCCCTCAGATGCACGATGCTAACTCAAGAGGCAGCGTCGATGCATAATCCAAGGGAGCCCTTAAATCCAAGTTCCAAACTTGAACAGCACAAGCAACAAAGACCCAATTTTCTCCATATAGAAACCGGTTCATGCCAGAAAGTTACCAATGTCAATAATCTTGTTTAAGCTAATTAAACACAAACGTCAGCATACACAATATTCGTTAAATCCACTTGCAACGTTAGCCCAAATTTGTTCAAAAATTTGAACCGACATATAACATTCTCATATTTTCACTTAATTCCTCTAAAATCTTTTGCTTTAGGTTCATAAATAGAGGTAAATTTTCGACAAACAACAGTAAGAACACATTTCAATCAGCAGAAATAACAAATAATGCCCTAGTTCCCAACATCGAAGGAGAAAATTAAAACGAAAAAATTTGACATTAATGCGAAGAGCGAGTACCTGCGATGCGATGAGAATTGACCTAATTTTGGTTCAAATTTGGTTGAAATTTTTGAGGAGAGAACTGTAGCTTAAATTGGAGAGAGGATTTTTGGTTTTCGAATTCCCACCTCTTCCGATGAATTTGTCGCAGGATTAAAAAGTGAGAAATGAAATTGGATAGACTTGTATATATTTTCCTTTTGGGTCTGTGAAATACTTGGCGTGTTTCATGTCCAACAAAGAAAAGATTATATGAGGTTTTTAATTGTTTGAAAAAATTTTAAAAATTATATGAGGTTTTTATTATCAATATATATATGAGGTTTTTAATTATTTGAAAAAATAGCTAAATTACTAGATTGGTATTTTTTTTTCTTAACCCCCTTTACCACTTTAGTATTTTTTTTTCTTGCTCCGGTGTCATTGTGGTATATATATATTTTCTTTACGTCTATTGTGCAAATAAATCCAAAAGTTGGCTCTTGGCAAACAAAAAAAAAAGCCAAATCACTTACATGGAGTGTATTAAAGGGTAATTATTTTGATGATTAGGATTAGTTGAAGCGCGTGAGAAGCATGTGCTCCTCTCTCTTAATTTCATTGAAAATTAGGCTAGGGCTTGAATCAAAGTTTCTCATTTTCAATTTCACCTTCATCTTCTCCAATTTCTTGACAATTTAGCATGCCCTCATTAAGTTTAAGCTCAAATTCAAAGAGATGTGGATTGAATCAAAGAAATGATAGTGGGAAAAAAGAAGAAGAAAAAGGGCATGCTGAACCCATCACCCCACCAACATTTCTTTGATTCAATCCGCATTTCTTTGAATTTGAGTGTGGTGGGAAAAAAGAAGAAGAAAGAGGGCATGTTGAACCCATCATCATTTATTTAATTCAATCTACCTTTCTTTGAATTTGAAGCGAGCGTGCTAAATATTCAAGAAATTTGGAGACTATGAAGATGAAATTGAAAGGGGAACTTTGATTTAAGCCCTAACATAATTTCTTGCCCTAATTTTGAATGAAATTAGAGAGAGAGAGAGAGAGAGAGAGAGAGAGAGAGAGAGAGAGAGAGAGAGAAGCATGTACTTCTCACGTGCTTCAACTAACTCTAATCACTAAAATAACTACCATTTGATACACTTCACGTCAGCGATTCACGGGTTCTTTTGGCCGACGACCAACTTTTGAGTCTATTTGCACAATAGGCTACGAAAAAAAAACCAAAATGCCATTGGAGCAAGAAAAAAAGAACCAAAATGATGAAAGAGATCAAGAAAAAAAATACCAATTTGGTAATCTAGCCTTGAAAAAAGAAGGGGAAAATTGCATCAAAGACCTTGAAAATAAGAATCCAAGCAGAAAAGTCTTTGACCTTTTTGGGCAAACATAAGACCACTTTAACCCAAAGAACCATGCATCCATCCCCTAGGCCACGTGTAGGGTTGGGCGTGGGCCGGGTCGACCCACGGGCTGACTCGACCCAGCCCGCCATGGGTCATGACCCGGCCCGGCTCGTAGTGGGCCGGGTCCGACCCATCCTGTGGTATACTCAGGTCACGGGTCGGGCTGGGTCCAGCACCAGACTCGGGATTAGAGAAATAGGCCCAGCCTACCATTGATCCGGCTCGATGCAGAAGAACGGTCACAAGGACAGCAAATAAGACTTTTCCTTGAAGAATTTGATTAATATAATTTGGAGGAATTCGACTCCTTGAACATTAATGGTTAACATTTTTTTCTCTCGTATTTGTAATTTAAATTTAAACTAAAGGAAAGTTATTAACTTCCCGTGGACGTAGGTCTTCCTTCAAAGTCCGAACCACGTATATCTTTGTGTTTGTGATATATATATATATATATATATATATATATATATATATATATATATATATATATATATATATATATATATATTTAAATAAAGATATAAATAGAAAAAATAATTTAAATATAATTTAATAGATACTAATACAAAGTTAATATAGTTTAGAAATTAGAAATGAAAAATTAGGAAAATTTTGAAAAACCCAGGCAAACTCACGACAGGTGGTGGTGGGCGAGGCTTCGGCCAGCCCTAGGCAGGTCGTGGCACGGGCTAGGTCCAATCCTGCATTTTGAATCAGTGGCAGCCAGGTCGGATCTGCCCGACCTTGGACGTGGTGAGATCCGATTGAACGTGCAATCCATGCCCACCCCTAGCCATGTGACCATTTTAATAATTCCAAAAATACTCTCTCACTCTTTATTCTCCCCCTCCTTTTCCCTCTCTTTTTTCCCTACATTTCTTTTTTTTTCTCTTCTCATATTTTTCATGGAACCATGAACCTCTCTCAACTTCAACCTCTCTTATCTCTCTCCTCCTCTCATATTTTCTCCCCTTTTTCATTCCTTTTTTTTTTTCTCTCTCTCCCTCTTTTTTGGATTTTTTTCCCTTCTCATATTTTCCATAACACATGAACCTCTCTCATCTGTTTTCTTTTCTCTCATCTTCTCTCATCTTTCTCCACCGCCATCTTTTTCCTCTTTTCCCTCTCCGATAATGTGATGATATTTTGGTGGAAAATAAATTAAAAGTACTGTTTTTGGTATATATTTGATTACATAAGAGAACCCAAAAATTTCCTAAAATCATAACATTGTCTATTATTAATAAAATGTTAGAACTTTTAAGTCAAAACTATTAAACAATATTAAAGTTCTATAAATTTATGTGAAAAATTCTAAATTTTCTTTAGTGTGCAACCTAAATTTTTTTCCATTAGGAAGTAAGGGTCTTAGCCTATCTTATAAAAGAGGAAACAAACAGTGTGCACTTGAAAAATTGTATGGTCACAAGTGTGAATTAATCAAATCATGATTTCTTATTTTACTAAATATGACTCATATCCTCTAAATCAAACGACTTACAATTTAAACAACGCAGTGATGCATGATCAATTAGTTATGTAAAATTCTACATGAAACTAAGAAAAAACGGCACACAATTAAACCTCAATTTTAAAGCTATAAGAAATTCTTATTATATCAGAGAAAGTTAAGTCTTTAGTGAGCATTAAATATTGAGAATTTTGGATGAATACAAGAGATAAAAATTGGCAAAGCAATCATAAAACATTCATCGTTTACCAAAAAAAAACCTTTGTCATTCGACATTCTTTGGGTGCACAAGAAAGCATAAGGATATAGTTGCTTCTTCCAAATTAGATATTTTAGAAAAAAAATATTTGAATTAGAAATAGATTAAATCACATGTTCTGAAGAAAAAGTAGGCATTGAAAGAGTTAAAATGCACAAGCTTACTATTCTAAACAAGCTAACTTAAATATTAATATACCAAGGGGTTTAATATGTGAATATAAATCCAAAAAGGAAAAACTAAAAAGAATATTTGGATTAAAAATTATGCTCATTTATGTTACATGATAATTGATGATTCACCTAAAATGAGTGTTCTAGTATATAAAACAGGTGCCAATAATTTTACATAAACTATAAATAAGGTTAAAGAGGATCGTACATTTTCAGTAAACCCTGAACAAAAACAATCTCTAGCCTCCCTCTAACTTTTGCCATGTATATACAACCATACTTTTAAATACACTTTTGTTTTCTTAATAAAGAAGAAGATGGATAACTTCTGTTCTCTCTTTCTTAAGTTCTAAATTATGACAGTCTAAATATTGTTGTTAATCTTTCTGCATGCACTCTAAATCTTTTCATAAGACCGTAGAAAAATCAAGCTGACAGCCACGATATAACTCAAAACACATAAAAATTTTAGAGAGAGAGAGAGAATATACATATAGATTCACCTTCTCTTCTCATTTATTTTGATTAATCTAGAGAGAGAGAGAGAGAGAGAGAGAGAGAGAGAGAGAGAGAGAGAATATACATATAGATTCACCTTCTTCTCATTTATTTTGATTAATCTACGACCACGTATCAGGATGATTGCCACAAAATGATAACCTGCTCATCGTTATAAGATGACATAGCGGAAATATATATAGTAACTGTAGTTTATGAAGTGGTTGTACAAAACCAATATTTCTTACATATAATAATGTCAATATTCCTTTTGGTACATTGCTTTCTTGATTATCTATGCACGGTAGGTAGTTAATCCAAGTACAGAAAAGTTAAAATCAAATTTAAACCGACCTCCCACTTGCTCAGAAAAGTAAATAAAAGATTCAAACACTTGTACAATTCCATTAACTAGCCATCCTTGCGCAAGCTACTTTGAGCAAAAGATACAAAATAGAGAAGAATTATACTCAATAAATAAGGAGGGTTGATATGTGATTTTAAGTGTTTTAAATTCATAAATAAATGAGGGTTGATTATTCTATTGCTAACATAACATGGTTGAATCAATAACACTGTTTCATTAATATTTGAGACAAAGAAAATTCAACCATGCCTTTGATATAATTTCAGAGATCAAAGAAGATATACCTTTTAATATCTAAAGGGGAGGAACATTGAATTAAAGGTAAATAAGTTATGGTGAAAAGTGATCTCAAAATAGTAGTGAAACCTCTCTCTCTCTCTCTCTCTCTCTCTCTCTCTCTCTCTATATATATATATATATATATATATATATATATATATATATATATATATATATATATATATAGGGTTGGTTCCAATGAGAACCCAAATAAATGTGAGAACTAAGAACCCAATATCAACCATTGATAATCACATTTTTATTACAAATTTATACCCTCATTATCTATTTTATATGAATAAAGATATTACTAATAATTATTTTTGTCTTAAATTGCAGGTTAATGAACAAAATATGAATAAAAGCCCAAATGACTCAACTCTCCCATTTTCTATCAATTTTTGAAGCCTAAATACGAAGGCAAGAGAAGGCTCAAGACTACTAAAGAGCCCATGTGAAATTCGTGAAGAAAAATCAGTCAAAAATCGAGTTGGTTGCAAACCAATCGGTCGACTAATCGGTCGGCCAACCGATTGGCCGACCGATTGGCCAACCGATTGATTTGCACCAGAATTTGATCAATGGCTGAAATTAAATCCTTGGAGCTCAAGTTTGATCCTATGGTCCTCATCCACTATGTAGGGCTATAAATAGGGGTAGAGGGGGAGAGGTTTGAGTGTGAAAAATTTTGTAAAAACTCCATTTGGAGTGGAGGGTTACTCTTAATTGAGAAGACCTTCCAAAAATTATAACTTTTTATTGCAATAAATAAAAATATTTTTTTCACCCCTTTATACTTGTTTCTTCTCCTTGTTCAATGATGGAAAGAGGATGAGGACGAAGATATGAATATGTGGGTTTGTAATTTCTTTATTTCCTTCTTGTTAGAGTAGATTTACTTTCATGCAATTTACTTTCATACAATTTACTCTCTTGCAATGTCTTTATATTTATAGTGTAGATTTATTTTCTTGCAATTAGTGTAGATTTTTTTATTTCTTTTCTCTTTTGTTGATCTTTCTTCTTATTTTTATTTCCTTCTTGTAATTAGTTCTCTTTTTATTTCCTTCATTCTTTCTTGTCTAATTTCTATCTCCTTATTTCTTTAATTTTCAAAGATGTGGAACTAATCCTTGTAGGAATTCTAGGCTTGCATGAAACTAGTCTAATTTCTATTTATAAATCATGGCTTTTTCTCTTGTGCTTAAAATGATCATGTTTAGGATAATCAACTAGAGAACTAATCGGTAGAAAAAGAATTTGATAATTTATGCTTATCTTGAATGGTTTGATAGGTTATGCTTATGAATTCTAGGATTACTATCTATTTGATTCTCCTTTTCATGAGTATTGATTTTGCTTAGATGATAATTTGATAGGTTATGCTTTCCTTGAGTGGTTTGATAATCTATGCTTAATAAATTTAAAGTAGAATATAAAAAGAGAATGATTCATGAATTTATGAATGCGATTAGTTAGTGGATTCAATTCTAGATTCCTCATATCTCCAATTGAATCCTCCATCTTTACTTCTTGAGTTTTCTTTTTGTTTGAGTTTTCTTTTATTTTCCTTTTTTGTTTTTCATCATTCTCTCCTCTCTCTATCTTATTTTCATTTTATTTGCACATACTTGCTTATCTCTCTCTTGCTTTTCTTTCATTTGCACATATTCACATTTACTCCTTCTAATATTATTATTCTCATTATTTGCACATAAACACAATCACTCTCTTATCTTTCACAATCTATTTTCACTTTGCTTTAATCCTAATTGTCTTGCACATATTAAGGACCAAATTTGACTAAACTTACAAACTCCTTCCTCGTGGGATTCGACAATCTTTTATACTATAACTTGATAAGTTGTGCACTTGCAACTTTAGGAGGTACACCATTATTTACACATCAAGTTTTTGGCGCCGTTGCCGGGGAAGGCACTTATTTGTAAGATTTTTCTATATTTGATTCTTTAACTTGTGTATTTTCTTGTGAAGGAACCTCTTTGGAGCTTGAAGATCAAGAGTTGAAGATTCAAGATTGAAGAATTGCCTTCAAAAAGGCTAGGATAGCTTTTGCGTGGATAACTTTTCTGGTAACTTTTCTATCTAGTATTTTTAATTCCACCCTTTAGATAGTTCATTCACATTAGAGACAATTAGGATTTAAAAATAAATAAATAAATAAATAAATAAAAAATTTTATTTTTGTCAACCATAATAAAATTTACCATCCACTTGGACATTTACTAACAAGATAATAAATTCAAACAATATCACCTTTTCTCACATTTGTTTGATTGTTGACCATAATAGAAAAATGAAAAGATTATTATTTTTGCATCCTTTTTAGTTGCTTTTAATTTCTAGGGTTGCATTACATATAATAGTAGGAATTCACCCAAGTGATTTGAGCATCTTGATTTGACACACACTTGAAAATATCTTAAGGGCAAAACCCTTTAATCAAAATAAGGTGAGGGATTTCATCACCCTTTCCTTAGCCCACAAATCACTAATTCCTCACTACACAAACCCAAGCCTTCTAAAACTCATTAGACGTTGGCCCCTAAGGATTCGAGCTCATTAAGAAATAAGAAATCCTTAAGTGAACCGGTCTAAGTTTATTTGGATTAATTGGTGTCTAAGGCAAGGTTTAGGGGTTGCGTAAAGCGATCCGCAAGGAACGAGGTACTTAATTGATCTTTTATCTCCCTCTAGTACAATCTTTACCTGGCTAATTACCCGAGTAAACTTTGATCTTTTCACTAAGGAAATTTTTTGGTTAGGAGCTAGTCTAGTGGAGTTTAGGTTTAACCCTAGAAGTTAGGGTGATTGAAAAGTGGTTGCCTTGATTTGTTTTCGTTAGGTTTTTCTTTTTCTTTTCTTTTTCTCTCTCTTTTAGTTTTATTTCTTTTTCTTTCCTTAAAAAAACTATAAAAAAAAGGTTATTTTGGTATATGCGAGTGTGGATTAGGGACAATAGCAATCGTTTAATTCGCATTGATTCATCTCTTGAACTCAACAAGATGGATAACCCCAACCCACCAGTTCTTCAAGATATTTGTTACCCCACTAGAAATGCAATCCCCTCTTGCATAAAACTCCCCGAGGTCAATGGAGCAAATTTCAAACTTTGACCGTATTTTATTAACATGCTTTCCAAATTCCTAGGAATAGAAACTGAAGACGCATACATTTTCATCTTTGAATTTGAAGAAGTTTGCCCCATAATTAAGATGAGGGACTTAACCGAAAATGCGATCAAACTCCGATTTATTCCATTTGCCCTTAAGGACAAGGCCAAGAAATGACTGTATAGCTTGCCTACAAATTCCATCTCAACTTGGGATGAATTTGTCACCGTGTTTCTTAATAAATTCTTCCCTATTCATAAAACGGTCAAGCTTCGAAACAGCATCATGAAATTCAAAATTGTCCCGGGAGAACCCTTCTGGAAGTATTTTGATATGTTTAAGGATCTTCTCATCCAATGTCCTCATCATGGTCTTGAAAAATGGCGATTTTGCCAAATCATCTATGAAGGATTGGACTATTCTTCAAAAATTTCCTTAGAGTCAATGTGTCATGGGGATTTCATGAAGAAAAATACTGACGAAGCTTGAGATTTTTTAGAGAGTTTATCCGAGAAAACTATGCAGTGGGAACACTGTGATGACCAAATTTCATCAGTTCCCCAACCCAAAACCAGTGGTACCTCCTTAGAGTCAAACATTGCCATTGAGGCGAAGATGGCTACAATCATGCGTAGGTTAGAAACTTTAGAAGTCAAAGAACGAGCTCGAGCTCAAATTAATCATGTTTCTGCCTCAGGTTGTCATAACTGTCATTCTCCATCTCATGTTTCTGAGGAATGTCCTCTCTTAGGAAACAATCAACCACTAGGTCAGGTAAACGCTGTATTCCAGCGTCCGATCAATAATTTATTTTCTCCGACCTACAATCCAGGTTGGAGAAATCACCCAAACTTTGCATGGAATCAAGAAAACTTCTCTGGAAACTAAAACTTCACGCCCACTTCAAATCATCAATTTCCTAGAGGAAACACAGTTCCGTTCAATTCACCTCACAATTTTCAACAACCAAATCTACCATATCAAAACCAGTCTCCTCATCATCAATCTGTAAATCACAACCCTCCAAATTCAGATCAAGATAAACGTCTTAACGTCTTGGAAAAAGAATTAGAAACGCTGATTAAGACTTCCACACAGACTACGAACTTGTTGACTCAAACATCCAACACTTTAAATTCCTTCATGCAATCAACCGGACAAATTCTCACCTCCAACACTCAAGCCATAGCTCGTTTAGAAACTCAACTTGGCCAACTAGCGAATGCTGTACGTGAGAGAGAGAAGGGAACATTTCCGAGTCATTCCGTGACCAACCCTAAGGACACGGGATCAAGTTCAACCTACCAAGCTCAAGTGAATGCAATCCATTCACTCCGATCGGGAAGGAAAGTCGATAATCAAGTTAGAATACCTCCAAGTCAAACCCTTGAGCCAGAACAAATTCTCTCTCCTTCTGATAACTCCATTCAATGATCCACCCGATTCTTGAACTGAACCTGAACCTGAGCCTAATTTTGATAGATTTAAACTAGTTGCTCCATTCCCAGATAGACTCAGGCCTAGGAAATATTCCCCTCAGGAGGAGAAGATCCTAGAGACTTTCAAGCAGGTCAAAGTCAATATTCTTCTCTTTGATGTCATTGAACAAGTTCCTTCATATGTAAAATTTTTAAAAGATTTGTGCACGAAAAAGAGAAGAATAAATATTTCAAAGAAAGTCTTTCCTGCTGCCAATATCAGTGATGTGCTCTCAAAATCCATACCTTTAAAATATAAGGATCCTGGTTGTCCTACTATTTCTTGTGTCATTGGCAACACTTGCATTGATAAGGCTCTTCTGGACTTACGAGCTAGTGTAAACCTCCTTCCCTATTCAGTGTATCAACAGCTAGGTGTAGGTGGACTTAAACTAATAAAATGTACCCTATAATTAGCAGATAGATCCGTAAAAATTTCCATGAGAGAGGTAGAGGATGTTTTGATCAAGGTTGGCGAGTTTATTTTTCTTGTTGATTTTATTATCTTGGAAACGCAACCCGTTTCCAATCTCAAAAATTAAATCCCAGTTATCTTAGGTAGACCATTCTTAGCCACTTCTGATGCTCTTATTAATTGTAGAACTGGTCAGATAAAACTATCCTTTGAGAATTTAACTGCTGAGCTCAATATCTTCAATGCGGAAAACCATCTAGAAAATCAGCCTTTGGAAATCAATTACATCCAAGAAAGCTCAACAGAAGTAGAGAATGAATCTGACCTGATTATTGAGAAAATCTTTGGTGAGGAACTACAGATATTAGCAGCCTCTGGTTTGATTTTTGAGAACGAGGAAACTGTGTCAAATACATGCATTTGTGATTTAACTTTTGAAGAACTCTTTTTGATGAACTTAGATTTCGGAAAATAAACAACAACCAAAATTGCAACCATCAAACATAGATCTTGTGTTTGAGAAAAATTTTATAGAAAAATTGGTTGGACAAACTTTTATAAATAAATCTAAGTTCAAAATGCATAACACCATTAATTCCTATCTTCTATTGCTGCTAAAATCATTGAAAACCTTGAAATATTCTGAATTGAAGCACATCTTTGATTATATCATTTTTAATTTCTTTAAAATCTGAGGTAGAATTTTCAGAATAAGATAGAATTTAATGTAGAATATGAACTTCTCATGTTTAATCTTTTATTCTACATTTTTCTCTTCTTTGTCTCATAATAAAAATAAAAAGAATTTATTCTTCTCTCATTTGAGAGTTTCTTGTTCATTTTTTTCCTTCTTCAAAAAAAGAAAAAAGGAAAATATATATATACAAATAAAAAAAAGAAAAAAGGAAAATATATATATACAAATAAAAAAAAGAAAAAAGGAAAATATATATATATATATATATATATATATATATATATATATATATATATATATATATATATATATATATATATATATATATATATATATATATATATATATATATATATATATATATATTTGCCTTCAACCCTCTCACACCAAAGGTAATTGCAGATTTTTTTATTATCATTGTTCAAAGTCGACCGAGCAAATGTAAGTACTTCAAATCTTATCTGCTTTACTTTGTGCATTATAGAAATTGCATTGAGGACAATGCAAAATTTAGGTGTGGGGGTGGGGTCTTAGTTATTTTCACTTTTACCTTTTCATTATGTTTTCCACTTTATTTTACCCTTTCCTTTATTTAAAAAATAGAAATATTGTCACTTGCCAAATTATTTGAGTTAATTAGTAATTGATCTATTTGATAAATTTTGAATCTTCTAATCTTTAGTTAGTTTTATACTCAAGTTTACCTTTTATGATAACTCTAAATAATTCTCTTAAGAAATGATTTTCAAAGTAGTATACTTCACTTAAGTCCAAACTTAGATTTTTAATTGAAGTAATGAAATTTTTGCATGCCTAGCTTAGAGTTTGCAATAATTTTTCAAGTGTCTTAAATAAAATAAAAAACTTTATAAAAGAAGAGTGCGAAAAATGGGGACGTAAATAAAACAATCGATTCGTCAATAAAAACTATATATTCGTAAATGTCTAAGGAAGATTCTCACAATACAACTTCATGATTTTGTACAAAACACAAAAGATTCGTGAGTTAGACTATGAGATTACGTGAGTTAGACTATGAGATTACGTAAATAAAACAATCGATTCGTCAATAAAAACTATATATTCGTAAATGTCTAAGGAAGATTCTCACAATACAACTTCATGATTTTGTACAAAACACAAAAGATTCGTGAGTTAGACTATGAGATTACGTAAATAAAACAATCGATTCGTCAATAAAAACTATATATTCGTAAATGTCTAAGGAAGATTCTCACAATACAACTTCATGATTTTGTACAAAACACAAAAGATTCGTGAGTTAGACTATGAGATTACGTAAATAAAACAATCGATTCGTCAATAAAAACTATATATTCGTAAATGTCTAAGGAAGATTCTCACAATACAACTTCATGATTTTGTACAAAACACAAAAGATTCGTGAGTTAGACTATGAGATTACGTAAATAAAACAATCGATTCGTCAATAAAAACTATATATTCGTAAATGTCTAAGGAAGATTCTCACAATACAACTTCATGATTTTGTACAAAACACAAAAGATTACGTGAGTTAGACTATGAGATTACGTAAATAAAACAATCGATTCGTCAATAAAAACTATATATTCGTAAATGTCTAAGGAAGATTCTCACAATACAACTTCATGATTTTGTACAAAACACAAAAGATTACGTGAGTTAGACTATGAGATTCTCAGAAATGTCTAAGGAAGATTCTCACAATACAACTTCATGATTTTGTACAAAACACAAAAGATTACGTGAGTTAGACTATGAGATTCGTGAGTTAGACTATGAGATTCGTGAGTTAGACTATGAGATTCGTGAGTTAGACTATGAGATTCGTGAGTTAGACTATGAGATTCTCAGAACTATAGAAGAATGATTCTATTTATTAAACATTCGATTCTTAAGAAAACACTATGAGATTCTCAGAAATGTCTAAGGAAGATTCTCACAATACAACTTCATGATTTTGTACAAAACACAAAAGATTCTCGTGAGTTAGACTATGAGATTCGTGAGTTAGCCTATGAGATTCTCAGAAATGTCTAAGGAAGATTCTCACAATACAACTTCATGATTTTGTACAAAACACAAAAGATTCTCGTGAGTTAGACTATGAGATTCGTGAGTTAGACTATGAGATTCGTGAGTTAGACTATGAGATTCGTGAGTTAGACTATGAGATTCGTGAGTTAGACTATGAGATTCGTGAGTTAGACTATGAGATTCGTGAGTTAGACTATGAGATTCGTGAGTTAGCCTATGAGATTCTCAGAAATGTCTAAGGAAGATTCTCACAATATAACTTGCGATTCTCAAACTAATACATTAGATTCTCAAACATCACCGAGATTCAGAACTATAGAAGAATGATTCTATTTATTAAACATTCCGATTCGTCAATAAGACATGCGATTCGCAAACTAATACATTAGATTCCGTTATAATACATAATGCATTCTGTTAATAAAACATTCATATTATGTAAATATCACCGAGATTTTATAAATATTAATGAGATTCTCACAATACAACTTCATGATTTTGTACAAAACACAAAAGATTACGTGAGTTAGACTATGAGATTCGTAAAGATAACCGCTCGATTCGAGAGTTAGACTATGAGATTCTCGTAAATAAAACAATCGATTCTCACAATATAACTTGCGATTCTCAGAAATGTCTAAGGAAGATTCTCACAATATAACTTGCGATTCTCGTAAATATCATTGAGAGATTCTCACAATACAACTTCATGATTTTGTACAAAACACAAAAGATTCGTGAGTTAGACTATGAGATTCTCGTAAATATCATTGAGAGATTCTCACAATACAACTTCATGATTTTGTACAAAACACAAAAGATTACGTGAGTTAGACTATGAGATTACGTAAATAAAACAATCGATTCGTCAATAAGACATGCGATTCGCAAACTAATACATTAGATTCTCAAACATCACCGAGATTCAGAACTATAGAAGAATGATTCTATTTATTAAACATTCCGATTCGTCAATAAGACATGCGATTCGCAAACTAATACATTAGATTCGTTATAATACATAATGCATTCTGTTAATAAAACATTCATATTATGTAAATATCACCGAGATTTTATAAATATTAATGAGATTCTCACAATACAACTTCATGATTTTGTACAAAACACAAAAGATTCGTGAGTTAGACTATGAGATTCTCAGAAGATAACCGCTCGATTCGAGAGTTAGACTATGAGATTCTCAGAAAATTACTTAGAGATTCGTCCATAAAATATTCAGATTCTCAGAAATGTCTAAGGAAGATTCTCACAATATAACTTGCGATTCTCAGAAATATCATTGAGAGATTCTCACAATACAACATTCGATTCTTAAGAAAACACTATGAGATTCGTGAGTTAGACTATGAGATTCTCAGAAGATAACCGCTCGATTCGTGAATTAGACTATGATATTCTCAAATAAAACAATCGATTCGTCAATAAAAACTATATATTCGTAAATGTCTAAGTGAGATTCGTCCATAAAATATTCAGATTCTCAGAAAATTACTTAGAGATTCTCAATACAACATTCGATTCTTAAGAAAACACTATGAGATTCGTGAGTTAGACTATGAGATTACGTGAGTTAGCCTATGAGATTCGTAAATAAAACAATCGATTCGTCAATAAGACATGCGATTCGCAAACTAATACATTAGATTCCGTTATAATACATAATGATTCGTTAATAAAACATTCATATTATGTAAATATCACCGAGAGATTTTATAAATATTACTGAGAGATTCTGTCAATACAACTTCATGATTTTGTACAAAACACAAAAAGATTCTGTGAGTTAGACTATGAGATTCTGTAAAGATAACTGTTCGATTCTGTGAATTAGACTATGATATTCTGTAAATAAAACAATCAGATTCTGTCAATAAAACATGCAGATTCTGTAAATGTCTAAGGAAGATTCTGTCAATATAACTTGCAGATTCTGTAAATATCATTGAGAGATTCTGTCAATATAACTTTATGATTCTGTACAAAACACTAAGAGATTCTGTGAGTTAGACTATGAGATTCTGTAAAGATAACCGTTCGATTCTGAGAGTTAGACTATGAGATTCTGTAAATAAAATACTCAGATTCTGTCAATAAAAACTATATATTCTGTAAATGTCTAAGTGAGATTCTGTCCATAAAATATTCAGATTCTGTAAAAATTACTTAGAGATTCTGTCCATAAAATATTCAGATTCTGTAAAAATTACTTAGAGATTCTGTCAATACAACATTCTGATTCTTAAGAAAAACACTATGAGATTCTGTGAGTTAGCCTATGAGATTCTGTAAATAAAATACTGAGATTTTATCAACAAAACATGCAGATTCGATAAATGTCTAAGTGAGATTCTGTCAATAAAATATTCTAGTGAAACACAAAAATTTTATCATCAAGGATACAGTCAGATGTTAGCACTTCAATTCTATCAAAACTCCTGAGTTTATAAAGTTTTTAGCCTTCATTGTTAGGGGAAAGGGGCAAATCTTCAGGTGGAGGAGGCGGGGATGGAGGCGGGGATGAAGGCGGGGAGCGAGGGCAGCGCTAATCTCATAGTCTAACTCACAGAATCTCTTAGTATTTTTTTAAGAATCAGAATGTTGTATTGACAGAATCTCTAAGTGATTTTTACAGAATCTGAATATTTTATGGACAGAATCTCACTTAGATATTTACAGAATCTATAGTTTTTATTGACAGAGAGATTCTGTCAATAAAAACTAATAGAATATTGAGAGAGAGAGAGAGAGAGATATTTGAGGAAGGGAGAGCTTACCAAAAATATAAACTAATAGAATGTGAGAACTAAGAACCAACCCCTATACAGTCAGATGTTAGCACTTCAATTCTATCAAAACTCCTGAGTTTATAAGCTTTTTAGCCTTCATTGTTAGGGGAAGGGGGCAAATCTTCAGGTGGAGGAGGCGGGGATGAAGGCGGGGAGCGGGGACGGCGGGGAGGAGGCGGGGATGAAGGCGGGGAGCGGGGGCAGCACTAATCTCATAGTCTAACTCACAGAGTCTCTTAGTATTTTTTTAAGAATCAGAATGTTGTATTGACAGAATCTCTAAGTGATTTTTACAGAATTTGAATATTTATGGACAGAATCTCACTTAGACATTTACAGAATCTATAGTTTTTATTGACAGAGATTCTCACAATAAAAACTAATAGAATATTGAGAGAGAGAGAGATATTTGAGGAAGGAGAGCTTACCAAAATGTAAACTAATAGAATATGAAAAGATTTTGAAAAAGGGACATTGATTGAGAGAGAGAGAGATATTTGAGGAAGGAGAGCTTACCAAAATGTAAACTAATAGAATATTGAGAGAGAGAGAGAGAGAGAGAGAGAGAGAGAGAGAGAGAGAGAGAGAGAGAGAGAGAGATTGAGAGAGATCCGAGGAAGGTAGATCTCAGGCTTTTTATATTTTTACCCTTTTGAATTTAATAGAGTATAATCACAACTGCTGATTGGTAAAATATCTAAGGGTGGAGATTTAGTTCTTAGTTCTCATATTTGTGAGGAGTTCTCATTTGATCCAACCCTATATATATATATATATATATAGAGAGAGAGAGAGTTGAGCTAGGCTACTATTAATAGTATCTAACATGGGATACTATCAACCCAATTTTAAAATAGAACCCAAAATAAAATCCCAAACTGGTAGATGTGATCTACTACACATGAACTAGTTAGAAATAAAATTACAAAGAATTTCATTATCATTAACCCATGCAAAATATGTCGCCAAAATCAACATTTTAGAATTTTCATGAAGTTGGTTAATTTTTGCCTCTTGATATATAATTCAAAACATGTCAAAATTATTTAAAATTTTATTTTTAACTAGTTCATATATAGTAGATCACGCCTACCGCTTTGAGTTTTATTTTGGATTCCAATTTTAAAATAGAACCCAAAATAAAATCCCAAACTGGTAGATGTGATCTACTACACATGAACTAGTTAGAAATAAAATTACAAAGAATTTCATTATCATTAACCCATGCAAAATATGTCGTCAAAATCAACATTTTAGAATTTTCATGAAGTTGGTTAATTTTTGCCTCTTGATATATAATTCAAAACATGTCAAAATTATTTAAAATTTTATTTTTAACTAGTTCATATATAGTAGATCACGCCTACCGCTTTGAGTTTTATTTTGGATTCCTGCTTTAAAATTGGGTTAATAGTATCCGCATGTTTGATACTATTAATAGTAGCCTAGCTCAACTCTATATATATATATATATATATATATATATATATATAGAGAGAGAGAGAGAGATATTTGAGGAAGGAGAGCTTACCAAAATGTAAACTAATAGAATATGAAAAGATTTTGAAAAAGGGACATTGATTGAGAGAGAAGAGAGATCTAAGGAAGGAGAGCTTACCAAAATGTAAACTAATAGAATATGAAAAGATTTTGAAAAAGGGACATTGATTGAGAGAGAGAGAGATATTTGAGGAAGGAGAGCTTACCAAAATGTAAACTAATAGAATATGAAAAGATTTTGAAAAAGGGACATTGATTGAGAGAGAGAGAGAGAGAGAGAGAGAGAGAGAGAGAGAGAGAGAGAGAGAGAGAGAGAGAGAGAGAGAGAGAGAGAGAGAGAGAGAGAGAGAGAGAGAGAGAGAGAGAGAGAGAGAGAGAGAGAGAGAGAGAGAGAGAGAGAGAGAGAGAGAGAGAGAGAGAGAGAGAGAGAGAGAGAGAGAGAGAGAGAGAGAGAGAGAGAGAGAGAGAGAGAGATTGAGAGAGAAGAGAGATCTAAGGAAGGAGAGCTTACCAAAATGTAAACTAATAGAATATGAAAAGATTTTGAAAAAGGGACATTGATTGAGAGAGAGAGAGAGAGAGAGAGAGAGAGAGAGAGAGATTGAGAGAGATCCGAGGAAGGTAGATCTCAGGCTTTTTATATTTTTACCCTTTTGAATTTAATAGAGTATAATCACAACCGCTGATTGGTAAAATATCTAAGGGTGGAGATTTAGTTCTTAGTTCTCATATTTGTGAGGAGTTCTCATTTGATCCAACCCTATATATATATATATATATATATATATATATATATATATATATATATATAGTATATATAAGCCTTATTAACTTAAGCCATATTTTACAAGACCATCTTTTTTATCACTCATTTGCCTTGAGATTTGTGATGCACAAATCTCAAAGTGGCCTTTATATCTTTCACGGATCCCAAAGCAAGATGAGTGGTTAGAAAAGTTGGTGCACCACTATTCATTATGAACTTAAGTTCATAGAGCTATTTATATATATATATATATATATATATATATATATATATATATATATATATATATATATATATATATATATATATATATATATATATATATATATATAGAGAGAGAGAGAGAGAGAGTGTGTGTGTGTGTGTGTGTGTGAGAGAGAGTTGAGCTAGGCTACTATTAATAGTATCTAACATGGGATACTATCAACCCAATTTTAAAATAGAACCCAAAATAAAATCCCAAACTGGTAGATGTGATCTACTACACATGAACTAGTTAGAAATAAAATTACAAAGAATTTCATTATCATTAACCCATGCAAAATATGTCGTCAAAATCAACATTTTAGAATTTTCATGAAGTTGGTTAATTTTTGCCTCTTGATATATAATTCAAAACATGTCAAAATTATTTAAAATTTTATTTTTAACTAGTTCATATATAGTAGATCACGCCTACCGCTTTGAGTTTTATTTTGGATTCCTGCTTTAAAATTGGGTTAATAGTATCCGCATGTTTGATACTATTAATAGTAGCCTAGCTCAACTCTATATATATATATATATATATATATATATATATATAGAGAGAGAGAGAGAGAGATTGAGAGAGATCCGAGGAAGGTAGATCATTGCTTTTTATATTTTTACCCTTTTGAATTTAATAGAGTATAATCACAACCGCTGATTGGTAAAATATCTAAGGGTGGAGATTTAGTTCTTAGTTCTCATATTTGTGAGGAGTTCTCATTTGATCCAACCCTATATATATATATATAGAGAGAGAGAGAGAGAGAGAGAGAGAGAGAGAGAGAGAGAGAGAGAGAGAGAGAGAGAGAGAGAGAGAGAGAGAGAGAGAGAGAGAGAGAGAGAGAGAGAGAGAGAGAGAGAGAGAGAGAGAGAGAGAGAGAGAGAGAGAGAGAGAGAGAGAGAGAGAGAGAGAGAGAGAGAGAGAGAGAGAGAGAGAGAGAGAGAGAGAGAGAGAGAGAGAGAGAGATATTTGAGGAAGGAGAGCTTACCAAAATGTAAACTAATAGAATATGAAAAGATTTTTGAAAAAGGGACATTGATTGAGAGAGAGAGAGAGAGAGAGAGAGAGAGAGAGAGAGATTGAGAGAGATCTCGAGGAAGGTAGATCTGTGCTTTTATATTTTTACCCTTTTGAATTTAATAGAGTATAATCACAACCGCTGATTGGTAAAATATCTAAGGGTGGAGATTTAGTTCTTAGTTCTCATATTTGTGAGGAGTTCTCATTTGATCCAACCCTATATATATATATATATATATATATATATATATATATATATATATATATATATATATATATATATATATATATGAACTTAAGTTCATAATGAATAGTGGTGCACCAACTTTTTATCCACTCATCTTGCCTTGAGATTTGTGATGCACAAATCTCAAAGTGGCCTTTATATCTTTCACGGATCCCAAAGCAAGATGAGTGGTTAGAAAAGTTGGTGCACCACTATTCATTATGAACTTAAGTTCATAGAGCCTTGCTATATATATATATATATATATATATATATATATATATATATATATATATATATATATATATATATATATATATATATATATATATATATATATATAGAGAGAGAGAGAGAGAGAGTGTGTGTGTGTGTGTGTGCGCGTGTGAGAGAGAGTTGAGCTAGGCTACTATTAATAGTATCTAACATGCGGATACTATCAACCCAATTTTAAAAATCAGAACCCAAAAATAAAATCCCAAACTGGTAGATGTGATCTACTACACATGAACTAGTTAGAAATAAAATTACAAAGAATTTCATTATCATTAACCCATGCAAAATATGTCGCCAAAATCAACATTTTAGAATTTTCATGAAGTTGGTTAATTTTTGCCTCTTGATATATAATTCAAAACATGTCAAAATTATTTAAAATTTTATTTTTAACTAGTTCATATATAGTAGATCACGTCTACCAGTTTGAGTTTTATTTTGGATTCCTGCTTTTAAAATTGGGTTAATAGTATCCGCATGTTTGATACTATTAATAGTAGCCTAGCTCAACTCTATATATATATATATATATATATATATATATATATATATATATATATATATATATATATATATATATATATATATATATATATATATATATATATAGAGAGAGAGAGAGTGTGTGTGTGTGTGTGTGTGTGTGAGAGAGAGTTGAGCTAGGCTACTATTAATAGTATCTAACATGCGGATACTATCAACCCAATTTTAAAATAGAACCCAAAATAAAATCCCAAACTGGTAGATGTGATCTACTACACATGAACTAGTTAGAAATAAAATTACAAAGAATTTCATTATCATTAACCCATGCAAAATATTTCTTCAAAATATATATCTAACAGTGCTTGAACATGAAAAAGAAAAAAGAAAGAAAACAAAATAGATAACAATATATTATGCGAATCCTTCCATGTGAATTTACACTTTCAAGAATTTTACTTTTATACTCGAGTTATATAATCATCTTGGAAAGATCTATAGCAATGTAAAGAAATGGCATGAAGGGTAAATTAAGTGATCATATATAATTACTGAAGGAGCGACCATAATTACTGATGGAGCTCACTGTCCTCCTCCTCTTACGACAGTATATCCTATCTATAAAACGCACCTCCATTCTTCTACTCTATATAGTTTTGAAGCAAAAGGGATATTTAAGTTCATGCACTAAAAATGCAAATATACAGGTATTTATACACAGCAAAGGCTTTTTATCAGTAACATATATATAACATAGCAAGGGTATCGAAGGAGATCGAGAAATAGTTAATCTTTTTCTCATTTAATTAGGTTATGGCCTGCATTGTGGTGTCAAATATTAGTTATGCAGTTGGTGTTTTTTTGTCAATTCTTGAACATATCCCCACCTTATGCTCACTATCAAGAACAACAAACTAGCTAGGAAACAAACCCATTAATCTATTTATGTTACAAACTTATGACAAGAAATAATGACAACTAGAGTAATTTTGAAATAGAACTTTGCTGTTTTATGATATTTCTAATTTGTTTTTGTTAAGCAAATATAGCAAGCTCGTGATCATGATGCATCCTGTACAAGATTGAAAGATCAAGCAAATAAGAGCTGCTGGCTATTGATCTTAAGCAACCCACAAACAGAATGAAACGTAACTCATAAGAATGATTTATAAGATAGAAGAATTAATGCAAGAAGTAGCTAGATATCATACCTCCATATATCATCGAATCATTTTCTCATGGAACCAATATTGATAAATAGAATGAACCATAACTAATTAGATGAAGGATCCAAAGAATAGGAAAAGAAAATAATGGAAAATATATATATATATATATATATATATATATATATATATATATATATATATATATATATATATATATATATATATATATATATATATATATATATATATATATATATATATATATATATATATATATATATATTCATGCTCCTTATACCAAATTAAGAGATTGCTGTGACATGCATAATAATAGTTTCAGACTATGAAATATAAGATCCCGCAACAGAGGAAAAAGTGTTAAAAGTCAACGACATACAATGTGGGAGCTACTTATAGAAAGCGCATAAGTTTGCTCTTCTGGAATATCCTGTCGGAATATATTGAAGCAAGTAAAACTAATTAGCTTAAAACAAAATAAGGATTCAATTAGAGAGAGCTGCTAGACTGTTCAAAGCATGCATCAAAACATCTTGCACCAAAAAAATTGACGGGATCCAACCTTTATAATTAATATTAAGCATTCATTAATTAACACGCAGAAATATTTCTTCAAAATATATATCTAACAGTGCTTGAACATGAAAAAGAAAAAAGAAAGAAAACAAAATAGATAACAATATATTATGCGAATCCTTCCATGTGAATTTACACTTTCAAGAATTTTACTTTTATACTCGAGTTATATAATCATCTTGGAAAGATCTATAGCAATGTAAAGAAATGGCATGAAGGGTAAATTAAGTGATCATATATAATTACTGAAGGGAGCGACCATAATTACTGATGGAGCTCACTGTCCTCCTCCTCTTACGACAGTATATCCTATCTATAAAACGCACCTCCATTCTTCTACTCTATATAGTTTTGAAGCAAAAGGGATATTTAAGTTCATGCACTAAAAATGCAAATATACAGGTATTTATACACAGCAAAGGCTTTTTTATCAGTAACATATATATAACATAGCAAGGGTATCGAAGGAGATCGAGAAATAGTTAATCTTTTTCTCATTTAATTAGGTTATGGCCTGCATTGTGGTGTCAAATATTAGTTATGCAGTTGGTGTTTTTTTGTCAATTCTTGAACATATCCCCACCTTATGCTCACTATCAAGAACAACAAACTAGCTAGGAAACAAACCCATTAATCTATTTATGTTACAAACTTATGACAAGAAATAATGACAACTAGAGTAATTTTGAAATAGAACTTTGCTGTTTTATGATATTTCTAATTTGTTTTTGTTAAGCAAATATAGCAAGCTCGTGATCATGATGCATCCTGTACAAGATTGAAAGATCAAGCAAATAAGAGCTGCTGGCTATTGATCTTAAGCAACCCACAAACAGAATGAAACGTAACTCATAAGAATGATTTATAAGATAGAAGAATTAATGCAAGAAGTAGCTAGATATCATACCTCCATATATCATCGAATCATTTTCTCATGGAACCAATATTGATAAATAGAATGAACCATAACTAATTAGATGAAGGATCCAAAGAATAGGAAAAGAAAATAATTCCATGTGCATGGACGCCTCAAATTTGCGATCATCTTTAATACATCAGATTATATCCTTGTTTTTGGATGAATTAAGTGACTGCTAGCTCCACATTCTCTCTTATAAAACTAAGAAAAATTCTCTAAATCCAACTTATACATTGAGTGAACAAGAGATCTCTTATTCGTTCTTCGCCTAATAGCTAGAAAAGAAAAGTTTTCTAATTAAATTGGTGTCTGAAGCTCATGACCTTGTCACATATTAATGCATTTACCTCTAAAAACAAACTGGCAACCAAACCCATAAATCATGCTTTTGTGGCAACAACAAATAGTGTCAACTAGATTCCTTTTGAAACGCTGCTTCTCAATTGTAAAAAGCATTAATTGCTTTTTTTGTAAGCAAATATAATGAGATCATGATGGTACAGTAATAATAAATAAAGAGAAATTAACATAACTCAGAATTAGTACTTGTTAACATGCATTGCAGATCATAACCATTTACTTAGGATTAAGACATCATATATACGTTCATATCTAGTTAATGGAATCATTTTCCTAATTGTTGCAGCCCTTCACATTTAATCAGAAACCCTCAGCGACTATTATATTGGCTCCTTAAAATCACATATACTAATTAAAATAGTAACATAAAAATAACCAAACAGATCTATTCACTTCTCAACATGTATATGTCAAAATACACAGGCTGATACATATAAAAAATAAAGAGGAAAAGTATGCAATTTTTACCTCAATAAATGGGGATCTCCTCTAAACTGCAAACACCCTAACAACTCAGGATAATCCGATAGCTAGCGCATCAATCAAGGATATCTTACTCCAATTGTATGCATATTGTATTTAGTCACTTATCGCCGATGCAGCATCATCAAGATTCTCATTCTAGATCGAACCGCAGCAATTGAATCATGCATGTGAATCTTGGTGATGCCACACCCGCAACCAGCGACTGCAGATTCGATCTCGTGCATCAAGAAAAACAAAAGACAAAAAAAGAACAAAATAAATTTCTAAAAATTAATAGAAATTTTTTAAGGAAATAGAGGGAGCTGTGATGATCACTATGGTACCTGAAGGGAATAATAAGGTCATTTCAGCTGAGGACTACAGGTAGGACTTTGAGATCCATGCAGTCTACCCATTAAACATGAGGTATTTGATGACGTGGAGGAATTCTATTGGTTTTTCGTACAAGGGCGGTGAGTGGAGCCCAAACACCGAGGGGAATCTATTACTCTTCCCTCTCCCCCAAAAATATTGTTTTGTATTTTAACTACACTTTGAAATAAAAAAGAAAATAATGGAAAACATATATATATATATATATATATATATATATATATATATATATATATATATATATATATATATATATATATATATATATATATATATATATATATATATAAAAGTTTTGTCTTGGATCCCCCTAATGATCTATGATGAGAAAAAGAGAGAATAAACAAATTTGATCCCTTAACGATATTTGATGAAGAGAGTGGAGGAGGCAATAAAGAAGATATGGAAAGAGGAGGCCACAGATGGAGTAATTATAGTGAAAATGGTTGGCTTAATTAAAGATTTGATACTTTCGGGCGGCTCAATAGGTCACATGGCAAAGCCATGTCGCTCTCTCATTGAGGGCCTGAGTTCGATTCCCGTGTGCGCTAAAGGCGCTATCAAAAAAAAAAGATTTGATACTTTCACCCATTGCATTTCTTAAGAGCAAAACTTTGGGTAGTTTCTCAGTAAACCCCCTACCCTAAGCTTTGCTTTCCCACAAAACCCTCTTAACTTTTTCTACGAAAACACGGCTGTTTGGTTGGATGGAAATAGAATTGTAAATGTAAATAGAGCAACCAAATTTATAAATACAATGTTTCGTTTACGACTTTGTAATTAGGAAAGGTAAATATACTTGCATTTTATAGAAAAAAAAAACTTGCAACAAATGCTACGATGGATTTGGCTTGAGGAAAAGATGCTGCCTTCAAAAAAGGGAATTAAAAAATCAAAATAATTCCACCTCATAAAAAAATATTTTAAATCTGAATAGAAAAACCATCTACATCAAAATTTCTCTCTATGACAAGATTTTGTAGCTTTTTTTTTCTTTAGTGAGGGATCTTCCGCATGATCTTTCGAACCATCGGTATCAAACCCCCTGGACATGACTAAGGGGCAACCCCCTTTCCCATGAAAACACGACTGTTTGGTTGGAAGGAAATAGAGTTGTAAATGTAAATAGAGCAACCGAATTTGTAAATACAATGTTTGGTTTACGACTTTGTAATTAGGAAAGGTAAATAGACTTGCATTTTATAATAAAAAAAAACTTGCAACAAATGCTACGACGGATTTGGCGAGAAGAAAAGATGCTGCCTTCAAAAAAGGGAATTAAAAAATCAAAATAATTCCCCCTCATCAAAAAAGAAATCTTTTAAATCTAAATAGAAAAACCATCTACATCAAAATTTCTCTCGATGACAAGATTTTGTAGCTTTTTTTCGGTTTAGCAAGGGAATTTTCCCATGATCCTTCGAACCATCGGTATCAAACCCCTGGGCATGACTAAGGGGCAACCCCTAATGCACGACCTCGGGCATTCTAGAAAATTAAATTCCTGTGAGTGCTCGAGTTGAACCTGAGACCTTAGAGTACTGTTGATTTTCATATTCTCAAATTAGTATTTTGATGATAACAACATATGTTATATATATATGTGTGTTTTGTGTGTTTTATAACTTGTTGATGCAGATATTATATCAAATTTGGACAAGTACAAAATGAGTTCAAGGCATAATGAAGTATTGAAGATGAGAAGCAAGATCAAAATAAATGTAATTTTTCTCTTCTTTACTTAGAACAAATTGTACAAGCCTTGATCACACACACACACACACTTTTAGAACACACTAACACATGCTTAGTGTGTTGGTTAATTATAGAAATCCCCTATATTAACCATTAGAGTTTTTAAAGTTTAAAACACTTCATTTATAACTTTTTCAGTCAATAGTAGTCGACCAATTCAAACTATAGTCGACTAATTACTTAATTTAATAAATATACAAGTTTCTGTAAATTTACAGATTAGTCGACTAATGCCATTAATAGTCGACTAATGATAACTTAAACAATTTTCCAGAAACTGTGAGTTTACAGATTAGTCGACTAATTCATATATAGTAGTCGACTACTCAGATTTAAAACATACACCCAGACTTTCTGTCATTACAGATTAGTCGACTAATACATATAGTAGTCGACTACTAATGCTTGAACTGCTTATACAGAATCTGTGTAAACACAGATTAGTCGACTAATCTGATATAGTAGTCGACTATAGAAGTCAGTTTTCTGACGTTTCAGAATTTGAATGTTTGAATGTTTTGACTGTTTATATCCGTTTTATAGGTTTTAACTTGTGTCTAATCAAGGGATATATATAGACAAAAACATCGAAAATGAGATACAATATTCATATGAATTGATCTTGAATTTTGAGATTAAAAGAGAGTTCAAAAGTTCACAAGTGAAAAACTATTCTTTGATACAATTGCAAGATTCAAAAGAGTTAAACATTATTTTGCAATTGAAAAGTTCTTAAGCCAACTGCGCACATCACCAACACTTCAAGGCTTCTAGGACTTTGTACTTTGCTTCTTCAAAAAGGAATTCTCAGGTGTGAGAATTGTGGATCTCAGGTTTGAGATTGTTGCAATTTGCATGGTCTTGCAAATTGGTCAGGTTTGTCTTTGATTTTGTAAGAGTATTTCAAAATCATAGTGGAAACTCTCAAGCGGGATTTGCTTGGGGACTGGATGTACACCTGGGAGGTGGAACCAGTATAAATCTCTGTGTTTGTGATTGTGAAATTTCTGTGTTTGTGCTATCATATTTGCAATTTATTATCTACTTTGCATAAAATTTTATAAAATACTATTCACCCCCCCTCTAGTGTTTAAGTGTGATCAGATCAACGATCCTACATTTGGTATCAGAGCGAGGTTAAAGATGGCATCAACTTCAGATCACACTTCACAATTCAAAGAAGGCCATTCAACAAATCGTCCTCCAATGTTTGATGGATGAATTATAATTATTGGAAGTGCCAGAATGAAAATCTATCTTCAATCAATTGGATACGAACTTTGGAACATTGTAGAGACAAGATATGAGAAGCCAACTACTCCTTTTTGAATGGACTACAACACAAAGGAACAATGCAAATTTGGACTCCAAAGCGATGAATGCATTATTTTGTGCACTTGATCGAAATGAGTTCAACCGAGTGTCAACAATGAAAATCGCATGATATTTGGCATACACTTGAGGTAACACATGAAGGTACAAATAAAGTTAAAGAATCTAAAATTTCGTTCTTGTTCACGAGTTTGAATTGTTCCGGATGAAAGAAAATGAGACAATTGGAGAAATGTTCACAAGATTTGAGATATCACTAATACTCTAATTGGACTTGGAAAACCTATACACAAGTGGAAATGGTCCGAAAAATTCTTCGATCACTTACTCCAAAATGGGAAAAGAAAATTACAAAGAATAGAAGAAGCAAATGATTTATCAACACCATGCGTGGAGAATTTAATTGGAAATTTAATGGCATACAAGTTCAAATCGAAGATAGAAAGAATGAAGATGAAATGAAAAACAAGAAAGTTCTTGCATTTAACATCACATCAGATAAAGAAGATTCAGATAATGAAAATGAAGAGATGAGCATGTTTGCAAGGAAATTTCGAAAATTCATAAAACAAGGTAAGTTTAAATCCAAATTTACAAATTCAAATAACTCACCTGTTTGTTTCAAGTGTAATAAAGCAGGGCATATGAAGAAAGATTGTCCATTATTGAAGAAAAAGCAAAACTTGAATTTCTTCAACAATACTGAAATTAATAAGAAAAGGAAAGCTATGGCAGCAACTTGGGATGATAGTGATGATTCTTCATCCGATGAAGAAACTGAAGAAAATGAAGTTGCACATATGTGTTTCATGGCACAAGATGAGGTAAATGATAATGAAGAACTTTTAGAAGTTTTAATGAATTATATGAAACTTTTATTAGATTAAAATTTCTCATAATTTTCTTAAAGGTGAAAATAAAAGATTATTAGATGAAATTTCGATATAGGTTCTAATAAATCTCTTTCACAAGAAATAATGTTAAAAGAGAAAATGAATCTTTGCTTAAAGAAAATCATGTTTTGACAAATGAAAATATATATCTAAAATCGAATGCAATGATTTAAAGATTCGCATTAATATTTTGGATAAAGATATTTCTTCAATTAAGTCAAAATATGATGATATATGCTTAAATGTTAGTAAATTTAATAAAGGTAAAGAAGATTTAAAACTTTACTTTCATATCAAAAGAAACTCAAAAGACAAAAGGTTTGGGTTTTCAAAAGATATTCATAAGAAAACTATTTTTGTAAGATCATCTTCAAAATATATGAACAAAATGTTAATGATAATGTTTTAAATAAAAGAAAATCAAAATACTTATCTGTTTGGGTTCCTAAAGTGTTAAGTTATAATAAGAAAAAGTCTTATATTTCTAATTTTATTAAAGACATTTGTTTATCATCTAATTATATAGGAAAATCAAACTCTTCATGGGTTTGGTTTCCAAAAGACTAATTTTATGGACCCAACATAAAATGGGTACCAAGATTATAAATGTTTATTATTTGGTACCAAAGAAAGATAAGTGGATTCTAGATAGTGGTTGTTCAAAACATATGACTGGAAACATTCATTTATTATCCTCCGTTCAAAACAAGGATGGCAGTGCAGTTACATTTGGAGATAATAATAAAGGAAAGGTAATAGGTATTGGAACAGTTGGTAATATTACTAAACCTATTATTAATAATGTTTTATTAGTTGATGGTCTTAAGCATAATTTACTTAGTATAAGTCAACTTTGTGATAAAGGTTTTAAAATAGTATTTGAAAAAGAATATTGCTTAATTTATGATGTTGATTTGATAACTATATTATTCAAAGGTCATAGGAAAAATAATATATATGTTTTATCTTTAGAAAATGTTTCAAATGAACATTGTCTTATTGCATCATCTAATGATTCTATATTATGGCATAGACGTTTTGGTCATGTAAATTTTAAACATATCTCTAAAATTTCTAAAACAATTACGTAAATGGTCTACCTAAGATTTCATATAAAGATAATTTTTGTGATGCATGTCAAAAGGAAAAATGCATAAATCTTCTTTTAAATCTAAAAATATTATTTCTACAAATAGACCACTAGAATTAATTCATATAGATCTTTTGGTCCTTCAAGAGTAGCTTCACTAAATGGAAGTAAATATGTATTAGTAATTGTTGATGATTATTCAAGGTTTACATGGGTAATGTTTCTTAAACACAAAATGATGCTTTTAATGAATTTTCTATTTTTGTAAGAAAATACAAAATCAAAAATCTCTTTCTATTATTACTATACGTAGTGATCATGGAGGAGAGTTTGAAAATGAACTTTTGCAAATTTTGTGACAAAATGGTATTTTCATACTTTTTCTTTTCCTAGAGCAGCTCCACAAAATGGAGTTGTAGAAAGAAAGAATAGAACTTTACAAGAATGTGCTAGAACCATGTTATGTGATAGTAATTTACCTAAATATTTTTGGTAGAAGTCATCTGACATGCTATGTTTTAAATAGAGTTTTATTAAGACCTATTTTAAAGAAAACTCCTTATGAATTATTTTATAATAAAATTCCTAAAGTTTCTTATTTTAAAGCTTTTGGTTGTAAATGTTTTATATTAAATACAAAAGATAATTTGGATAAATTTGATTCTAAATCGATGAAGGTATTTTTGTTGGATATTCGATCATAGTAAAGCTTATAGAATTTATAATAAAAGAACATTAAGTATAGAAGAATCTATGCATGTATCATTTGATGAAAGTTTTCAAAATCATCTACTATTATAAATGATGATGATGATTTAAATAATAATTCTCATGATACTCCAATGATAGATGTTTCAAAGAATAATGATTTACAAAATGATTTACCAAAGGATTTTGTAGAAGTTAAAAATCATCCACATGATTTAATTATTGGAAATATTTCGATAAAGTTACTACTAGATCTCATTTTAATTTAATTGTTCATGTTGCATTTGTTTGAAATAGAACCTAAAAATGTAAAAGAAGCTTTACTTGATAATTTTGGATAGATGCTATGCAAGACGAATTAAATCAATTTATAAGAAATGATGTTTGGGATCTTGTACCTAGACCACAAGATAAATCTATTATAGGAACAAAATGGGTTTTTAGAAATAAACTAGATGAATCTGGACAAGTTATAAGAAATAAAGCCAGATTAGTTGCACAAGGATATAATCAAGAAGAAGGTATTGATTATGATGAAACTTATGCTCCAGTAGCACGTTTAGAATCTATTAGAATATTACTTGCATTTGCATGTTATATGAATTTTAAACTATTTCAAATGGATGTTAAAAGTGCATTTTTAAATGGTTTTATAAAAGAAGAAGTTTTTGTAGAACAACCTCCTGGATTTGAACATGAAAAGTTTCCAAATCATGTTTATAAACTTAAAAAGGCTTTATATGGTCTTAAACAAGCACCTCGTGCTTGGTATGATAGATTAAAAAATTTTCTTTTAACTTCTGGTTTTGAAATTGGAAAAGTTGATTCTACATTATTTATTAAGAAAATAAATAAAGATATTTTATTAATACAAATTTATGTAGATGACATTATATTTGGTTCTACTAACAACAATCTTTGTCAAGAATTTGCTAAGATTATGCAGGATGAATTTGAAATGAGTCACATGGGTGAACTTAATTTCTTTCTTGGACTTCATATTAAACAATTAAAGGAAGGAATATTCATCAATCAAAGCAAATATGCCAAAGAATTACTTAAACGTTTTGGAATGGACAATACAACAAGTAAAAGTACACCAATGAGCACTACAACATCTCTTGACAAGGATGATAATGGTAAGAATGTTGATCAAAAGCTATATCGAGGTATGATCGGATCACTTCTTTACATTCTTGCTAGTAGACGATATTATGTTTAGTGTATGCTTATGTGCTAGATTTCAATCTAATCCTAAAGAATCACATCTTAAAGTCGTTAAAAGAATTTTTAGATATCTTAAAGGTACTTGATTTTGGTTTATTTTATCCAAAGAATAGTACATTTGATTTATTAACTTTTAGTGATCTGATTTTCTTTGGATGTAAATCGATAGGAAAAGTACAAGTGGTACTTGTCATTTCTTAGGACATTCACTTGTTTCTTGGTTTAGTAAAAACAAAATTCAAGATCATTATCTACAACCAAGGTAATATATTGTCGCTAGTTTAGCATGTGCACAAGTCTTATGGATGAAACAAACTTTATCCGATTATGGTATTATTTGTCCCACATCATCTATAATGTGTGATAATTCTAGTGCAATTAATTTATCTAAAAATCCTATTCAACATTCACGTACAAAACATATTGATATTAGACATCATTTTCTACGTGATCATGTTCTTAAGGGTGATATTACATTAGAATTCATATCTACTAATAATCAAATAGCGATATTTTAACAAAACCATTAAAAGAAGAAATTTATATTAATTTAAGAAGAGAATTAGGTATATGTTCAATTACGGATCTAAGTTAAATTTAAGATTAAGTACATTTCATATATACTATTAATTAGTCGACTATATTTTCATTAGTCGACTACATGCACAACTATACATATAATGTAAATATCATATTAGTCGACTATATAGTCGATTAGTCGACTACTAGGATCAAAGACGTAAAAATAAAATCTGTTTGCATGAAGATTAGTCGACTACAACCTATATTAGTCGACTACTCAACTATTTTCTGAAACTATAGTTATTGGATCTTGTTCAACCCGAATCCACTATCCACTAACTTAAGTTACTATTGATCTCAACCATACATCCAACCATATTTAATCCTAGCCCTACATTTATTTACTTATGTATTAAATCTCAACCTTTCATTTAATTTTTACTTTTAATCCAAACCCTACATTTGATTCTAATCCTAACAAAACTACTCCCACTCATTCTTACCCATTTCACTCCCGTTCCCACTCTTCCAAAAACCGAAATCTCAACTTAGGGCATCATCAAACTCCATTTCCTCCTTCAAAATTCCTCAATTTTTCTTCAATTTTTCAAGTTCCGTGCATCATTAGTCGACTATTAGGGCATTTAGTCGACTAATCTAACCCAACGACCACTTCTTCGTGTTTTTGATCAATTCCATTTCTTGGTAAGTCTTCTCCAACCTCTTCTTCAATTCAATTATGTCTAGGTCAAAGCTGCTTCGCCAGACCTTCTCAACCAGAGAAGATTACACAATTTACTTAAAAGATCCTAGTCTTCTGGATTCTTTTAAGGAAATGCAATCTTTTGATATACTTCCTGGTCGTTTTATTAAATATGAAGACTTTGCAAGTCATAATTTGAGAGGGTATTTTGCAAATGTTGGATTAGGCGAACTCTATTCCTCCGAAAATCGAAAACCCTATTATCCACTACTTATTAAGCTTTTCTATACTAATCTTTCACATAAAAGCTTGATAATGACAAACGTGTGATAAATAGTTTGGTTAAAGGAAAAGAAATTTCCTTTTCTCCGAACTTTTAGGACAAATATTAAACATTCCTTCTACCGAATTAGTCTTGAAGATGTTTCTATGGATGATGAACATATCCTTCAACATCTAATTTACTTACCGGTCAAGGAGGAATTATAAATCATTCTCAAAAACTTGACCATTTCCTCGTTTTATTGCTCGAATCTTAGCCTATAATTTATATCCAAAATCGGAAGTTTTCACTTCATATCTTTAGAATTAGCTAAAGCCCTATATGCAATCATGGCTAATATTCAAGTTAATTGGGTGAAGTTTATTTCGATAATCTCTTCAAAATTCCTTATAGAGGATTTACGCCTTTTGGCTTTCTTGACTACTATTTTCAAGCCTTTCGTGTGGATCTTGATTCAAACATCAATCCTTCGATCGGTTGAATTCTTTGATTCCAATGCCCTAACTAGGATGAAAATTCCTAACTTTGAACTTCCACAACAACACCAAGAACCTCAAGAAGAACAGACAATGAACCTCACCCACAACAAGATGAACCCTCTTCAAGTAATAATCCACCACCAGTAAACCGAACCATCCCGCTGTGATGCACAAGACAACACATTATCGCCTAGGATTCTAAACTTGAAAACCGGTCAAAATTTGATTTTTGATCAGAACATCGCAATCATGAACAACCAACGTGACATGATGCGCATGTTAGAAGCCTTCGATACAAAGCTTGATTCCTACTTTCAGGGATATCAACCTCCTCCACCACCAGAGTCTTGATTAAGAATAGTTGTTTTTAAGTTTAGTTAGTTTGTGTGTTTTAATTCTATAACAAACCTTTGTAATAGTGTGTGGTGTGTTTTATTTACATGTTTTCAGTATGACTATTAATTGACATGTTTAAGTATGTTAGTAAGACTTGCTTGTAATTAACCAGATTATGGCATTGGATGTTATCGAAGTTCTGATTTTCATGGCAAGTCTTTGCTTACCTATTTGGATGGGTGACGTCTTGGACTATGTTCATAATCTGGAGGATCTTTTTGAAGTTTTAGCTCATACTGATGAAATCCTTAATTGCATCTCTTATATGTTTCCTTCTTTTTCATGATAACAAAGGGGGAGTAATATGCAGGGGGAGTAATTTTATATACAGGATGCTAATATGCAGGGGGAGTAATTTTAAAATTTAATTCTATATTGTTATCATCAAAAAGGGGGAGAATGTTGATTTTCATATTCTCAAATTAGTATTTTGATGATAACAACATATGTTATATATATATATGTGTGTTTTGTGTGTTTTATAACTTGTTGATGCAGATATTATATCAAATTTGGACAAGTACAAAATGAGTTCAAGGCATAATGAAGTATTGAAGATGAGAAGCAAGATCAAAATAAATGTAATTTTTCTCTTCTTTACTTAGAACAAATTGTACAAGCCTTGATCACACACACACACACTTTTAGAACACACTAACACATGCTTAGTGTGTTGGTTAATTATAGAAATCCCTATATTAACCATTAGAGTTTTTAAAGTTTAAAACACTTCATTTATAACTTTTCAGTCAATAGTAGTCGACCAATTCAAACTATAGTCGACTAATTACTTAATTTAATAAATATACAAGTTTCGTAAATTCTGATTAGTCGAATAATGCCATTAATAGTCGACTAATGATAACTTAAACAATTTTCCGAACCGTGAGTTTACGCATTAGTCGACTAATTCATATATAGTAGTCGACTACTCAGATTTAAAACATACACCCAGACTTTCTGTCATTACAGATTAGTCGACTAATACATATAGTAGTCGACTACTAATGCTTGAACTGCTTATACAGAATCTGTGTAAACACAGATTAGTCGACTAATCTGATATAGTAGTCGACTATAGAAGTCGGCCGGACGACGCTTTAATTTGAATGTTTGAATGTTTTGACTGCTTATACGGAATCGTGTAAAGCATTAGTCGACTAATCTGATATAGTAGTCGACTATAGAAGTCAGTTTTCTGACGTTTCAGAATTTGAATGTTTGAATGTTTTGACTGTTTATATCCGTTTTATAGGTTTTAACTTGTGTCTAATCAAGGGATATATATAGACAAAAACATCAGAAAATGAGATACAATATTCATATGAATTGATCTTGAATTTTGAGATTAAAAAGAGAGTTCAAAAAGTTCACAAGTGAAAAACTATTCTTTGATACAATTGCAAGATTCAAAAGAGTTAAACATTATTTTTGCAATTGAAAAGTTCTTAAGCCACTGCTGCACATCACCAACACTTCAAGGCTTCTAGGACTTTGTACTTTGCTTCTTCAAAAAGGAATTCTCAGGTGTGAGAATTGTGGATCTCAGGTTTGAGATTGTTGCAATTTGCATGGTCTTGCAAATTGGTCAGGTTTGTCTTTGATTTTGTAAGAGTATTTCAAAATCATAGTGGAAACTCTCAAGCGGGATTTGCTTGGGAATGGATGTACACACGGAGGTGGAACCAAGATAAATCTCGTGTTTGTGATTGTGAAATTTCTGTGTTTGTGCTATCATATTTGCAATTTATTATCTACTTTGCATAAAATTTTATAAAACACTATTCACCCCCCCCTCTAGTGTTTAAGTGTGATCAGATCAACGATCCTACAAGTACTAGTCATAGGCAGCTTACCAACTCAGCTAGACCTTCTTGGGTAAGAGTTTGTAGCTTAATTTTGCCTCATTTTTTTTTCAACCAAACACTAAACTTGCATTTGGAAATGCATTTCCTACAATATGATTGAACATATCCAAATACCAATTTGAAGTTGATTTCCTACAACATTTGCTTTTGCAGCAAACCAAACAGTCCCTAACACCATTAGTATTGAGGATAATCTCCCTCCAAGGTTAGTTGCAGTTGTTGAGGTTTAAAAACGTCTTTTCAAATAAATGAGTTTGGATGAGGAAACCAATCTTGGAAAATTAACTTGAAATTTCATAATTTCCTAATATTAAGATACATAAAATTTGGAACTTTTAAAGAAGAAAAAGAAAAAGATTATAGGAGCTCTAGACATGACCTGCGTGCAAAGGAAAAAGAAAGTTGAAAGGTTTTTGGAAAAAGTTAGGGGCTTTCGCGTGAAAAATAAAGTTCATGAGGTTTTTGCGGGAACGACTCAAATTTTTTTGGGTTGTTGTGTATTCACCCTTTTAATTTACCAAAATTATGACTCAGAAAAAATAGATACATAATATACATAGAAAGAGAGAAAGAAAGAAAGAGAAGAGAAGATGGAGAAATGTTTTCTATAAATCAAAGGTGTTAAGCCTCTTCGGTGTAAGGTTATTTAGTTATATGAGATGTTCAGTGATCATGCAATTAGACAACGAAAAGGATCTGCACCTCCGAGTTTATTCTAAATGTCGAGCATATTTGATAATTAGTTACAATGTTTTTAGGTTTGTGTTTTAGCATGTAATGTTTTTATCAAATGAGCTTATTTTTATGATATTGTTAATATTTTCATTGTGAAAGATTAGAATTTCTAACAAGTAAAGATATTTTCAAACTAATATAATATAATGGAAACTTCTACCTCACTTCATTGACAAAAGATAATGAAATAAATTGTAGAAAACTTTTCTACTTAGAAGCAAAGTGTAAAGGATAAACAAAATATTAATGCGTCAAAGATAAAAATAAAATTTCTATATGCAAAGATAAAGAACAATCTCGGAGCTCAAGGAATTGGAGAAGTTTACATGTAATAAACTTATAACAATAATAAGAATCATATCACATCCACTAATCTGGTCACCTCTTTCTTGGAATCTCACCGGATCAATCTCTATCCAGTTTTAAGGCTCGTGCTTGATCTAAAACTTCAAAGAAATTCTCAATTACATTGCTTCTTTTAATTATCTAAGAAACTATAGATGAGATACAATATACACACATCTAACCACTTTCTCACATAATCAATGGCGGATTCAGAAAAATTTTCTTGGGAGGGTGGACAAGTATCTACTTTTCTCGGAAGGCGTCGAGAACAGGTGGAGGCCGGTGCGAATGGGTGATTATGTGGTGTTACGATTTGAGCGCAATTAGAAATTTGGGAATGTTGTACTTTAGAAATGAGAGGGAGGAAGGGTTTTGTGTTATTTTTGGGTTTTGAATTTTGGGTGTCTAGTATAGTAAGTTTGAGCTTTAATTTGCGTCCATGTGACTTTCTTATTGGAAATTTAAATGGACTCTACTAGTTTCTTAGTTCTATTAGATAGATTGCGCCATTGGATGTGCAATTTATAAAAATTTTGGAGGGCGGACTGTAAAAAGCACTAGGGCTTACATGTAATAATTGCACCCCTAGGAGATGCTTAAATCCTCTCCTGCACATAATCACTATAAACCTATGTCAGTAGGGAAAAAGTACGGGTCATATATATATATATATATGTTAAAGATGTTAGAATATAAAAATATAACCCTCAACATTCATCACAACTTTAAAGTTTTGATATAATGGTCATGAACTTTAACAAGAGAAGTTTGTGTTTACTATTTCATGAAGGAGTTGGATAACATGCTCTATCAATTAAACCTACTATGATCTTTATATAAAAAAAGTGATATATATAATTAAATTTTCAAATTTTATTATTTGAACTATAAGAGATGATTTTTCAGTAGCAATTCATTTGCATCAGGGCATCTGACATGGTATACATATGGTGTATTTGATAAAGATACCATATTATTATTGATATAGAAAGTAGAGTTTTTTAATACAAAATCACTAAAAATAATGATTTTTCGGGAACCACCATCAACTTTTAATTTTTGTAAAACCACCATGATAATATGCACTTTTAACAAAGTGTCGCCAAGTCATAATTTTCATCTATATTAGGTTTTATACACGTGCAATGCATGTGGTTAAATACCATGATTAAGAGGGTGTTTGGGAAGGCTTATTTTTTAAGCTTATAAGTTATCTTTGGCTTTTAATGGCTTTTGGTTTTTGATAAAAATATTATAAAAATTATTTGAGTAGAATAGTAATTTACTTGGTCAAACCTAAATTTTTAAAGTGAGCTTATAAGCTAATTTTTCAAAAGCTAGGGTATACCAGTTTTTAAAATGGGACTTATAAGCTAACTTATTTGGCATTTTACCAAACAGTAGAAATAAAAAGCTACCTTAATAGCTAGTTTGACTAAAAATAAGCTTCCACAAACACCCTCTAAGTATTTTTTGACTTATTTCCTAACTAAAATTTGTTCCTAGGTTCCACTTTAATAGTTTTGCTCACTTTTGTCTCTAAACTTTAACATTGCGATTATTTATTTTCTTTGATGTTTGTTTGAATGTGCTACACTCAATTTAAATTTTCATGTTGATAATTGAATTGACAGAAACAAATACGATCTGAAGCCAATTTGAATTTTCATATTATTTGGACCGACATGAAACCAAGCTTTATTTGAGAAAGTACAATGTTGCAAAAGTGAAAAATATTAAAATAGTGTTATACAAAGAAGGTGAATATTTAAAACTAATAAGACAAGATGTTGATTAAAAGTATGCTAAAACGATACAAAAGAGAATATGAAGTTTGTTCCTAATCATTGATAGACTTCATAAAAATTATAAACTAAAAATTAATGCTAACTCTAGTATACTTTTATATGATATAAGCATCCACATAAGCATATAAAAGTACTAAAAAAGTTTATGAAAATCCTTTCTAAAGATTCCTAATTTCACTCAAAACAATTAAACTATTCCATAAAATATTCAGAAAACATTGTCTTTTATTCCTTCTATATATATATATATATATATATATATATATATATATATATATATATATATATATATATATATATATATATATATATATATATATATAGAAATAATGTATATAAGGATGCATTTATTTTGCTAAATGAGCTACCAAGAGATAGTCATGTGGTGAGGCCCACCTTACTAGTCACATCAAAGGTGTGGACCTCACCATTTTATCTCTTGGTAGCTCATTTAGCAAAATAAACCACATCTCATATACATCATTCCCTATATATATATATATATATATATATATATATATATATATATATATATATATATATATATATATATATATATATATATATATATATATATATATATATATAGAGAGAGAGAGAGAGAGAGAGAGAGAGATCAATCCTTCTTCATCTTTATCTTTTTCTTGGCAATTCTAGAGTAGTGTCTTCATCATCTACATCAATTGTGACATCGGGTTAGAGTTAAATTTTTGTGTTGTTGTCTTTTCGGCTCATTAATCTTTTATCTTCTCGTTTAACTTTACAAAGAAGTTGAATGTATTTTCGATGTTCAACACAAACTTCTTGAAATAAAGACTTTGATTTTTTTCCTATTTCAGTGAGAATAAATGTTAATTTCATATATATGAAATTTTTGTGTTCCTAATTTATTACTTAAATAAGATTAGAGGTTACCTATTTTTCTCTACAATGAATTCCTTTGATGTGCATTCAATAAGAGTTGTTGTTATGTCAATAATATTACATTTGCTCTATCCCTGTCATTTTCTACAAGAATCTAAACTAAATACCTGCATTTTTCATTACCAATTTGCCTTAGATTATAATATTAATATTTAATTTCTTTAGTATTTAAAGAACAAAGTATGAAATTTATGAATACTTATTAATTTTTCTTGTATCTTCCATGGAGAATTCTTCTTTGATTGGGATAAAGTTATTAACTTATTCTTCAATGGAACTCACGATACTACTTTGATAGATATGCCTTATGTTAATGTCAATTCAAGTGATTCATGAACGTTTTCCGAATTTTAGATTTATTTCCTTCACTTTCCTATTTGAAATGAAAATAGCTTGATTCTTTTAAAGGATATCTCTGAACATTCGATAGTTCCTCCATAATGTAATTCCTTGTATTCTTTTACCCTATAAATATTATTAACAATAGAGATTAATGTTTCTAAATTATAATCAATTAATGCTAAGCTATTATATTATAGTCTTTTATCAGTTTTATGGATTTAATCTTCTATCAAGTAATGTTACTTATGTATTTGTGTCTGCTCCAACTTATTAATAAAATTATATGCGATTACTTTGATTTATATAGTGACGATAATTTTAAGCTATCATATATTTTTCAAATTTTTATTTCTTAACCGGATGTTTTAATCAATTCTTATTACTTTTTAACCAACATCAACTTAGACTATTTTTAGATACCTAAAAGGGATAGTAAACCCTAAATTGGAAATTTTATATATATATATATATATATATATATATATATATATATATATATATATATATATATATATATATATATATATATATATATATATATATATATATATATATATATATATATATATATATATATATATATATATATATATATATATAAATCTACTATAAACTTAAGTTTATAGGGAATAGTCATACACCAACTTTTCTATCCATTGATGTTGCCTTGGGATCTATGAAAGATATGAAGCCCATTTTGAGATTTTTACATCTCTTGATGGCACAAATCTAAAGACAACATCAATGGATAAAAAAGTTGGTGTATACTATTCCCTATAAACTTAAGTTTATAGAAATTTGATATATATATATATATATATATATATATATATATATATATATATATATATATATATATATATATATATATTAATGAAAGAATACCAAACAATTTCGCTTTTCTTTGCCAAGTTTTGAAATTTCAAATTTTCTGGTTTTGAACTTTTGAGGGTGTGATTTATAATTTTAAAACTTTGGGAGTGTTTTTTTAAAACTTTACTTTTAAGTTTGGTAGTTGTAACTTCTATGTTTCATGTGTTGGTGGTAGTTTTAAATGTCAAGATATTTCTTGCAACTCTGAAATTTTAAGGGTGCTTTTTGCAATTATTAAAACTTTGGGTTATTTTTTGAAAAATTTAGAGTTCAGCGGTCTGCCAATAGTTTTCAGACTTGATGTGTACTGGTTATAAATTTTAAAAATTTAGAGTTTTTTGCGATTTTTAACTTTTGAAGGAGTTTTTTTGTTTGGTTGCAATTTTTGTAACTTTGAAGTTAATTTTGGCAAATTTTAAATTTTTAGATGTCTGATGGTAATCCTTTGAATTCATCTATGTTGTTTGCAAATTTTAAAATTTTAGAATTTTAGGGTGTTTTTGGTATTTTGAACTTTTGAGGGTGTTTCTATAATTTTTGAGACATTGAGGGTGTTAATTGCAAATTTTAAATTCTTTAAAGGTTGCTGTTAATTTCTTGATTTCATGTCTGTTGTTTTAAGTTTTGAAACGTCAAAAATTTTCAGGTGCATCATGGTAATCCCTTGAATTCATCTATGTTCTTTGCAAGTTTTAAAATTTTAGAATTTCAGGGTGCTTGTTTGTAATTTAAACTTTTGAGGGTGTTTCTATAATTTCAGTATAAGATTTTGTAGCTTAATTTTGCATCATTTTTTTCAACCAAACACTAAACTTGCATTTGGAAATGCATTTCCTACAATATGATTGAACATATCCAAATACCAATTTAAAGTTGATTTCCTACAACATTTGCTTTTACAGCAAACCAAACAGTCCCTAACACCATTAGTATTGAAGATAATCTCCCTCCAAGGTTAGTTGCAGTTGTTGAGGTTTAAAAACGTCTTTTCAAATAAATGAGTTTGGATGAGGAAACCAATCTTGGAAAATTAACTTGAAATTTCATAATTTCCTAATATTAAGATACATAAAATTTGGAACTTTTAAAGAAGAAAAAGAAATGGATTATAGGAGCTCTAGACATGACCTGCGTGCAAATGAAAAGAAAAGTTGAAAGGTTTTTGGAAAAAGTTAGGGGCTTTCGCGTGAAAAACAAAGTTCATGAGGGTTTTGCGGTTCTTGATTTCACGTTTGTTATTTTAAGTTTTGAAACGTCAGGAAGTTTTTTATAATTTTGAACTTTTGAGGGTATTTTGTGCAATTTTAAAACTTTTTAGGTTTTTTTGGCAACACTTCATGTATTATAGTATGTTATTTACGTATAATTTCTTTACCTTAACAAACTAATACCGTAAAGCTATTTTATATATTTTATTAATATTATTTTTAAAAATTGTTGAGCTATAGATAGTTCGTGTGGGATTAGGATATGATATAATTATTATTAGGATAGATTAAGATTTAAATGAAATATTCAAAATAGTGAAGGGTAATATTGACCATGGAAAGCTTTTCCCGAACTCGTGCTTTTAAAGAGAGTAAGTATATGATATGATATTCTATTAAAAGATATGTTACATTCCTAACAACCCTCATGGTGGGACCCACCTATCCTTATATTATATTTTCTCATCCCAAAACACCTTAATACCGTTAAAAAGTTAGTTAACTCCCTCAAAAAATTTTAACTCCCTCTAAAAATCAATAGCAATGAGTATTTATGTCTTTTTATACTCTTAATAAACAACATATCAATGGAAATTATAACTGTGCATGATATATCATGGTGGTTTTACGAGAAAACTTGAAATTTTTTTTGGTGGTTTTCCGAAAACCCACTATATTTTATTGTGGTTTCGTGTAAAACCCTAGAAAGTAATTAGCGAGTAAACATAAATAGTACTATAGCTAATTATAATGTACATAATTCGGTGTTAAAGCAGTATACTTTTAGGCGGGGAAAAGAGAACCCCTTCTTAAATGAATATTGAATTTATTCCTAGCACTAACTCGGTAACACGTCGTAAACATTTGCACCACAATTTGTTTATTTGAAATTGAAGTATAAATATTGTTAATCTCATGCTAAGTTTGCATCTTTTTGGGAGGGGAACATGGAGAATTTTCTTGGGAGAAAAGTTACTATAAAATAATTCTGTACCTTAGCGATAAGTAAATATATAAAGGAATAACAATAATATAAGCTGGATAGTTTCACTAATATTTGAAATCACATGCTCATGAACTGGCCCCTTAATTTTTATATCAATATTTTCTTAACAAGTTTCATTGTCTAGAATCGTGGAGCTTCTACAAGGTCTCTCCGTTTTCTCACACCTTGTATTTTATATCATTCTAATAATAATAATAATAATAATAATAAGGCTAAACTGCCATTTTGGTCCCTGTACTAGGGCTTCAAAATCAAATTGGTCCCTGTATTTTTCTTTTTCTCAAGTTAGTCCTCGTACTTCTTGTTAGATATAAACTTAGTCCTATTTTAACTCTTTGTTAAAAATTCCATTAAATATAATTCGAAAGGACAATATTATCCTAACAAAGATAAATAACCTTATTGCTCTTCCATATTGACTAAACTAAGACATCCATCCAAATCTGTATACATAAGAATCCTTTGAGAAAAGTAGCAACCCTCTGGTGGAAGCATGTAAGAGAAATAATTCCAGGGTCAATGAACCCTAAATTGAGATTAAAAAAATCCGAAACTAAGATTTTTTTTGTTTAAATCCTAATCTAAGATTTCAACCCCTTCTAAAAGCTTAGATTTTTCTAAAGAAGGAACGAGTTACTTGATGCCTAAGGGAATTCTATAGATACCTAGCTGCTCTTATTTGTCTTTTATTGAGCTTGGGTAATGGGAAACGGATCAAAGTTCCAACGTATTGATTTATAATCACGAAACGGCATAATGAGAACTTTTCCTATGCCCCTCCTGTGTTAACCAAGTCAAAAGTGATCACTAACAAGATTAGTGCAGCCGTGCAAGCCATGAATAAAAGTTAGTTTGGGGAACAAGAAAGACAGAGCTGATACGCAATGCATTGGAGATAATCTTATCGCCAGTTGAGAAAGGAGTTCCCCTGAGCGTGAGCAACAAATAGATTTTAACTTAATAAAAAGGTGTTTGACATAGAGGGTACTTTAGTCATAAACAAAAATTTAACACCCGATTTTTAATGGATGTCAAAAAAGGACTTAGTTTGTAACTGAGTTGAGGTATGAGGACCAAATTGAGAAAAAAAATAAATACAGGGACCGATTTGAGTATGGAGCCTTAGTACAAGGACCAAAATGATCTTTTAGCCTAATAATAATAATAACAACTTTGAATTTAGGAAGCTCGCACTTTATTACATGCATTTGTGAATCTGACCAAGAAATCATTGTCGACGACGGTCTAATTGTCATCTTTACCCTCCCTCTTATTCTTTTGGTTCATAAACGATGGAGGGTCTCCTAGGCCATTGAGAAGGCAATAGTACACTAGACTAATGATTTTGTGGCAGAAATATTGTTGAGACTAAAAATATTTTATAATAATTCTTACCGTAGTATTTGAATCGTAAGCAAATTCAAATCTGGCTAGACACAAAACACATATTTCAACCCGCAAAATGCTCTCTTGAGAAAAGTGTTCAGATCTAAAAAATATAGTCAAAGCTTCACAAGAGATTACGACGACCTAAAGAAGGAGAAGAACTTTCTTTTCTTTAATTGTTCATGGTTCAATATCAATCAAAATCTAAAGGCACAACATAGGAGTTAGAGACATATATTACTCATTAAAAAGTTTAAGAAAACTTTTTAAAAATTCTTATTGTAGTATTTGAGTCATAAGTAAATTCAAATCTAGTGGCTGGAAAAAAAGCACATATTTCAACCCGCAAAATCCTCCCTTGAGATGAGTGTTTAAGATATAGAAATGTAGTCAAACCTTGAATGTAGATTAGCTAGGATGATCTAGAGAAGAAGAGAAAATTTCCTTCCTCAATTCATCATTCATGCGATCAAAATTTGAAGTCACAAGCAGATCCAAATCTGGCTAGATACAGAGCACATATTTCAACCAGCAAAGTGCTCCATTGAGAGTATTGTTAAGATCTAGAAAATATAGTCAAACTATGTGAAATTTTGTTTCTTTGTTCATCATTCAGTGAACCAAAATCTGAAGCCAAAAACTTGGGGCTTAAAGGGATTGATTATTCAATGAAAAGCTTAAAAAATCTCATTAAAAAAACTAAAAGTAAGAACCAATTTATCATACTGTTTAAGCCGAGCGCACCGGTATTTACATTATGGCTACACCAAATCCAACACCAACGAAAAATAACTGATCAATATTGAGATGTATTTTCATAGTACTCTTCTTAGTTTCATTAAAATGTTTTCTTTTGAGCCAAAATTATATTTGATCTAGGCAATCAACGATACATATCGCGACGTTTCTTTCTTCTCTTTTTTTTTCTTTTTTTCTTTTTTTTTTTTTTCTGGGAAAAAGGATGGAGCCTCACAATACGCAATACATATCGCGGTTAACTTAGAACACGTGAAAAGAATTTCCTTACCGTCATAGTCGCAGCGTTTCACAAGCTAAAATATCAATTGAAAAGATGCATGAATGATCAAGGGATTAACAAGCATTATTAATATTGCTCGCCACTCGCCATTATCTATTTCTCATATTTTTGTTTATCTAATTAAAAAGAAAGTTTTATTTTATTTTTGCCAAAATGGATGATCGGCCAGTGAGTTAAGCATCACAAGACAAGGAGCCACATTCAAGCAGGAATCAAAAGCTTGCCGACGCTCATTTTGGTACACTGGCTAGGAGCTAAACTTTGCTTGTTCTTGTGCTCTGACCAAAAAATTATTTAAATATAGGCTTAGTTAAATTAAGTTTTATTTAACTAATATATTTAGAATTAGCTGAGATCTATTTGTTTGGGGGCATCATGTCCTTGTTGTGGGTGACAACCTAGTACTAAATATCATTAATTATTTTGTATGATAACCCACCATTAACTCGAATGTGTGTAAGTTCATGAATTTCTTTGTCACGTTTCTTGGAGTACTCATGGTGCTCCACTGGCTCTAATGTCCTCTTCTGTTGAAATTCGAAATAGATCTAAAGAAGTATTAGATTATAGGCTTTTTGTTATTCGTTAATGAAAGAGCTACCTGAACAAAGTATATAAATTATATTTTATTTTTTGAGTGCAGGCTGGGCATTGACCAAAAAGGCATGATCACTAGTGAAAAACCACCAACTATTCAAAAAAATTCAGTTTTCTCATTGTATTTTTCCTTGTGTTCATATGCCCTTTTATTATTTTAAATTATCTAATTGCAGTGAAATAAACACTTAAAAATGGAACAAAATGATCCGATTGCATGTAACTGCTCCGATTAACAAGCTAACAAACAATCCTTAAGACTCTCTCAGCTTTTATTTTCCTTTTTTCCTTCTTTTTTCTTAATTTCTTACTCATTGGATAACTACTAGAATATAAATCATACCGAAATACTTTTCATTGGAAACTGTTCTCTAGTAAACAAGGCCAGTGAGAAAAGTGACAAGGTAAGAAATCCAAGGCATAAACAATACAGAGGGAATCTAATGACTTTTAGTTCAAAAAGCCTGTCAGAAAAGAAAAGAATAACTTTGGCAACTTGACACGGGGTTAGTTAAAAGTCTTTTGTTTCCATTTTTTTCCCCTCAATTACTTGTCGTATTTAATTAAATCTATTTTAGTGTGGATTAAGGTTCATGAACTATAGTACTCTGTGTAGGATATTTAATCTTATTCTTCATAGGCTGCTGATCTGATATTGCTCGGGCATCGCTAATTGCATGTGCGCCGGATCCAACAGCTGTGATTTGAACGCGTCGACTCTCTGCATTCACATGGATTGTATTTTTCTATGTTTTTTTTTTGTTTAAAATAATTAAATAATTATATAAGGTTTTCTTTTCTATTATATATAAGTATAACTAAAGGTTCAAACAGGTGTGGGCTAAAGTTTTTGGTCCCCACAATCTTTAGGAGTCCTGTAGTTCGAGTAGAATTTATTCAGTAAACTCGGTTCATGACATGAAATATGCACTAAAAGAATATCAATTCTTAAATCATTGAACTTTGTAATTTTTACACTGATACAAGAATTGACATCCTTAGCTACATTTTTAATGTCATGGACTGGATCGATGTGAAACTTTCTTCTTTAATACAGTCTTTAAGAGTAATCATAGATTTACTAAACTTAGAAGAAATTTGGGCTCTGCCTTTCTCTATTTCCTTCCTTTTAACCAGAATTTTTTCCCACTTGGTCCTTGAGCTTGAGTTTGAGCAAGCTCCTTAGAAAAGCCTGTATCGAAATAGGCCATAGTAATTTCTAGCATCGCAAAATATACAATTGCAATTTAAAGGTAAAGGCTGGTACACAGGGGCTAAGGCCTGGAAAAGCCCATAGCATGCCTAGCTGTTATGACCTATAAATTATAACATTAATTTTTATTTTATTTATTTTGATCAATTTATTTTTTTTTACTCGAGTTTCAATCAGAAATTTTCATTAAAACATTAATATTTGAAATTTCATTTCTTAAAAAAGTAGCTAAATCCCAGGATAAGTCCGGGTCTTTAGTGTTTAAGGGCCAACAAGTAATGTGGTCCTTTGCAGGGCCTGGCGTCGGCTCTATAGTAGTTCTGTTATCAGTCTAGGTTGGGCTCGCAGTTAATTGGGCGTATCAAGAGACAAAACAAATCTTCCTTCAGTTCTGGTGGCCCGGCCCAATTTCAAACCTAGTTTTGTATACAAATAAGCAAGTGGGATTATTCACATACGCCAGCATCTTGTCGCTAGCATATTTGCACGTGCATAATGCATGTGATAAAAATAATAAGAATTTAAAAAACAGTACGTATATCTTTTATGTATCTAAAAAATTATTATTATATCTTTCACCAATAAGAGAAATGAACTGAATTTAAAATTCATATAATACTTTTATTAATCATTAATGAAAAAATAAATTCTATTTTTGTTTATTTTATAGCTTTTTAGTATCTCAGCTATAACATGAGGATACATTAATTTTAGATTGATGCAAAAAATAAAATACTATACATAAAAAATCACCAAATCTTTAAAATTTTATCAACATAATTATGAAAGGTATATTTTTTAGTTCATAGAACATATTTTTAATTATATATTTTATAAATGTTAAATAGACTCTAATCGAATATATCACTACGTAGCTTACATTTTGTTGCACTAGTATGCAATATGTGCGTTGCGTGAGTTATAAACAGATATCATTCAAAAATTTTGTTATAGCATGTTATAGTATAGTATATATAAATAAACATGATGTATGTGATACTATAGTGTAAGATGGGTTGCATGTAAACATATTTATTTTATGTTATGAATTTTTTGGACAGTAAAATGAGGAAAATAAATACATATTTTTAATATTAAATAATGTCAAAACTACATATAGTTAATTCTAAATTTTAATAAAAATATTTAAAACATTATAATATTATAGTACCATATTATTTTTATTAATATATGTGTCTAAATATAATAATATCATATTTTAAAAATATTTATAATGAACAAATTTAATTATTTAGTATCTGTTGATGATCTAAATCACACAGTCAATTAAGTATGTTGTTGAGGAGATTAGGGACCGCTCACTTCTCCGAATATCTGGTTTAGAGATAAAACTGTTCTTCCCTGCGCAGATAAAAAGAATGTAAGAGGGCGGGGTTGGTTTCCCCGGTTGTTCCTCCGACGATCAAGTCAGCAAAGGGCTTGAGTGAAGAATAAAATGAACTGCAGGAGTTCTTAAGTTTAGTGAATTGCTGCAAAATGCAGAGGAAATTGCTTGAATCTTGCTTACCCTGATCTCCTAAATAGTTTCGTCTTTTATAGCAAGAATATGGGGGGTAGTCCAGTCACTTCAATCGAGGTTGAGCTAGCGGTTGAGTCATCCTTTGCTTTTCAGGTGTCGGCTGTTGAGTGGATGGAGGTCACTTCGATCAGACATGGGTCGACGGCTGAGTTAGTTTTGCCCTTACAGATGTCGGTTGCTGTATGGAGAGAGTCACTTCGGCATTTAATGCGAAGTGACTAGGGCATGGGGCGCCGACATGATATGATGTGTCATAAAGATCTTCGGGGACGGAGAAGTAATGCTCCAGATCAAGCATTTAATGTGATGGGGACGAGTTGTCAGCGAGGGCTCCACATGACGGTTGCCCTTCCTCTTGTCTCACCAAGTGCCGAGCAACACCGCCTTTCGAGTCGACCACTGGGAGATTCTGCCTTTCGTGTCGACTTCGCGAGGAGTCAACCTATCGAGTCAGCTACGCTGAAGGATGTCGCCGATATGTACCGCCTTTCGAGTCGACTTCGCGAGGTGTCGACCTATCGAGTCGACTATGCTGAAGGATGTCGGCCCTTGAGAGATGTTAGCTTGATTAAAGGTTTTAATGCGGGATACTTGTCTGCTATTGATTGGGGGTTAAGATTTGGTAACAAAAACACCATAACAATATCATATTAAAAATATTTTTAATATATTTTCTACAACAAGAAAATAATATTTTTACTATAATAATAATATTATTATTATATACTAATGTATTCTAATTAATATATAATATTTATTATAAAATTTAAGATTGTAATATTGTATTTTAATCTTAGTGAGGTGGTTTGAATTCCTTGGTCTTTTGCACGTTTTTCGTTACATTTATATGATTATATTGTTATTCTTAAAATATACTCGATAGTTAGTAATAATAAAAGGAAATAAGAGCAAAGAATTGAGTTTTACTTAATATTTTCGACAATACAATATTCTTCACGTTTGTTATCAAATTTAATTTACGCCATAACAATCTTTTCTACATTAGAACTATAACAACTTATTCATGTTGTCCTATGATAGTACAAACATAATCTCTCTAATCAAAATCAATCTTTTGTAGAAAGAAATATCTGACCAAGTCCCAAAATAGCAATGCTCGAAGAACCCTAGTTCATCTCCGATCCAAATACCTTCAAGCACACTGTAGTATCTTGTTAGCTCGATGTTGTATATTTTCTAAAACTACTTGACTTTCTAGTAATTGATGGGTCTAAAATGCAATTAACTAAAATAAGCAAAAAAAAATTGTGAATATTGAAGAGTACATGTGTATGGGTATTAATGGTTGGACTTTTGATTTCTACCAAAAATGTGTTGAATAACATCAATTTATAAATAAGTTTTTACCTGATACCATGCATGAGACTTATTAATATCAAAAAATTATTCTCAGTTGAACTGAAGAAGAAACATGCGATCAGCAGAAGGCTACACCTGCTCTGTGTGGTCTCCTATGAAGCATAGAAAAAGGGCTTCTCTCTCTACGGTTGCCCTTTCACCATTTCATAGATTTGGATTCGGCTTTATCCAATTTGGAGTGTCCTCGAAGAGCTGTGAACAAATGAAAATCAAAAAATAATTCAGTAGTGAGCAAGAAATCGAACGAGTTTTCGATAAAAACCTAACATCTTTATGGTGTGTGCCAACTTGGTTGACCAGCAATAGAAGCAGCAATGGCGTTGCAGTGGGGAATTGTATAAAAATATCAATGTATATTGACTCTATTCTATGCTACCGAAGTACCGTATAGCTTTGCCTCTCTTTCTTTGGTGAATGAGTGACTCTGTTTAGTTTAACTTAGGATGGGATGTCATTTAAGTATTGATCTAGTATGTAATTATTATGTAATTATTTTGCAGATAATGGACAATAGAATTTGGAAGATCTAATAACATAGTTAATAAAGAATCAACAATATGAAGTTGATGTTTCTGTTGGAGATCACTTCCATAATCCTCTCAAGGAGATTTAGATGGGATAATATTGAATGATTAGCTTAGTTTGAATAATTTATATGTACTTATCTTTATAACAAATAGAACCTATCCCTGTACCAAACTCTAGATTAGATACTTATCATTGTACTTAACTACTCTAATCATATATGCAAGCTACACCCACAACTCAAATTAACGTGGGATTGTTTGCAGTCTCTCTCAAATTAACGTGGGATTGTTTGCAGTCTCTCTCTCTCTCTCTCTCTCTCTCTCTCTCTCTCTCTCTCTCAATTAACGTGCACAACTCAAATTAACGTGGGATTGTTTGCAGTCTCTCTCTCTCTCTCTCTCTCTCTCTCTCTCTCTCTCTCTCAATTATTTTAGCTTTCCTTATAGGTTAGTTTGGCACTAGTTGTCTAAGAAACCCATTATTTGCATGTAACAGACAATGGAATTTGGAAGGCTAAATTTTTCTTGGGAGAGAGAAATGGCAAACAGAAGACTAATGTTATGCATATTTTCATTTCATTTATATCTATATTTATATCTATACTCTATACTTCTATTTATTATGTATTACTTATTATTACATTACACATATAAAGAGGAATTGTCATGCCAAAACTTTTGATTGAGAGGGCAAAAAAGCAATCAAAAGTTTTGACATACCAATCCTCTTTTATAAATAGTGTAGGTTATTCTTATCTTTTTCAATCATATAATTTTAAAAGAGTTATGCATAAAATTTTAAAATTGAGAAAGAGATGAAGAATGAAAGAAATGGAACCTTCAAAGAGAGAGAAGAGATAGGGGAGAGATGGAACCTACATCATTAAATAATGTTATCAAATGACCAAATTATCCTTACCTTTTTCTAAAATGACCATCTATTCTTTAACAAATTAAAGGAATAATGATCCATTCCTTCACACTTATCTACCCTCACAATATTTTTATATAGTGGTATACAATATTTTTATATAGTAGTATAGATAGAGATATAGATACCTACTTAGGCTAATGCTAACAGCTACCTCTGTACTCTAAAACTTTATACTACCGTTAGCAGACTGCTGGCTACATCCCAGTTGTTATCAGACTAAAAACTGGAAAAAAAACTTTGATAGTGGGTGTTAGAATTAATATAAAACAATAATCCTCGACCCTCACTATAACTTCGGAGTTTTGGTGTAATGGTTAGAGGAACTAAATTTAAGATGGTATCAGAGCAACCCAGGTTTAAATCCCACCGGCCACGAATTTTAAGCGGATTTTCTAAAATCATTAATCACAGATGAGTCCAGATTTCAGTACCAAAAAGCGTTGGCCTACTGAGGCATGTTAGAATGAGTTTTGCTCTAATGGTTAGATGAACTAAATTTAAGAGTGGGGAATATGATTCTTAGGTTCCTGGAATCTGTTCTCAAATAGTAGATTCCTAGGATCTTCTTGCATAACCATCCAGCAGTCCCCAAGATAGATAGAAGCAAAGAGAGGTGGAGAAAGTGACACATCCAACAACAAAACTTCCTACTTAAAACACTTCAGCTAGTCATTTACATTGACAAGCAAGAGAGAGTTCTTATAACAGCATTTGGCCATCAGAGCCTCACTCTACAAAAACCTTCTTTACTTCACACTCCTTGAAAGCTACCATAGAAGCGCTGCAGAAACCACAGGCCCTCTGAACAACGGCCCAATCTCCACCTGCAATTGGCTGTGAAATCGCGAGTAATCGCTGAGGGACCGAGTTCTTGCTCTTGCACCTGAACTATTTTCTTTCTTATCTGGAAACAGAGAGTATGTGCGTGAAGCTTCCCCCAAACCTTGACTTAACTTCAGAAAGAGATCAAGATTTTGTCGGTATTTCTCTGAGTTTCTTGCAGTCACCTTTGAATTGTTTACTGTAGTTCCCCTTTCTAATGTTAGCTTCCTGTCCTTGGCCAGCTCTACTTCATCATCAGACCAGCCACTGCACTCTTGGCCATCTCGCATAGCTAAGTCATCGTACTCCTCGTCAGATTTGGTGGAGTCTTCGTCAACTGAGCCTTCCATCTGGTGAAGAAAACAGCCAACCAATTAATTAGGTACTAGTTTAAGTTTTACCTTTCACGTTATACTTTTCTATGAATGACTAAAATAGTATGCGTGCTTGCAAACTTATCACAAGTTACATAGGCATATCCACAGTTTCTACCAGCCTACCAGGACGTGAATGGTTTTTTGCTAATGACAAAATTAGTATGTTTGCTTGCAAACGAGTTGGCAACTACTGAGGCTACCATCCTTCGACAATTTCAACGAGACTATCAGGAACTGGAATAGTTTAGTTTTTTTTTTTTTTTTTGGGGGGTCAATATAAGACTGTTAAAGAAACTATTAAAAAAGAGAGGACCACGACTACTACATGTCCATTTGACCATTCTGCAAATAGTTGCCCGTCTCCATGCCCAGAACTCTTTGCACCTAACATTTTATCAGGTCAAAACTGAGGTCTTGCTCATACCTCATCATGTATTTCTTTCTCATCTCCATCGCTTATATCCTCCTCATCACTATCTACATCAGGTGGATCATCGGCTTCTTCTTCACTGCCTGATACTGATAAATCTTCCTTAAGCTGGAAAAGAAAAAAGATAGAAGGTCAAGGCAGGCCTAAAATATGAACTAAAAGACAAAACATAACAATGAGCACGCGAACCATAAATTGAGAAATGCGTGCAGAAATGAGAATCCACTGCTCCTACGCAAACAAGTTGCAATTTCTACTGGAATTTCCTGTCATTTAGCAGATAGGTCCATCATGGAAAGTTGACTTCCAAAATTATGCATTGCAGCAACAATTTCAAAGCCAGACGGTGGAGTGGAATCTAAATATCTAGCTTTCAATCATGAATGGTGATGGAGATATAAGATACTAGAAGACACCCCTTCACTGGCATGCTACACATATTCACTCTCACTAGTTACTTTCCAGCCTTTCATCAAGCAAGCCTAGGTGCCAATACCCCATATCCTTACCGCAGGTTTCAAAGAAGTTAACAAAATGTGAAGGATTGCGAGATGAATATCTGTGCATCACGGACGAAGAGTATTACCACTTCATGATTTAAAGCAGTTTTCTGTATTACATATTAGTAGCAATGGGAAAAGGTAGGCATGACTGTGAAACCTGAGGATCCTAATTCCTAAATTAATAAAGCTGCATCCAAATCTGGTGAAGCATAATCAGAAGGGTAAAGGAACTTGTACTAGACTGGTAGATTATGACTGAAGAATACTGGCAACTTTTCACAAGATGATGATAATAGGAACTATGCGTGTTCAAAGATGATGATAATTTTGATAAACTAGTTCGAAACTTACTTCTTTAGCAGGTGTATCTGAAAACTTTGGGGAACTGCAACATGAAGAAAAATATCTACTCCCCGTTTCTGTGCCATCAGCCCTTGACTCATCAAAGCTTCCAGTATGACTTCCAGCATGACTTGTATGACTCGTACCACACATATCACTAGGCCAAGCACTGATCCCAAAATTACCAAACTGGAGATTTACAGGCTCTGCCTTCCCAATCTGTAAAGGACCATACATAGGTCCTCCTCGAGATGTGGACTTGCTGTGGCCATCATTAGACTCAACAGGCCAAGCTTTGGCAACGGAGCCATCCGTATTAAGAAGAGCCATCAGATGCCTCGAAGACCCTTTCCTCTGAATCAGCTGAAACATTCCTTTGGAGCTCACAGAGTTAGCTGTGCATTGGTTTCTATACTCTTCATGTATTACGGATACTGTATTTGTGGCTGAATCATACAGGAACTCCCCTGCCTCTCGCCTCCTCAGGCAGCTGAAGACTGTGGCATGAATAGCTGCCACGCTTCGATCAACATTTGTGTTATTGATTTTGGGTACAAGATGCTTGTCAGCTCTGTTAGATAGATACTCCTGAATCGTCCTAATATTACGGATGTACTTAACGTACTTATTTTTTGCCGGATCTAATGTCATGTATTTTGCACGTACTGCAAATCTTTCCATGTGTTTCTCTTCATTGGTAATGTAAACCATAAATGGTATTATTGAAGCATGCTTCTTCATTAGACCCATCTGGGAAAATACAACAGAAGAAATCAGCGATGGACAGATTGATTAGACAGAAACATGCATGAAAAGTATGATGGCCTTGTGCACAAAAATATAGGGTCAGAGCAAACCGAAGACAAATTCCTCCAAACTTGGCAAGATGAAAAGAAAGCAGTTTTTTAATGACAGAATCTAAAGCAAATTGTTTCAGTCATAAGGAGAACTGAATTTTAACGAGGCATGCAGTAAATATATGTGAAACAATTTACAACGATAATTAATCAAATACCCACCACAAAATTAAGGCTTAAGTGGACACCCTCAACAACAACAGATTCTTTCCTATCTTCCCATGCAGTGATTAAACGGTCAAGGCTATCAATAACCATCTCACTCTGTGCTTTAAATCCCTCAATAGCCATTTGCTTTTTGCCAATCTTCTCAGTTCCTGAAACTTGTTCTAGGGATCGGGCACCAGGTTTTACATTTGAAGCTTCAGCAGAAAGTTCTTCCTTGACGATTGGATGAGAAACGCCAGCAAGTTTCTTCGCTCTTCGTTTAGCCTTTGCTTTTGCGACTGCCACGGGATCTAAGCATTCTCCAGCATGATATGTTGAAGCCCAAAGAAGAGGATTTTCCTTTTCATCTGCAAAACTTCTCATCATGTGGCGTATAGAATCGGTAGAAATCACAGTTGTCACGCCCAATCTGCTTCCCTGTATGGTAAACATGTAGTCATAAATATGCTTCCCTCAACATGGAAATTATATATGCCTATACACTACAAATACACTGCAAGCAGCTCTCTAATGTAAAAACACTGCATGCAAATATCAAGTAAAACCTTTCTTTTCAAGTACAAATGTACATGTGAAATGGCAATAAATTGGATACCTAAGAGTGAAAATGAAAAATCCAACATGGTCAAACTATAGCACATTCTTATATACAGGAATTACAATGCATTGCACATAGGTCAATGTTGGTAAAGAGGACAGGATTAAGTAGCACCGATTCAGATAATTAAATCATCTGCTTCATGATAGAAGATACAAGAAGAAGGTTATGGACTAATATTTCCTTGAATTGATATAGTTATGGAATTAGCTGAGAAAGACCCACCAATGAGGTGAACCAAAAAAAAAAAAAACAATTGAAGCAGAAAAACAAAAGTAGGCTTTTCCGTAGAAATTGATCGGATTGAATAATCAATGATACAGAGAAACATTGAAAAAATTTGCATGGGGAACATAGATAGTAGGGGGGGAAAAAGATTACAAAACTAAAACTGCTAAGATATACAGGAATTTTATTGTACAAAGAAATTTGTTTGCAAGTACATAGGTCAAGAAAAAAAGGTTGAAAATACTCCTGCTTTGTTTCATCAAAAAGTAGTATCTAACAGAACCTAGAAAACTCGAACTGATTACCATATCATAACGTCCAAATACAACAACTCAAGAATACAGACCAGAAAGGCATGTACAATTATCTAAGAAACAAGATATAGCTAAGATGGAAGGTACTTATGGTACTTTTTGGTTGAATAATATGTTTAGTAAGTCCAAAAGGTCGAAGGGCTACCAAGAAGTATAAGTTGAAAATTGGCATAGAATTGTATGAAGACCTCAAGAAAGTTGAGATACACAGCTGAAAGACACGCATACGCACACGAGGAAAAACACGAGATAAGAACAAAACAACACACACAATAAATAAATAAAGGAGTTATCAGAGAATATGAAAATGCACACTGCATGAGAAGAGTGGGTAACTGCATGAGTAAGAGTAGATTTACCAGCAGAGATGACAGAGTAGATTTTCCACAGCCACTAGTGCCACATAACAGAACAGTCACAGATTCCTTCCTTTCCCGAATTCTAGAAGATAGGAAGAAAAACGAGAAATCTTAATAACAGAAAACCAAACACCGTTAAATCTTTGAAACCTTTATTTCAGTATCTAAACAAAATATCATTACAGGAGGGTGTGTGGGGTGTAAAGTTGAGTAGTTGAAGTAAAATTTTAAACCCAACATGAAATAAGACATTGTAGATAGTAAAATTCAATTAAAGAAATGCGAGAACTATGAGGCATTATGTATTGAATCATGAAAATACAATTGGTAGATGGGTAAAATGGTTAATCTCAAGTTTGTTGAGACTGAACCAGCTCCATACTAATTGCTCTTTGTATGAAGTGCATCAGATCGAATATATCTGGACAGGAAGCACACTTATGCCACATACATCCTATCTGTTCTGGATCACTATTGTGCCTTTCTTGGAATTAAAAAAAAAAAGGAAAAAAAATCTAATATTTTATAATCATGTTACTAACATTAGGTTCTTTCATATGCGAATGTAACAAAAACACAATTTACATTAATTAAATATGCATATATCTAGATAAAAATGCATAATTAGCTGTGTACTTGCATCTGTATCTTAGACAATTGCCTTGTCAGACACCTAGTGACGTATTAGGAGCATGATGTCTGTGTTCCGTGTACATTGACCATAAACTATATAAACTAGAGTTGGTGAAAAGCAGAATACTAAATTAACATAGTATATGCATCGATGTTTCTTTAAAGTTCCGAACTTAATGATACATCATACATATGCATATGCCATTTCACGCAATCAGAACTGCTTTGGGCATTACATATATAAGCAACATCTACTTAAGAAACTAACACTCGCAAGATAAATGATTGTCTAAAACAATAAAAAGTACGTACAAGAAATACCTGCATGCAAGAATCAGGTCAGCCCTTTGATTGGGCCCGACATACTTATACTGTGAGAGAGCATCACAAGTAACCCTCAAGAAGATCTCTCTCGGAACAACTACAGTTGTTTGCCTCTTGTACAATTCAAAAGGTACTACATTGCTCGACTCCACATTTCCTTCTCGATCCACAACACTGACATCTCGACCCACAACACTGACATCTCGACTCACTTCATTTCTCTTACCAAAAAAAGTCCTTTCCAAATCCCCGTACTTTAAAGCATCATTCTTCAGTACTTCAAGCCTTATAACTTCAAATACTCTCCTGCTCATCTGTGGGGGGGAACCACGAAAAAAGGCCATCAGCTTTTCTTTCAGCAAGTAATCAACTTCCACGCAAACAATTCCTTTTTTTTTTTCTTTTTTCAGAAAAGGCCTTAGACTTATTAGTTTATTGATAATAAAAAAACTAATATTTCCAAAGATAGAAATACAAAGGGATGAATGAGAATAAACTTGAAATTTGCGTAAAGCCTTTGGCTTCTTCAGAGAAGGCAACTGATCAAGCCACAAGTTCACTAAGCATCAAGCACTCCTCCTGGTATCTTCTTCAGTCTAGTTTTTTTGTTTAAAAAAAAAAAAAACAGCTAGCCAATTGCAATGAATGCACTATGCTGTGAATTTCTTCCATTATTAGGGATTGCATTCAACCACATCAAGAACAACAATTTCATCTAACAACCATCCAATCACCCCTATCCAAAGTGCCATTTTATTTATTTATTTATTTTTCAAAATTCACAATCTCTACCCTACGCATCAAAACACGCAAAAACAAAGGATAGAATTCGCAACCAAAAGATTAAAGAAAATTAACCTTAAAAGCATGGCGAGCTTTGCATCCCATGAGCTGAAGCGTGCTCTGCAACAGCGATCGCGTGTACCGAAACGACGCCCTCTCTTTCCTCTCCTCGCCATCTCCACCTCCGTCGCCGTCCACGACCACGATGTAGAGAATCTTAGGCACCTCCGCCATCGCCTTCGCCAATCGCCAAACCCTAGAAAGTCAGAAATCGATCAAATTTACAGCAAGAAGAAGAATTGAGAGGGCAATGCAGGTCCAAGGAGCGAACCTAAAGAGATCGGAACCAGATTAGGGTTTTTGTTGGATCCGCCATTTTCAAGAGCTTCTTCCTCCAACGCGAACTCCTCATTCTCCTGCCACGATTTCCACCCATCGCTTCGATCCAAGCTCCATCTGTCGCCGCTTCTTCTTATAAAAGTAGCGTCGGGTTCTGTTGGGAGGGGAGGTTCAGAAATCGAGGTGCCACGTGACCATTTTTTATTGGTTTTTAGGGAGTTTGGTGCTCGGAAGTAGTAGCGGATTGGAGGCCAGATTTTAAGGAAGGAGGAGACCGTGTTTATCGGTTAAACAGTTTCGTAAGTGACGCGGTCTTTCCCCGTTAGGGACAAATTTGTAATTACTTTTATATTGAGAATTATTACATTCTACAGGGTTTTTGCCTAAAAACCCCTAAATATATACTATTTTCATCTTTATACATTTGCTATTCGTTTACATTGGATTTCCATATCCTTCTCATTTTACACCACCAAAGTCAAAGACGTGAATCAGCAAATATACTGATTTGGGAGATAAATCTGCAAATATGATAGATTTGAAAGATATTAGACATAAAAATCTTTTTTTTCTTTTTTCAGAAAAGGCCTTAGACTTATTAGTTTATTGATAATAAAAACTAATATTTCCAAAGATAGAAATACAAAGGGATGAATGAGAATAAACTTGAAATTTGCGTAAAGCCTTTGGCTTCTTCAGAGAAGGCAACTGATCAAGCCACAAGTTCACTAAGCATCAAGCACTCCTCCTGGTATCTTCTTCAGTCTAGTTTTTTGTTTAAAAAAACAGCTAGCCAATTGCAATGAATGCACTATGCTGTGAATTTCTTCCATTATTAGGGATTGCATTCAACCACATCAAGAACAACAATTTCATCTAACAACCATCCAATCACCCCTATCCAAAGTGCCATTTTATTTATTTATTTTTCAAAATTCACAATCTCTACCCTACGCATCAAAACACGCAAAAACAAAGGATAGAATTCGCAACCAAAAGATTAAAGAAAATTAACCTTAAAAGCATGGCGAGCTTTGCATCCCATGAGCTGAAGCGTGCTCTGCAACAGCGATCGCGTGTACCGAAACGACGCCCTCTTTCCTCTCCTCGCCATCTCCACCTCCGTCGCCGTCCACGACCACGATGTAGAGAATCTTAGGCACCTCCGCCATCGCCTTCGCCAATCGCCAAACCCTAGAAAGTCAGAAATCGATCAAATTTACAGCAAGAAGAAGAATTGAGAGGGCAATGCAGGTCCAAGGAGCGAACCTAAAGAGATCGGAACCAGATTAGGGTTTTTGTTGGATCCGCCATTTTCAAGAGCTTCTTCCTCCAACGCGAACTCCTCATTCTCCTGCCACGATTTCCACCCATCGCTTCGATCCAAGCTCCATCTGTCGCCGCTTCTTCTTATAAAAGTAGCGTCGGGTTCTGTTGGGAGGGGAGGTTCAGAAATCGAGGTGCCACGTGACCATTTTTTATTGGTTTTTAGGGAGTTTGGTGCTCGGAAGTAGTAGCGGATTGGAGGCCAGATTTTAAGGAAGGAGGAGACCGTGTTTATCGGTTAAACAGTTTCGTAAGTGACGCGGTCTTTCCCCGTTAGGGACAAATTTGTAATTACTTTTATATTGAGAATTATTACATTCTACAGGGTTTTTGCCTAAAAACCCCTAAATATATACTATTTTCATCTTTATACATTTGCTATTCGTTTACATTGGATTTCCATATCCTTCTCATTTTACACCACCAAAGTCAAAGACGTGAATCAGCAAATATACTGATTTGGGAGATAAATCTGCAAATATGATAGATTTGAAAGATATTAGACATAAAAATCTTTTTTTTTTCTTTTTATTTTGGAGAGACGGAGTATTTTTGTCATTTTATCGCTTTGCAATTCTAAAATTGAATGGTGTTAATGGAAAAGTATTTTTACTAAATATCAAATAAATAGAGGTAAATTAGTAAATATTCAAATTTTAAGGTTAAGTTTGCAGATGTGATAGATTTGGAGTGTATAAAGCTAGAGACCAAAAAGAGAAATGATCGCTTCCAAGAAGGGACATAAAGATTTGTAATGGGTCCTAATTTGCTAATATTTTAAGATGCCTTACTGTCATATGTCTATAAACATATGCCATCCTATTGGATCGTATTATTTGTCAGCATTGAACAAACCAAAGAGTCACGCTCACCATCCCTTAATGGCTCTTCAATTTTAATATTTCTTTTAATACTTTTCTAAATGCATTGAGTCCTTTAGATATTCGGTACCCGGAGAGTCCAATAACATAAAAATATTTAATCCTGTGTTTGATGCGAATCAATGGATGCTAGTCAAGGCATACATACACATGTATAATTTAATATTGGTAGTGAGATTCGTAATCTTTTCTTTGTTGTGAAGGACGGGACATGAGTGTAAAATATATTCTATTACTTAATTTAAGCTCGTAAAATTATTCATTTTTGCACAAGTTTGGGTCAACACACACGGCTAAGGGCTTTTGGTTCAATTTCTATAAAAAGAAAAAGGAAAAGTACTCAAAATTTGATTTCCATATCCTTCTCATTTTACACCACCAAAGTCAAAGACGTGAATCAACAAATATCTTGATTTGGGAGATAAATCTGCAAATATGATAGATTTGAAAGATATTAGACATAAAAATCTTTTTTTTTTCTTTTTATTTTGGAGAGACGGAGTATTTTTGTCATTTTATCGCTTTGCAATTCTAAAATTGAATGGTGTTAATGGAAAAGTATTTTTACTAAATATCAAATAAATAGAGGTAAATTAGTAAATATTCAAATTTTAAGGTTAAGTTTGCAGATGTGATAGATTTGGAGTGTATAAAGCTAAAGACCAAAAAGAGAAATGATCGCTTCAAAGAAGGGACATAAAGATTTTGTAATGGGTCCTAATTTGCTAATATTTTAAGATGCCCTACTGTCATATGTCTATAAACATATGCCATCCTATTGATATTATTTGTCAGCATTGAACAAACCAAAGAGTCACGCTCACCATCCCTTAATGGCTCTTCAATTTTAATATTTCTTTTAATACTTTTCTAAATGCATTGAGTCCTTTAGATATTCGGTACCCGGAGAGTCCAATAACATAAAAATATTTAATCCTGTGTTTGATGCGAATCAATGGATGCTAGTCAAGGCATACATACACATGTATAATTTAATATTGGTAGTGAGATTCGTAATCTTTTCTTTATTGTGAAGGACGGGACATGAGTGTAAAATATATTCTATTACTTAATTTAAGCTCGTAAAATTAATCATTTTTTTGCACAAGTTTGGGTCAACACACACGGCTAAGGGGCTGTTTGGGTCAACGCACACAGCTAAGGAGCTGTTTGGTTCAATTTCTATAAAAAAGAAAAAGGAAAAGTACTCAAAATTTAATTTTCATGTACTTTTATAAAAATTTATAGAAATTCAAAAAATGGTGTCTTCTTGTTTTTATTTTTTCGTGTTTGGATCAAAATATGAAAGAGGAAAATCAACTGTATAGAAAATGGGTTGAGGAGTGGAAATAGGTAAGTTTTGTATAAAAATTATTATTTAATTTAACGCGTAAGATTTCTATGCAATTTCCACCCATATGAAGAGGAAATTGATTTTTATAAAATACACCCCCCCCCCCCCCCAACCCCTTTTCACTACTTTATATAAAACATTTTTATAAATTTTGAGTGAACCAAACAGAGGTTAAAGACACCTACAGAAAACTATTATTTACGAAAATGCTATTGTCAAGCATTTTTCCAAAATTTTTCTACAAAACAAGTGAACCAAACAGCTCCTAATATAATGGACGATAATGTTACTATTATAGCTTTTAATAACGTTTTCTACACAAATATCACCTTCATTTTTTTTATATTTATTAATTTTTATTATTATTATGATTATTATTATTTTGTAGTGATATTTAGATGTCACATAAAAAGATAGTCATTATTCGAGGGCTTTGAATGAGTAAAAAGCAGAAAGAGCAAGATGCGAAGTCTTCGGTTCAAAGTCTCGTGCTAGATTCTCTTGAATAAAATGGTGAAACATTCTCCTACTCCATTCTACAAGTTAGAGATTTATTGACCACAAGCTGTTCGAGAAGCCAAAGGTATTTTTAGGTACAAAAGTCGAATTGCATGGGAAAAATATTGCATGAAGGAATATATGCGATACATTTGAACATTTAGAACTTTATACATTCAACTCCAAAATATCTCCTTCATAATCCCCTGTTCTTCTTTACTAACCAAAGGGCCTATAATGAAAATTTCAACCCAATGATGGAACCAAGTTGAACAAATTGACAAAATCTAAATCACAAAGCTTTAAGAGTTGATCAAGACTTATTAGAGAATAGAACCAACAGGGAATGATGGTCACAACAACTTAACAAGTTTTTCCGTTGAGCTATCAGCTTTGCAAAGCAAGCATGAAGGCACATAGAACAATAGCAATAAAGATTGGTACTAGAAGCCTTTATAGAATTATAGACAAAACCAAAGTCACGTATGCACGTCTAAAGAGGAGAAGCCATTTTCACATGGCAACAAAATAGAGTTGAAGGAAACATAGATTCAAGGCCTTTCATGTGAACACGCATGGCAACAAAATAGAGTTGAAGGAAACATAGATTCAAGGCCTTTCATGTGAACACGTAATGAAATGATGCCCAAATATGTAACTTCACACGAAACTAACAGGGTTAATTGAGGGCAGACCGCCGGAGTGATTTTTTTTTTTTTTTTACCCTCTGAGAGCTCTATTTTGCAAAACAAATACAATTTTATCTTTCTCCGAGCATGAGAATAAAAAACTTTCAACCACGGAGCCTATCTGCAACAACGGAACTATCGAGGGCTATACACAATGGGGCAATGGCACAAAGGTCTATCCATAATTAACCAAACATAATAACAGTTACCTGTCCAAATCCACGTAACTTTTAACAGTAATACAGTGACCATTTTAAAACAAAAGCTGCTAAGATTGGCCGCTTTCAGTCATCTCACTCACAAATTGGGAGCTACAATTACTTTTAAAAGTCTCTCTAACTTCAACTATATCCAGCCTCTCAATTTCAAAACTAAGGTAGCAATCACAGAAGATTCAATAAACACTTAAATGGCAAGTTGCCCTGGTGCTGGTTCTGCCGTAGGCGCCTTTGGCTTGGGCTTCTCCACAACGATAGCTTGCGTAGTTAGAACCATTCCAGCCACTGACGCAGCATTCTGGAGTGCACACCTTGTGACCTTTGCAGGATCGATGACACCAGCTTCGACGAGGTTCTCGTACTTGTCGTTCATCGCGTTGTACCCAACTTCCCACTCGCTGTCCTTGATTTTTTCGACGACCACCTCTCCTTCGACTCCGGCATTGCGAGCAATCAAAGATGCAGGTGCAACCAGTGCCTGTCCAATTTATAACAGTTCAATGAATATACACGCGGATAATGAAACATCAAAATCAAGGCAGATTCCAGCTTCATATTCTGTCTCAATAAGTACTTGTGTCCTCTAATTAAACCTACACGGCCAACAAACAACAATTCATGCTGCATAACTCAATAATCTGAAAAGGAAAATCTCCCATGCGACAAAGATTTAGAAGTGATTCAAGTGAATCCATCGAAAGGACATTAGAGGTGGATCACTTAACAACCAAATAAGGGGTACATGTTGAGATGGTTTAGGCATGTGCAAAGAATTCCAACAAGTGCACATGCAGCAAGAGGTGATATGACATGCATCGAGTACTAAAGGCAGAAAATGAAACAAAATGGACGGAGGCAGTCAGGGGAAAAAAGTGATATATAGTTACTTTAACAAACCCTAAAGAGCTAAATGAAGATAAAGGGTTTACCTACCCAAGCCCAAACATTTGACGAAAGGCTTTCTCATTGTTCTTGCTGTTGTGTAATATATCAAAATCAATAAAATCTCTAATGAAAATACAAAGGTACGGGAAATGAAAAAGTGCATTCAACCGTCCATAATCACTGTTGGCATATTCAAAATCTAACATAATCTATCATAAAAAAGAGGTGGCTTCAAGTGACAACTAAATAAAGAGGGACATCATGAGCTGGTTTGGGTATGTGCAAAGGGGACCAAAACAAATGCACATGCAGTGATGACATATGTTGGAGCAATCTAAAGGAAGAATAAAAAATTTAAAAAAAAATCTAAAGGAAGAATCAGAAAGAAAATGAACTGAGGCAGCTTATAAACAAGTGATGGTTACTTTAACAGAGAACAATCCCCTAAAGAGCTAAATGAAGACGAAGAGTACCAAATTCCTCAATAAACATTATTATATATTCGATCGAGTCGATGGGAACATCAAACTACATGGGGAAGATAGCTTTAAGAGCATTCCTCTCCTCAATCAAAGAAAAATAAATAAATTAAAAGAAAAATATAGAGATATGAAATATCTTCATCTCGGACTCATCCAAGTAAAAATTACTGGACAATTTAAGTCTAGTATAGATACACCTATTATGGTACTCTGTATGGATGAGAGAATAATTTCTAATCCATTAGATGCCTTAATAGGATGATGTAAGTCTAATCTAGCCAACAGAATTCTTGGTGTTAATAAACACCCAGATTACTCTAATGCACTTAATGACCCTCACATATGTGATGTGGCAAAATTAAGTATCAATCTCAAAGAAATTGAGATGTGATGGTTACTTTAACAGAGAACAATCCCCTAAAGAGCTAAATGAAGACGAAGAGTTTACATATCCAAGCCCAAACATTTGACGAAAGGTGCAAGCCCAAATATTTGACAAAAGGCCTTCTTATTGTTCCTGTTGTTGTATAATACAATAGAAGGCAGCAAAATATCTAGGGAAAGTACAAAAGTACATTCAACACTCCATAATTAGGTTTTTTTTTCAGATTCAAAAACTAGCATACCTAAATCTTTTGCTAGCACCACTCATGACCAATCCTATTCTACTTGTACATCGATCTATATAACAAGATTGACTACTCATCCACATTTACAGGTAACCTTAAGAAGGTTGAGTTCAGACCAAACTATTAAACAGAAAAATAACCCTTGTGGCACATAGTACTCAACTGGTGAGTCTGGTATTCAACCAAATAATATTTCTCAATCTACCCCTTGACATGGAATTCTTCAGGCTGCAAGATAAAATCAGCCAGCTATGTGTGCTAGCTCTAAGGTTTTTAAAGACAGGAGTTGGAGCTTCACCTATGGCTTTTGCAGAAAAATAACCTACTTTTAAACGATTAACTTAACTTACCTTTTGGATAATGTCAGCACCAAGACGCTCATCAGCATCATCTAGCTTGTCCTTTATAGCAGGAACACAAGCAGAGAGGTGTACATAGGCAGCACCGCCACCAGGTACAATGCCTTCTTCGATAGCTGCAAAAGTTGCATTCTTAGCATCTTCAATCCGCAGCTGGCGGTCCTCCAGTTCTGTCTCAGTTGCAGCACCAACCTTGATGACTGCCACACCACCAGAAAGCTTGGCAATTCTCTCTGCTAGCTTCTCAGTATCATAAACAGAGTCAGTCTCTGCAAGCTCTTTCTTAATTTGAGCAATTCTGGCCTGAATCTCATCCTTCGTTGCTGCATCTGCTATGATAGTTGTCGAGGTCTGAGCGATGGTGATTTTTCTTGCTGTTCCAAGCTGCTCCACTGACGCATTTTCTATCAACAAACCTAGATCTTTAGCCTGGAATTCAGCTCCTGCATATAATAAAAAAAGTAGTGCTGCTCAGGAATTTGGATATCAAAAAAAAAGAATTTGCCAGCACAAATTATATTTGAAACATGGAACATCAAACCAACTAAATGGCTGTGCAACAGTATAACATAAAAATCACTCACATCACATCAGTAATTTCATGATGTTAGAAGTAATTGAGGAGATAAGTAATATTGCAAGATATATTAGGAGTATATGTTAGAGATATGGTGATTGAGATTTGAGAGATACTAGGAATTTGATTAGGAGAATAATTATGATTAAGCAATTGAGTTTAGCCCCACCTTGCCTACACATAAAAACCTTTGCTATTGCCTACACATAAAAACCTTTGTTATTGTAACCCTAATAAAGGGGAGTAGTTGTAGTTTTTGATGAATGAATGAGAATCTAAGATATTCTATTGTCTAACATAATATCAGAGCCATGATTCACAAAATAAAGTTTTAATAGCCTATTCCTCAAACCCTAGCCCGTCCACCCCTCAAATCCTAACCCTCTTTCCTTCCTCCCCTTAAGTCGCCTTTCCTTCAGGCAGTTAGCACCTCCTCAGGCTGCCATCATCCCCTTGAGGGGCCGCCGCCGCTTCATCGGGTCACTGCCGCCCCCCGACTACCACCGTCGTCGAGTCGCTGCAGTCTCATCTCTCTTGCTATACGGCGGATTTGGTATGATTCTTCGATTGTCTTTAATTTTGATGAATTAGTTTTGGAGTTAGTAGTGTTAAATGTTTTTGGTTGGCATTGCCAATGTTGGAGTTTGGAATTGTTCTCTTGTAGTTGTTTTGGTTGTTTGATGGTGGTAGGATGGTGCGAGGACTTTGGTTTGGTTTGTAAGGTAAGTAGGGTGGTGCTGGCATTTGTTTTTCAGTTGGAGGGCAGCAAGGAAGTTGCTTGTATATTTGTTCTAAAATACCTGGCCGGAAACATTTGTGATAGGAAGTTGTCGTCTAGTAATTATATGCTCGTATCTTTGTTCCAGAAAGATTTGCTCATATCTTTTATTTGGAATACTTGGTCAGAATACTTCTACATGATATTTTTCCTAAATCATCTCAGAAGGAAGCAGAGGAGAAATCAGTATTAGCTGCACAACAGAGAGACAATAATGATGACTATTATAGTGTTGGTGGAGGAAGATCTAGGAATACTCGTGGCAGAGGTTGCTTTGGAGGTCGTGGCTCTAGATATAATAGATTTAAAAATCAGGAGGAGATGATGTGTCGCTATTGCAAGGAGTATGGACATATCAAGTATTCATGTCCGACGTTGAACAACAAGGCATCAAGATCAGTCAATATGAATTCTGCATCGTCATCATCAGTCTCAGGAGGAGATCAGGTCAACGATGAGACTTTTCTTGAGTTTCAGTAAGGTTGCTCAAAGTTCGGATTTGCTTGCAAGTGTGGTTTAAGTTTGCTTTGGTGAAGATTGTTCTTTGAAGATTAGTTTGGTGAAGATCGTTTGGAGACCAGTTCGGTAAGGGTTGTTTTGTTAGCTATGTTTAAATATGTTCAATTTGTTCTGTTGGTTTGTTTGGTGCATCCATGTAGTGGAGTTTGGTGAAGGTCGTTTGGAGACCGGTTTGATAAGGATTGTCTTGTTAGCTTGTTTGTATATGTTTAGTTTGTTCGGTTAGTTTGTTCGGTGGATCCATGGACTAGAACATTTGTTTATTTGATTCGTGGGGAGGGTCATTTATTTGATCCGAGGAGTGTATTGTTTGTGGGTTGATCCATAGAAATGATCGTTTGTTCGATTGATCCGCGGAGAGGATCATTTGTTGGGTTGATCCGCAGAGAGGATTGTTTGTTTGATTGATCCGTCAAGAAGATCATTTAGTTGATCACTGGTGAGGATCCTTTGTTTGGTGGATCCCTGAAGATGATCGTTTGCTTGGTTGATTCCAAGAGAGGATCGCTTACTTGGTAGATCCCTGGAGAGGATTGTTTTGTTTGGTCGGTCACTGAAGAGGATCGAGGTGTTGCATCGGATGATTGTTTGGTAGAGGTAATCTCATGATGGAGGATATTCAAGTGGAAGAGAGTTTGAAGACCTACTGCTAAGAAAAATGTCACATGCAAAAGATTTCGAGCCTTTGAATCTTGTCAAAGTTTGGAGCGAGTGCGTTTTATTTGTAACAAGCTGAACATATATGTTATATATGAGCTAGGTTGAGATGTGTTAGAAATAATAGGCAAAATATATTACGATTATATGCTAGAGATATGGTGATTGAGATTTGAGAGATATTAGAAATGTGATTATGAGAATAATTGTGATTAGGCGATTGAGTTTAGTCTCATATTGCCTACACAAAAAAAACCTTTGCTATTGTATCCCTATAAAGAGGAGCGGTTGTAGTTTTTATGAATGAATGAGAATCTACGATATTCTATTGTTTAACGATGATCAAGCCAATCTAAGCTAGTACACATTAACCAAGACTTGAAAAGTTAAAAGACATGCCGATTGAGATTTGAGATTTGAGAGATATTAGAAATATGATTATGAGAATAATTGTGATCAAGCAATTGAGTTTAGTCCCATATTGCCTACACAAAAAAACCTTTGCTATTGTATCCCTATAAAGAGGAGTGGTTGAGGTTTTTTTATGAATGAATGAGAATCGACGATATTCTATTGTTTAACAATGATCAAGCCAATCTAAGCTGGTACAACACATTAACCGAGATTTGAAAAGTTAAGACACTGAAAGTTTAGTAATCAATATGTTGCAGCAGCAGCAACAACAGAACTAAGAAGTCATTGAACAAAAAAGCTATTTATCACAAATCTTAGCAGTCTTCTACATGAATGCTTAAACACTCCAGCTATCTCTTCTGTTAAATTGGCATTTAACAACTATTATGACCTTTTAGCCTCACTAGTCTAGTGTTTGTTTATGCATATCCCATTGTTCAAGGACTGGAAACATGATATTCTATCACACTTAGCAGATATGGTACAGTAAGGATATTAAATGATGATGAAAATCTACAACCATTTTTGGTCAATATAAAAATGAGAACTTAGATAGATGATACGGACATATCACAACGTACCTAAGGTTAGAAAATGCATATGGATATTTGATTAGCAAATTATTCGTGGATTTCTATGTCACCCTCTATACCTTTCCATAAATCATTCATGTAGACAGCTGTTTCTAGTATAAAAACAAAATTAATAATTTCCAGCAGCCGTTACTCTTTTAGATTGCTCAGTTACTATTGTCAGTCGTTCTGTTTCATAGATTAAAATATGTCCCTTATCATTCTTACAAGTGAGTATCAGTTACCATGGTTGCTCCACTCCATAATTAATCCACATTTCCCTCACACTTGCAGACTTCAATACAAATACTTACCAAGGTTGCTCAATTACTCTTCAGATACTCAGCTCCTATAGCTTTCCAGTTCCCAGATTTTCATTTCCTTCTAAAGCAGGCTCTACTTTATTAGTTTATTAAGTGTAATCTTCCAACAACGCATACAGTTTTTAACATGAATTGAACCATCTATTGCCTACCTTCCACACTCCAAATGATTCTCATCAAACCGTCCCTTCTCCTTTGACTTTGTTGAAAAAAAATGAAAATATTGGAAATAGTTAAATCAATTTACAAGCAGATCACTCTTTAGGAATTGAGAAACCTTGGGAGTTCAATAGCATGACATTATGCTTGCATAATCATAGTGAAAATTGGCACTTCCCCAATATGTGGGCTAAAAGTGTCGTTGGACGTAATGAATAATAATACATCATCAGATGCAAGCTAGAAATCATGCACATATTGCAACATAAATTTAACAAATAGTAAATTTGAACATTGAAAATTGAGTAGTACAAAAACATGAGATCAAGAAAAGGGTACAAGGTGAGAATTCCAAGATTGTTGAGATCAAGAAAAGGATGCAAGGTGAGAGCTTTAGATAAAGTCTATATACAATTTGGAGAACAAAAATGAGCTGAATAAATAACCTAATAAGAACTCAGAAATATAATGAAAATCGGCAAGTTAAACAACTTATGGTACGATGGATATGTGAATTTTGCTAATCAGTTTAGAAACTTTTTTCTCCGTGAAATCAGTTTAGAAATTGCACTAACAAAACTTTACCTGTCACGATAGCAATATCTTGGAGAAGAGCCTTTCTTCTCTCACCAAAACTAGGCGCCTTAATTGCAGCAACATTAAGAATGCCTCGCAATTTGTTGACAACAAGGGTGGCCAACGCCTCCCCAGTCACATCCTCGGCAATAATTAACAGTGGAGCTCGCAACTGTGTGGTCTTTTCCAGCAAAGGAATAATTTCCTTTATTGATGAAATCTTCTGATCAGTCACAAGAACTTTGGCATTTTCAAATTCTACAACCAACTTTTCAGGGTTGGTAACAAATTGAGGGGAGATATAACCTCGGTCAATCTGCAAAGAATTCCCGAAGAGATAGTAAATCGTTATATTCATAGCATCAAACAATGGGGCATTTAGGTGAGTAGATCCATGTTTTAAATGGCACAAACCTCCATTCCCTCCTCAACATCAACAGTTGTCTCAAATGATGATGACGATTCAATAGACAGAACACCATCAGGACCAACTTTATCAATAGCATCAGTGATCATCTCACCCACAAACTCATCATTACCAGCTGAGATAGTAGAAATAGCTACAAAAAAGGAAAGAATAGTTAAGTATTACTATATTTAAGTATTATTGTAAGCTACTGATAGGAATTTAAAAAGACACGAAAAGAAAAATCATTATTACTAAAGATACAGCGGTTTAAGTGAAATGAACTTGCAAAATGTAATAAAATACCTTTGATATCACCACGACCCTTCACAGGCCGTGCTTTCTTTTCAAGCTCTTCCACTAGGCCCTGAACAGTTTTATCAATCCCCTTTTTGATGTTAACAGGGTTCGCACCAGAGGTAACATTTAGGAGTCCCAGCTTGATAATTTCACGGGCAAGAACTGATGCAGTAGTAGTGCCATCACCAGCAGAATCATTGGTCTTACTAGCAACCTTTAACAAATATAAGAAAAAGATCATCAGCTGCTGAAATCCGAGTGTATATGCTACAGTGTCTAAGTCACCAGCAGAAACATATCCAATCTAATACCCAAGAAACATAATAATGGAATGATTTGCAAAGCAACAGCCTACCTCTCTTATCAAAGCAGCACCCGCATTCTCCATAGGGTCAGCAAGATCAATAGCCCGAGCAATAGTGACACCATCATTCACCACTTTGGGGTTCCCAAACTCATCCAAGACAACATTCCTCCCTTCAAAAATTGATAGACACCAGCATGAGTTTCAATTTAATCAATTGTTGTAGTTAACCATGAAACAGTAGTTTATAGTACTTCCTCAGAAAGTACATAGAAAACTTTTTGAGCAACAACTAGGTGCATCAATCGAAAAAAAATACCTTCACATCCAGGCAATCATTCACAAAATCATTCACAAAGTCAAAGTCTGTAAAGAATCTTGCTGATCGATGAAATTAGAGAGTCAACCAAAATTTTCTCGCTATTACTGTTTGTGTTATGATTGCAAGAATCAGAATACTCATAGAAAATTAGGTTTCCTCTATTAAGTTGGTTGAGCCCTCAAGTTTCTCGGTCAGCTATTGCACATTTTAATCCATAAGTGTGTCATATAAATTGGAAAAAAAAAAACAACTCTGAAACAGTTCAAGATCTGAACAAAAACTGGTCATTGGTGTCCCCAATTTGCCCTCTATCATATGCTCCAGCAGTCTGGAATACGTCCAAGGCTGAACTAGTTCAATATTAACAAACTCGCATCTCAAAAGAAAAACTGAGATGTAGTAGGTTTTCTGATCTATGTCAAGGAACACATACCATCCCAGCAAGCAACACAGATTTTGATGGCATGAGAGATAATGAAAATGAGTTAGCTGAGCCTATTCAATACATGTCATTTTGCCTATCTCCACAACACAGTCCTTATAAAGTTAAAAACAAATCACATTGTCCAAGATGTTCACTAGCTTTCATACTAGACGGCATTCCATCTACAATATGCCTTCCAAATTCTGGAAGGCTAAAATATCTAAGTACCCAGTGACGCGAAACTATGCCATAAAAAGAGTTGGCTTAACAACTATCAATTTCGGTTTCAAATAATGATCATCTAGATAAAATACCAGCACCGAAAACAGAGCTCTCATTTGGACAATGAGAATAAAATGAAGCTTCTTGCCACCAATGCATCACTTTATTTGCACATCACAAAAGAAAGCATAGCCATCCTAGAAGATAGACTAGGAGAAAACAATTTCTACACAAACAAGAACCATTTTGAATAGTTTACTCCCCAATTGACTTCATCTCAAAAAGATTTCAATCTTTTCCCTCAATAAATCATATATTCATAAATTGCCATACAGAATCCACCAGGTTTTTCTCCACTCCAACTCAAACCCACCATTTTTATCAAAAACTGATACATGGACGTTTGGCAATCTACCCCATTTCTCCCAAACCTCGACCTTCTCGCAAGCAATCAATCATCATGACCTCAAAATTAGACTTCGCTTAAAACCCTAAGGACATGGAAGATGAAATGGTATACCTCTGGGTCCCAGAGTGACCCCGACGGCATCGGCGAGCTTGTCGACGCCGGCTTGGAGAGCAGACCTGGAGGCCTGATCGAACTTTATCTGCTTTGCCGACGCCCTAACCACCATCCGCCTGGAATTGGCATTGCCAGGCTTCTGTCTGATGCTCTTCCTCAAAGCCCCCTGCTCAATCACAAAATTACCATCGTCAAGTTATTATCTAAACAAAAAATTGTTCAAAAATTCAAGGAGGAGAAGGAGAATAGGGGAAATCGAGAGACCTGACGAGGGGAGGCGAGGATGGAGGCGGTGGAGATTGCGTTGGCGGCCGCCATTTCTTCGGAGGGATAAGGCTTTTTTTATATCGGGAGGAAGATTTGAGATTTTGTTGAGGATAAGGGGAGGTTTGGGTATTAGGAGGGTTTTTGTAGTGGAGGAGTGAGGGCGGAGTTTCCAGAAGATTCCCTAATCTCGAACCGTCTCTTTTGATTGATTTGAGAAATGAGACCCAGGCCCAGTTTGGATGTTGGTCACGCTATTTTTGTCTTACGTGCGCCAAACCCAAATGGTAGGGTTATTGACTCGAGTCACAAACGTGACCCCTGCTGGACTCATCAAGCTGAGTTAGAGACTGATTAAACTTTGAACATAGTCCTATTACACTTAAACAGTACTCAGATTGGCTAAAGCTCTTGGGTTGATTCTTGATGACTAAGTTAATGAGTTAATTGTTGGAAATAACACAGCAGATAATTGATTTCAGCCTCGAGTAAAACTTGCTCGAGTAGTTCATGTTGCAGTTAACTCATACAACATCCATGCTAGCATCAGAATCCTAAGGCTGGAGTTAAATTCACATCTTGTGGACTACAGGCCTGCATCTAAGCTCATAGCATTTTAATTAATTTGCCCATTTAGATTATTATTGAACAACAGAGACAACTTCATGGGCCTCGCCTTTTCCAAGCCACGGATCAACTCCAATTTCATTCCAGAAATATTTCTATCATGGGTAAATAAATATATGGCAATAATAATAGCAAACATAACATGTTAGACATATTTAACGAATACTATTTGTATGCATGCCCTTATAAAACATACTCCCCATGTGATAATCATTCAAAGAAAAAACATACATTGTTTTCTGATTGGGCGCTGCTTAATAGCTCATCGTTTTACAAGCAAACAGCAAGCATGTATTACTTTGTTGCAAATATTATTCATTTGAAAGGAATTATTCAGCAGATTTTCTATGTTCACACGCTAACTGCAAAATACAAGATGACATATGGGTATGAATTAACCAAAGGAGTTATACTTGCGAGTCTATCTCAGGATCCGTGCATGGAGAAATGGCAATCCAGGAAGCAAAGAAGCCATGCAGAGATTACGCATAAATACAATTTGCTTTTGTCAGCGTCATGTTTATGCTATATAGCTTATAACACTTGAAAGTCTAGCAATGGGGGGCTCCCCTCATTTTATAACTGACAATAGAAATAATTGCTGCAATGTGAAATCTCCTCTGGGAAATGAAAGCCTTGCTCTGTGAGATCTTCCCAGAAATAACATGAGTTAAATAAGCAGCTGTATAATGTGCACAAAGCCGAACTCTAGTACTTGTTTCCGAAGTTCCACCACCTTTTCTTCTTCGTTTCTGAGGTTGGCATGTCTGGGGAAAAAAAGGAAAAAAGAAATCCTACTAAAAATCAAAGCTCTTAAAAGAGAAGAATAAACCAGTCAAAGCACAATGATGGACAATAAACTGGACTTGCCTCCTTCAGGGTAAATTGAGTTGTAGTGCACCTCAGCCCAAAAGCTTAAGAAAATAACTGCTTTCATGCAGGAAGAAACCTCATAGTGATGCATGCATACATTTGAAATACAATTCTCAAAGTATAATTCTTGGGACCTTGACAAACATACCTCGCTTGGACCTTTGTTCGCTGGGCAGAATCTCAATGTAACAAGTGTCCTTGAAAGATGTAATGACAAATATCTTAACACCGTACTGCACATGATCAAACATGGAAAACATCAGAGTGAGCACACCTTTTACACATTCAAGAGAAAGCACGACAAACTACCAAGGTAAGAAAAAGCACTCTTAAGACCATGAAGCCAAGACTACAAATGTTGAAAGTAGATTTGAACACCAGACCTCTTACAAGAGCACAGGTCTGGCCACAACTATACATATCTTTGGTGTGTGTGTGTGTGGGTGGGTGGGTGTTGGGGTGTCCTTTAGCACAGAATAAGAGACCGATAACCAATACGAGTAATCATTGGTTTAAAAAGCAATCTGGGTGCCTGCCCTAGGTGTCCCTGGCCTCCAGGCCTAACCGGTACTAAGACCCTGAGCAAAAAGCAGTCTGGGTTCCTGCCTAGGTGCCCCCAGGCCTAAGCGGTACTTAAGACCCTGAGCCGCTTACGCAGACTGCACCTCATCAAAAAGGGTTATAGTGCTCGTTTATGCATAGTAACGAATGAAGAGAATGAGCCAAGTCAAAATAGATCGGATCGAAACTTCATATAGAAGTCCATCTTAGGTAAATGACAAGAATAGGATTTTGAATCTTTGAAAAGAATCATTCCTCTCCTGATGCTAAAAACGCCTACATGCCGCTTAAACACCCGCCCAGGCGCTAGGTCCGGCGCCCAGAAGTGCCTAGCGCATTCTAAAACATTGTAAGTAATCAATGCTAACATAGCAGAAGACGAGATATACCTTCACCAAGAAACAAATCCACTGAAGTCAACAATCTAATATTGCAGAGACCGATGATTTTTCTCTTTTTCCTCTTTAGTCTTTTCTTTTTCTCTTTTTCCTGTGTCTGTGCATTGTCCGTGTTTGTGTGCAGAGTCAACTGGATTATGCATAATCTTCCTAGTTCCAGGTTCTTGCAATAAATCTGATTCAAGTAGATTCTACAGGAGAAGGTTCATGCTCGGGCCACTCTTATAATCAAGTCCTGACTATGGGTACAAAGGGTAAGTCCTTAAGAGTTATTGACGCAGCTGTGTATCTAACTCCAAAAGATGTCAGAAATTTAAGAGACAATAACCTTGTAGTGAAAACATTTTTATTATATTGCAATAAGAAAAGAAAGAAACAATAGAACGGAATGTAAAAGAAAATCTTAACATACAGAGTCTGCAGCAGCCTGTAGAGTAACATGATCGCCCCATTCCCCACTCCTGCTTTACAGTGGGAATCACATTAATATACATTCTCGCATCTCCATTATGTTTCAAATATCTTGTATAGAATTAAAGAGATCATACTTTGACAGCTTTTTCAGATAGTCACTGTAAGCCATGGGGACATATCCCTCATAGTTCTCTGGGTGAGATTTAAGCTGGAAACAAAAGCAAAAGAAACTTAGCAGCACATATCTCGAAAATTGAAGCAAATAAAATAGGCATGAAACAAAAGACATTAAGGAGGAGAAAACCTAAAGCTAATTGATGGAACACGCAGCATCAAAACTATGCTTACTAAATATAACTATTGATAAATGATGGCCAAACCTGATTGATAATCTGCTGCCGCACAAACTTGTGGTGCTCAGGAGTACGGTAAAATTGATCAGATAGAGCTCGGAACTGAACAAATGTAGAAAACAAGTGACACCAATTAACAAGCAGGAAAATTACAAAGACGAGAAAGACAAGGAAGCTAGTGGAGCACTTCAGGCAAAATCATCATTAATGCTTGGAGACAACAGAAAGCACATCAAGTAACGAAGCTGGAAATGCAAGCTCAGGAGTTTATGTGATTGTGAGTCTTAGGTAAGGATTAAAATAGCTAAGGGCTTTATATTTTCAGCTCAAGCCTTACCTAAGTGATCAAATAAGCTTTAGCCCTTGATTAGATGACCTATTAAATTTCAGCCCTTGGATCGTTTTACACCCTTGGACCATTAAGTAAGCCTTACTATTTTTCACATTATATAAAATATTTGGATTTCTAATTGTCAAATGATTACAATGCAGCACTAAAAGAACCTGAAAGCAGCTTAAACTAAACAAAATCATTGGTTAACAAACCTGACAGTTACCATCTCCTTGAACCTTAAGCTCGACCAGCTCATATAACTGTAATCTACAAGACAAATAACAACCTCAGTAGCAGAAAATAGAAACTATAAAAGAGAGCATGAAAAATTCAAGTTCATAAATTCTAAACAGCATACACAAAGGACCGCACATCATTATCATGACTAACACAAATTTTAAAACTACGAATGACACAAGTGATGTATTCTGGCAAAGACATGGATGCTCGAAGTCTACACACAAGGATACAGCTAAAATATAGTTTATCTGTCTGTGCATGCATGTGCATGTTGAATCAACGATTAGTCAAAGGAGAACCTAAAAACCATAAGGGAAAATGAAGCATTTAGTTCAGTATCATCTTACCACAAAAGTATGACGATAATTATTTTATGCATATCTTGAAGAAAATAAGGTACATGAGCTGATAACTGGGAAACAAGCTTTGAGACAGAGAGGCATGCATGTGCATTGGAGACATATGAGAAACAAATTCTTATTAAGGCAAATATATATATATCGTGGAAAATCAGAGAAACAATTAAAGCTATGCCTTTTCAGAATATGATAAGCATACCCAGTTCTTGACTGAAAAAATGTCAAAAGAAAAGGAAACAAGAAATTGGAGAGACAAGGTCAAAAGACAGTTCAGCAAGGGAAAGAAGAAATGACAAAGAAAGTAAAAAAAAAGAATGAGAAGAAAGAAAGGAAACCTTAGTACCTTATTAATGCAAATCATCCACTAGACAATATAAGCCATTAAATAACGGCTATCTTCAGTCTTTTTGTTAAGCTCCAATTACCACAGGTTATATAAGAGTAAACTATTAATGGAAAGGACAGAAATACTCTTTTCAGTTGACCCATGATGTAGATATATAAACTTAAATCCCATTAGAATAGTTATACATTTGCGCTTCAAATTATTTCTATATTGTATAAGCAATTAGCATAGCAAGGATAGCATTGTTAATAATTTTTTCTTTTATGCTGCTATAAGTTATTTTCATTACACACATAAGACAAACATACACGTGTATAAACATACCATATTCTCACATCCAAGTTTGATGATTTCCATGTCCCCACACTCGTACTAGTGTTGCCAAGCGATACCAATATCTATCTTTCCCAACTAATAGGTAAGAACTGATTAAATTTTGTCACTTATGACAGCTGGCCAACGTACAGCTCAAGAGACAAGTGAGAAACATCGGAGCATAACCTACTTGAGATGAACTGAATGCTCAAGATTCCAGGCATCAATAAGCCATTTAAAGACAGTATATGACAATTACCTAATGCTTACGGCTTCTTCACTCCTTTCACTAATTTTATGTGCATCAAGTATTATTTATCCTTGTAAGCAGTGTGTATTAAATCATGATATAATGTCTCGCCAACAAAGCACACGGGTTTTTCTCTAATGGAGCCTGATAAAGCCTTCCCCCTTTAGCATGAGATCTAATGATGATCTATATAGTTAGAAACATCCTGTCCACATCATACCTATTCGTAATTCGACCCTAAATATTTGTATCCATCCATTTTATACATGGATATGAATAGTGCTAACCTGGTTATGTAGGAACAGGGGCGGATCTACTGCCCAGCTAGGGGTGCAATTGCACCCCTAGACATTTATAATTTGCATGTAAAGTCATGCAATTTTTACATCCCCAACAAAAATAATTTTTTAAAATTGCACCACAAGACCCAAGCAATCTAAAAACACTAGAGAAATTAGTAACAATTTGAATTAGCCCATTGGAAAGTAAAAAGTCCATTTAAAATTTTAACAATAAAGTGTACTAAGTACATTCTCATCATGTACTATAATTTCATACTATTATATTTTTATTTTTAGGTATATATACACTTGTTGTCCACCCCAATGGAAAATTTTCTGGATCCGCCCGTGTAGGAACTTGACCTCATGCTTATAGATTAAGTTTACAGAGTATTGCATTACAAAACAATTAAAATCAACAACTGATATGATTTCTATACTTTACTTCTTGGCAACAGTAATCATATTCAATAATATCAGTTACTATTGATAGCAGATTGAATCTGACATCGTTTAATTAAATACATGTACAAAGTTCAATATCTAATCAAATATCTATATTCATATCCATATCCACTTGATATGCCAAACAAAACCATCCACTATATTCTCTCACTCTGTATACATCCCTAGTGGTAGATGCTAAGATCACGGTCAACTATACCTCCCCGCCTCACTTCTATTCTCTTTTTCTCAATCAATTACACAATCTTCCCCTCTTTCCAATTAAAATTAGAATTACCTTATTCGGACAGCACTATTTTATTTCCTTCTTTTTTCAGCATGTAAAAGCTAATAGTTGTTTAAGTGAATAAATCAAGAAGCGTTGCTTCACAAAAGGTGCTTCTGGACATATGCAATTCTTGTTGTAAGTTCTTAAGCATGATTTGCTGCAGTACCCAAACTGAAGCCATCGACCAACTCTGTCAAGTACTCAAGTGACATCAAACTCTGTTGAAGGTGAATCCTTGAGCAAGTCCAAAAAAGAGGTGGAATCTTCATAAAATTAAAATTCAATTCCTCAAAAAAATTCTTTTGAAACATCAGATAAATATTTTTTTATGACAATCTTCTTTTTTAAAGAAATTATAATATGAAAAATAAAAGTATATGCAAGAGTAAGAGATCAATCGTATCACTATACCAGTCTTAGCATTAATTACGATGTCAAATTTAAGTAGCTAAATATGTAAAATGGAGCTGTTAGCTTCTAATAGATTCTCACACTTCGTGCAACTTGTTTATCAAAACCCAATTGATTAGTGACCATACAGATGTTCACTGACCACCAGATAAGTGAATATTCCATTGAACACAAGCTAGATAAGTGACTATCCAGCAGAAGTACTTTCATAATTGAAACCATAGAACACACACACACACCCCTACAAAAGTAGGTATTCAAGAGTTTGCTTTATTGAACAGCATATGCACTGTGATCAATTTAATATTTAATACAATAATGGCAGTAGTACTATATCCTGAGGTCTTCAGATCCAACACAACATTTTCACTTGTGCTTTAAGATAAATTCCATGAAGGCAGTACCTGTCAAGAAGCCTCTGATGATCTGACGTAGCTTCATCCACAGATGGAATTTCTCCATTGATTCGTGGAACATGCTGTAGAGACGAATCAACATATCAGGGCAAGCTGGTTCTTATAAAACTCAGACAAACACACAAACAAACAAAAAAGAAGAACTAGTGAGCTATGGCAGCAGTACCATGACTAAAGCCTCATACCAAACTTTTGTGCTTTTGTACACAAATCCCATTAATACAATATATATAAAGCTCCATTAAAGAACCATGTCTTCTGCTATATTGGCAATAAATAAATTCTTTTTTCTTCTGCTATATTGGCATTAAATAAATTCTTTTTTCCCCATAAAAGATGCCAAATATTGCATTAAATAAACCGAGAAGAGCAGTAGCTATTAATACAATGGTACAGCTAGCAATATCACATATTTTTGCAACAAATATCAGATGAAATCACATGGACATGTATCTAGTAAACAAGTGCATGCGTGCAAAGATGGAACGCAAAATTCATACAAGTGTACATATAAACAGAAGAAAGATGTTCAAAACAACAGTGTCAAAAAAATTAAGAAATTCAACTTTTTTTCCTTTTTTTTTGGGGAACATTAGCTTAGTACCAGCCAAGCAAATCCAGGGTTTGGAACCCCCCGGCAGTCCAAACCCAGGTGAATAGCACAAGTGTTGCAATGCCTAATAATTAGAAATTGGGGGTAGGCATGTCATAGACAAGGATCGACCCTTGGCCTTTTGAGCCAAAAGGCCCCAAGCCCCAACCACTAGGCCACAAATAAAGAAATAAAGTAAACATGAAACAATAGAAGTTAATTCATGTAGGAAAAAGCAATCAACATAAACCTCTCGAGTATTTAACAAATAAAAAGTTAAGGATGTTCCCCGTAAAGTTTCTACCACTACATCAAAGCTCAATTGTGCTAAGGATGGAGGATTATGACTTTATATTGACACACTCCTGTAGATTGTGCATGGGCCACATTTGCATACCAATATTTTCTAATCCTATCCACTTTATATGGTACACTTGACTCTAATGCCATCTTAAACCTGTGTAATTATATCAAACTCCGAGATTGTGTTTAAGGGGTTATTTTTACATTCTCATCCCACAGGTTGAGCGCTTTATTGACTAAAACCTGGGTGTTTTGCAGCAGTACTTTCTTTTTATTGATTTTTTGAATCTAGACGACTTTGATAACATCTCAAAGCCTCTACAGCTGTACCAAAATTCCTAAGTAATGGGGAATCTTGATAGCATATAGAATTCTGTCTCAACAAAGCACGAGACAAATGCAAACACAAGTTAAAGGTGGTAGACATTATAGACGAATATATCATATAATCATAGGCTAAAGTCTCCTTTTGCACTTTAAAATCATTATTTACATTGTTCATATTTTAAAGATACGACATAATGATAGAAAAACAAATATATAAAGGTTAGAAAAGAGGAAATAAAGTACAGCTAGGTCCACAGAAATGTTGAATTTAACTAGATAATAACTCGAGCAAATCCATAAAAAAGTTATGCTCAGACTCACAGGAATAGAGACCATCTGATTCAATCTTTTGCCTAATTCACCTTCTAGAGCAGAGTCATCATAAAGTTCGAACTCCTCCCATTCATATGGTATTTCACCTGCCGTTGAACATGAACTGGAGGACTCCATATCATCGCCTTCCACCCGAACACGCTCACTCGCTGTATGGACATGTGTATCATATTAGTAGAGGAGAAATCACAGGAATCTAGCACATCGCACACTCAAATAAGCATGTCCAATCATCTATAAGTACCTGGATAGAAATCACTCATTGATGGAATGAACCAGTCTTGTGTAAGAACAGATGCTTGGGAATGTTCTTCACCTGCATGTGAAGGACAAGTAGCTTCTGCAACAGCAAGTTGCGAAAATTCTTCCTGAAGAGCATGTGCGATAATCTCATCATTCTCTACACAAATATGGTCTGTACCAAAATTACCTTCTCTTGTATAACCCACATCATAGAAGTGGGCATCATTTTGAGCAGTTGACCCACAGTAGCTAGAATTGGGATATGGTTCAACATGAAGAATGTCAAGACCCCAACGAAGAATATCAGGATCTTGATCATACATAATCATCAGCTTATGATAAATCTTCAACTAAAATATCCTGGAAGAACAACAGTACCTGCAATAAGCTGCCAAAGAGACACACATCAATTAATCTTAAAATCTTACACCACCTAAATATTTCTTAACACAGTTAAAGACACCAAAAATACAGCGTAGAGTAAATTATCCACCAGAGGAAAATTAACCATTGGGACCTCAGATAGCTTTAAAAGTCCACGTTTTCTTATTTGGGCTATCATTATTAGGAATGAAGAAAGGAGCCTGGGATGCATTTAATGGTGAAAGGAGAAATCTCCAAGATGCAGCATTGATCACAAATAGGTTCAAGGTTAACTTCAAATTACACTGGATTACTTCATTGTCTCTTTTATTCATACTCTCCAGAAAGTTAATATTTGATCTCTCCAAACTAGAGGATGATTCCTTCTAAAATAAGATGGAAACTATGCTATTAAGGATTGTCATCATCCTAAGCCTATCCTAATGGAGAATAAGAAATGTGCAAAAAATGAAGTCATTATTCTCTAGTTATAACTTATAATCAACATATTTCTCAAAAGGAAGTCCTTCACTCTTCTACAGGATCAAGTTTTTGAGGAAGCAAGTTAGCATACAAGGATAGCAGTGCATTAACTCCATACTACAAAGGAGATAACCATCTTACCTGTTAGATCTCCAAAAAATTTCTTGGATTATTTAAACATTTTTAAAGAGTCCAAGTTATGATCTACAAGATTCTGAAAAGGTATCAAGCATCGGTAAACTCTCCTAACAAATTACTTCAAGTGTGTCCCCTGGAAATATGCCATAATTGGATATTTGGATTATTAGCCGCTGATCTCTGAATGATAGATTCTTCCTCTTTTTGTAGCTGGCTCATACACAAAATATTACATGTATATATAAGATCAATGAAAAGCAGTCGGAGCATGCTGCTTCTCAAGAGCAAAAGGAATAACTGTAAGTTTACAACCAAGAAAAGGTTATGGCAATTAATATAAGTATCAAATAAAATACAAACTATCTATTTGACTCTTGCTAAATTAACTACGATCAAGTTCTCTACTGATATATTTGTTGATGAGGTGTTCTACTGATATAATATTTATTGGGGAAACATAAATAGCTAATACAGTTAAAGACCATCAGCAAAAGGAATTATCATCTGAACTCTAGAACATGAACTCAATCTAAGATTGATATGATCAATTCAATCAACAATAATTCTTCTGAAACTCAATCACATATCTTAATGCAAAAATGAGTCTTCTGAGACATGATCTACCCCATTCTTCCTAAATTAACTAAGAATCTAAAATCAGGTGCTCTACTGATATATTTGTTGATGAGAGGTGCTCTAATGATGAAATTCATCAGAGAAACACAAATAGCTAATACAATATTATCGACCAAAAGTTCATCTGAGCTCAAGAACATGAACTTAATCTAAGATTGATCCAATCAATTCCATTAAAACTCAATCAATCGCATATCAAGAAGCAAATACTACAGCACTGTTATAATTTAACTGTGAGAAGTGTAAATAAAACAGAAAGAGAATCTATTTCATTCTTCCTAAATTAACTAAGATCAAGCTCTCTACTGATGATATTCATCGGATTACAAATAAAGATTATCGGTCAAAAATCATCTGAACTCATGAAGATGAATTTGATCTAAGAACGATCTGATCAATTCCTCTAAAACTCAATCAATCGCATATCCAGAATCAAAAGACTAAAGCAGTATCACAATTGAACTAAGCGAGGTATCAATTTCTAATTAGATCGATGAAAACTATAATCGAATTCAACAACTTACTTGAGATCGACGCAATCCGAAAATGAAAAATCCGATGAAATTAAGAGAAATGTCTTGTTTCTGGTGGGAAAAAAAAAGAGAGCGATACCGAGACGCCACGCAACAAAATGAGAGAGAACCGGGAGAAAGAGGAATCTCGCGGACGTCACGGATGAATAAGTCCGATTTAAGCGGTGCGGCTGTATCCTGCTTCGAGTCCACAAACGTACTCCACACCCACTCAATGACCCACTCACTGACATGCGGGTCCCACTCACTCGGCAGAATGCGTGACGTCGCCGGCTCTATCCTCTCGCCAACGGTCCGTTGGTCGTGATTGGCGTGGGATCCCGACCGTCCGATGTTTCTGACGCGTGGACGGCTGAGATGCTTCAGTGACCTCTGTTTGTTTGTATCACGGGAGAAAAAGGAATCTCTGCCATTATAGTATCAAACTGACGGTCGTCAGTGGGCGGGCCCCACCATCGTCCTCCCGATGCACGGCCGGTCTCCTGGCCCTCAGCCCAAGCAGAACGCCGGATCATCACCATCAGCTTGATCCAGATCTAACGGCTGCGATCGATTTCATGGAGGTTGCTGATTGGTAAGGGGCTCGGTTATGAAAGTTATCATATGGGCTGTTTGGTTCAAATCCTAAAATTTTTAGAATTTAGAATTTCATAGAGAATTTTAAACTCATAGGGCTTTATATATATTGTAGGATATAAAAAATTGTTTGGTTTAATATTATTATAGGAAAGTAAATTTTAAAATTTATAATCTCTTATTTGGTTTAAATCCAAAATTATAGGGTAATAAATTCTAAAATTGTAGGAGAACAAATAATTGGGAGAGAGTGTGAGGGGTGTTTACTGACATGGAGCCCCAAAATACCAAATCCTCTCCAATTGATAGCATTTAGCAAATCCTTAAAAATGCTTGCTTTTTACATTTTAGAGATTTAACATTGCAAAACTTTTATTAAAACAGACACCAAGTATGGAATCCAAAAAAGAAATAAGTGATAATTTTTGCTCCTAAAATTTGTAATCCACCCCAAGTGCGAAAAAATTTGATGGACCAAACAGCCCCTTATTCGTTTACTAACTTCTAATACGAACAAATTTTGGAATGCGAGGGTGCGTTTGTCAACTTTAAAATAGAAGTTTGCTAGACTGATTTTATCTTAACCAAGCTAAAGTTGAACCATATAAGGGTTGGTTCACAAAAAGACTTAGTTTAGGAGCTAGATTTTGAACTTTAGGAGCTAGATTTTGAACTTGAAAGATTTGGGCCCAACTTTTGTCAAATTAAAAACAATATCTTGAATATACCACTTAAAACAAATTTTATGAAATTGTCAAAAACACCCTAAAATTGATAGTCCATATCTTTCATAGGTACAGACAGGCAGAATATACATGAACATTTAAAATTTTATAAGAAAAAGTATAAGGTTGAAAATATATATAGGTAACATGCTAGAAAAGTCTTTTAGATATATTTATAACATTAATACAATTGACACATTTGAAAAGATAAGCTTAGACTCCGGATCATCAACATTGGCCTCAAATCCAAAGCTCCAAATAATTTAAACATTTGGTCAACATGTATATTCGAATATTCAAATGCAGAGCGGGTACTTATATATTGGTATCGACTTGAAGAAAATAGAGGAGAAAAGAAGAATTTTGTTTTGGGGCTCCGGTAAGAGGGTTGTCTTTCTCTTGTTTCTGTGTATTTTTTCAGAGAGAAATCATTTCAATTTATAGAGGCTTTTCACCCAATCACCTCTACCCCAAAATCAGCCTCCAAATAAATACAATTAAAGGCCATTTATCAGCTCTAATTCAAATTCTGATTATGACCCATTAATTCTTCATTAATGGCCAATTATCACCCATTAAACATATTGATTATTTGGTTGATTTGGTCAACCATTTCTAACACGACTAAGGTCAAAGAATAATATTAATCATGAAATGATTTATCTGATCTCATGATACTCTGATCTACATATTTAGTATTTGTATCCATTTTTTCATCCTTATGATTTGGTCAAGGTCTCAATTGACGGGTCCACGTGAAGTGGTGCAATGTTGGTCCGGTTGCAAAATATGACATAAAAGGAGATAAGCGACAAGTTATACAGAGATTATTATAAGCTTTTGTCCACTGATGTGTATTTTGGGCCATATTAGGTCTACAGTGAATTGAATAATCAAGATGTTGAAGGTTCAGCTAGGCATCAAGTGTAGCCTTAGAATTTGAGCATGTCTCATTGACCGGTGGTTGAATGAAATCTAGCACAGGAATCTTTGGGGAACAGAGATATGCTTATTTGAAAATTGCACAAGTGAGGTTGTTGTTTTGTTTAATTCATTGAGATTTTGTTTGGGAATGAAGGAGACAAACCAAAGATGCATTTATATTCTAATGCATTGGTCTCGACGAAGTACGTTCCTTGACTAGTAAGTTGGCTTGATTTAAATTTTAGTATAAGATGAGTTTCACCGATAATACAGTAACGTACAAAATATTGCTTTTCTGGTCTTCACTTGCCATCCATAATATTGAACAATTAATGTGTGAATGAGCAGGAAGTTAGGCGCTTGAGAAATTATCCAAGTGTCTTAAGAAGTTTTGGATACTTGTAGGAGGGGGAGGAGAAAATTAATAGGGAAAATTGTGTCAAGGCCCCAAATTTGAGAAGCCCATGTGACCCAGCCCCTTCTACTTTTGCCCATGTGCTTAAGCCTTCAAAAATTGAAATTTATGTGTCCCAGTCCCCATATGTGAGCTGTAGCCCAATGGTATGTGTATTTTCTACAAATTCCCCATTATACCCCTTAATTGGCCCTTCTAATATAGTCTCTCCCTCTACCCCTCTCTTCCCTCCCTCCCTCCCTCCCTCCCCCCTCCCCTCCTCCAATGAGCAAGATCTCATCTTTCCTCCATCGTCGCTACGCCCAATCTAAATCCTCACCCAGATCTGAACTTGGATCCACCTCCAGCTCTGCCAGTGCCTCCTCCTTCGATTCACTCCTTCCCATCCAACACCACCGACCTCAAGCGCGTCCTCCACAAGTCCAACTCCAATGGCGATGACAAGATCTCCTCCGACCTCACTGTCATCTTCTTCTCCCTCGACCACCCCCTCTCCACCTCTAAACTCTCCTGCATGACGGCGATGTATTCATGGACTGTGATGGTTGCTCACCACTTATTTGATGAAATGACTCACAGAACTTTGATTTCGTGAAACACTATGATTGCGGTTAATGAGCAAGAAAATAAAGGAACAAAGGCGGCTGAGCTCTTTCGGTGTTAATTGGCTCTTTGTTCACTCATCTCTTAAGGGGTTGACTCACTCGTAATTGGATCCTAAGTGACCCGATCATTTAAAAGTTTTTTGAGAAATATGGGCTCGTTGGAGCTAGGGTTTCCCTTATGAAGAAAGATACTCCGCTGTTTTTATCTTTACATTTACTTCTTTTTGTTCTTGTCTTCCTCTAATTGAAGGTGTTTTATCTAGTTAATGTTCTTCTTTGAGAATGAGCTTGGATTTGTTGCTAAGTTGAAGGGCCTACTATTATTGAACTTCGAACTGATCTTTGTTATTTGAGTCTTGTTGATTGATAATAGTTTCAGCTTATGTTTGACTTTGTTGTATGTTAACTTTACTCGTTGTATGTAAGTTTATAGCACAACTGATAAATTTACGCAATATGTGTTAATTTTGAATCTTGTTGTTAAATTTATCCATTAGTTGTTAACTATATCAAGTATCTATTAATAATATCCATTATCATGTTAACTATATCAAGTGCATGTTAACTATATACAGTATCTATTAACTATATCCAGTATTAGTTAACTATATCTAGTATTATGTTAACTATATTGACTTGCGTAGGGAGATGAGCAAACAGGGAGATGTGGGCCAATTGATAATGCATGATGATCCTTTGAGGAGATGCAATGTTGTTTCTTGGACTACTTCGATGGTGAGTTACTCATTGAATGGGCTTCAAGAGGACGCAATGAGGGTTGGGAGATGAGAGAGGAAGGTGTAGCTTGCAATTAGAATTCATTTGTGATTAGTTTATGTAGGAGGCAAGAGAGGAATGTGTAAGTTGCCATCAGAATTCATTTTGTATCTTGGAGTTTTTTTGGGGAAAATATTGTCGTTTAATTGTTTATAGAATATGAGTTTCTCATTTTAACATGTATTGAATATATTAAACAAGTACATGATATAGTTAACAATTACTTGATATTAAATAGGAGCGGATAAAGTTAACATGTACATGATATAGTTAATATGTTAACATGATCTTGGATATAATTAACATATACTTGATATAGTTAGTAGATACTAGATTTAGTTAACAGATACGATATAGTTAACATGATACTAGATATAGTTAATGATACTTGATATAGTCAGTAGATATGGGATATAATTAATAAATACTTGATATAGTTAATATGTTAACATGATCTTGGATATAGTTAATGATATAAAGTATATTCAACAGATATTGATTAGTCTTACATCCAAACCGATAGTAATCTCATTGACTAGTTATATCCAAACCGATACTTGATATAGTTAACATATATAATAGTAATCTCATTGACTACTTACATCCAAACTAATATAGTTAGCATCCGGGCTTTAGCACTAACAACGAACTCTAATTTTTCGTTATTACTTCAAATACTTGATATAGTTAAGTGAACACTTTTGTTTAGCTTTTGATTACTATTGCTTTGGTTTATAATGGATCGAAAAGAGAGTTGGGGGTGAGAGTGGGGATTAAAATAAGGAGGATGAGGATTGGAGAGTAGCCATGAGAGTAAGGGAGAGTGAGAATGGGGATGAATTGAGATCTCATCTATTTTTGACTATACAATCACAAATAGATCTTTATTCTCTCACTTTCTAGTTAATCTTATGTGTTCATGTGTTAAAGTTAAAGATTCAATGTTAAACTTATTTCTAGATAGTTAAAGATGTTTAAACTTAGAATACTTAGCTATTGAATTGTTAGACATGAAATATACTAATTAGAAGTTACTTTTAACACACAAATATTAATCTTGGGTGTCAATTTTACTGGTCAAGTGTTGCTTAACCTTAAATTGTAATAATAAATACTATAATATATACTCTGTAGTATTAACTATATCCAAAATATGTTAACTATATCCAGTATCATGTTAACTATATCCAACATCATGTTAACTATATCCCGCATCATGTTAACTGTTATGGTCATAACCGCTAATTCATGATTAGAGAAGAAAACCTCGCACGATTAAGTAAGATGAACACTTTACCCCATTGGCTGGAGATAACTCATGTCCTCTTGCCGAGCCTAGCAGACCCCTCGCGTCTTCCATATGAGCCAGATCATGACCGCCGACTGCCTTCGTGGACGACGCGAAAGGCGGTACTAGTCATCTCTTCAGCCGACTACCTTCGTGGATGACGCGAAAGGCGGTACTAGTCGTCTCTTCAGCCGACTACCTTCGTGGACGACGCAAAAGGCGGTACTAGTCGTCTCTTCAGCCGACTACCTTCGTGGACGACGCGAAAGGCGGTACTAGTCGTCTCTTCAGCCGACTACCTTCGTGGGCGACGCGAGAGGCGGTACTAGTCGTCTCTTCAGCCAACTGCCTCCGTGGACGACGCGAAAGGCGGTATGAGTCATCCCCATGGACACTTGACATCCCTCACTAGCCCGAGGTGGCTCCCTCGACTTAAAACGACGGTTACTTGGAGATTGGCCCTGACAACAAGTCCATATCGCATTAAATGCATTGTCAGCACCTTAATACCTCCATCTCTCACGATAATTAAGGCACCTCGGACTAATCCATCTGCGGACGTCGCCAATCCCATCCCATTAATTACGAAGGAATAGCGCTAACTCTTAAATCAATTCGCAATTTGACACCTGTAAAGGCGAATAGCCGTAGCCGACAACGAAAGACATCTACCCAGTTGTCATTCGACACGTGGAGGGAAGGGCTGACTCGATTATTAGTTTTTCCACCAGATGAAGAGACAAGAATACCCTCCTACCCTAGGTATAAAGAGGGAACTGTTCAATGAACCAGGGGGCTCTCTTTGTTTTTCTCAGTGAATTTCTACTCTTGCATTTTTCTCATTTTTTCTTCATATACTGACTTGACCGTCGGAGGGATCACCGGAGATCCTAACTCCACCCTTCCATAGGTTTTCTCCTTTGTGTAGGTGAACCCCCAGCTTGACACCATCACCGGATATTAGAAGAGAAGGCGGACTCCATTCAATTAAGAAACTAACCCAGCAGAGTTTAGTGACTGTGTGATTTCATACATCAACATTAACTATATCTAGGATCATGTTAACTATATCCAGTACAATTATATGTTTGTCTAGTTTTGACATTTACATACACACAACTCCACAGTGAGATCTCCATGATATTTTCTTTACATTTTCTTTATACATGACTTGTTACAATCACATTCTAAGAAACTTTGGCATTTCATCAAACACTTTATAAGCAATCTCCCCACTACATATCATATACCCTTTTAACATACTACTCCACGAAATCAAATCTTACTCATCCATTTTAATTAAATAAGCTAGCAAGAACCAATCTACCACTAAGAAATAAAATCACAAATAAGCCAATCATGAGATTTGTTTGAGAGAAATTGTGGAGGGGAGAGGAGACAAGGTCGTAGGCAGTTTTGAGGAGGTGGATTTGCTCGGTGTGAAGATTGACGGTAGAGTTGGCAACAGCAAGAGGAGGGGGAGGGAGTTTGACAAATGAGGTGATGGTCTCGGCCATCATGTGGGATGGTTTGGAGGAGGAGAGAGGAGGAAGAGGGAGAGGAGGAAGAGGAGAGAGGAGGAAGAGGGAGAGGAGGAAGAGGGAGAGGAGGAAGAGGAGAGAGGAGGAAGAGGGAGAGGAGGAAGAGGGAGAGGAGGAAGAGGGAGAGGAGGAAGAGGAGAGAGGAGGAAGAGGGAGAGGAGGAAGAGGGAGAGGAGGAAGAGGAGAGAGGAGGAAGAGGAGAGAGGAGGAAGAGGGAGAGGAGGAAGAGGAGAGAGGAGGAAGAGGGAGAGGAGGAAGAGGAGAGAGGAGGAAGAGGGAGAGGAGGAAGAGGGAGAGGAGGAAGAGGGAGAGGAGGAAGAGGGAGAGGAGGAAGAGGAGAGAGGAGGAAGAGGGAGAGGAGGAAGAGAGGAGAAATTTCACCATGGTTGTGATCTCCATGAGAGAGAGAGAGGAGGAGGAAGAGGGAGAGGAGGAAGAGGGAGAGGAGGAAGAGGGAGAGGAGGAAGAGAGAGGAGAAATTTCACCATGGTTGTGATCTCCATGAGAGAGAGAGAGAGAGAGAGGGAGGGAGGGAGGGAGGGAAGAGTATTCTTGGGTTTTATTATTATTTTTCCTCTCTCTATGCTTAGTTGGCAGAGGAATAAGGGCTGAAACACAATATTGCATTATATTTTGGGTTTATACACAAGGATGAAACTACAAGGGGCTGGGTCACATGAGCTTCTCAAATTGGGGTATTGACACAATTTTCCCAAGTTAATAAGACAAATCTCAGGTACTTTCTATTATGGCTAGATTCTCATGAGAGGGAAATTGGACCAAAATTAGCATAATAGAATTCAAAAACGTCTCAATAAGTGTTAATTTGTTGTCAATTAAGCGAGGCTCTCCCTCGGGTATAGGAATTTTCTAACTAAGTTTTCCTTGTTGCCAAATAAATAAATAAATAAGTAAATAAATCAGTAACTCAATAAATAAATAAACTAAAGAAATAGATATCTCCCAAGTTGCTGATTCAGCACTTTTATACCCATTAGATATAAATTTTAGTAATATTCTCTTGCTAATGAAGAGGTTATAATGCAGGAATGAAGGAAAAAAAGGTATAGGCAGGTTGGAAGTTTTTGTGTTTATGATGCAATGTGAAAGAGACAAAACAAGAAAAAAAATAAGTATTTGATATTGGAAGCTTTGGCCCGACCAAATAGAGAGATAATATATCAAAGCACTTCATTAATATTGAAGACTACTTCAACATTTGCATTGCATGCATGCCTTATTGAGACCGGTGGTTGAATGAAATCTAGCCAACAGAATCTTTTTTAACCAAATACCGAAATTCTATTGAAAATGTATTTTCTTCAGAAAGCATCTGTACAATGAATTGAACTGACCGCATGGCAATTGTAACATATTTTTTTAATATTTTTTATATTTTATATTTTATATTATTGTCTTGTGCCAGCAAACAAAACAAGTATGAGGGCCATGAGGCGAACAATAATCCAATCGACATCCGCTCAAACCCAGAGGCCCAGCCCATTCCCTAATAAATCCTATGGACCGTTGAAACAGTTGTCATTTCGGAACCAGCTAAAAACATACGCAAATTCCCTCTCGAATACAAATTAATCGTAACTCAAAAATCTCGCCGCATCCTTCTCTCTTCCATTCCTTCCCCAATTTCCCTCCAAACCCTAGAACAAACACCATGCCCCAATTTCCCCGCTCAATTCTCCCCTCCTCATCTCTCCATGGCCTAACCCTAACCCTAATCCCTCAATTCTCATCACCATGGCGAGATTGGCCGGCCCTCTCCTCTTCATCGTCGCCTTGTCGCTCTTCTCTTCCGCGATCTGCGTCGATGACGACAGCAGCGATGGAGATGGCGCCAACGACGTCCCCGTCTTCGCAGGCGTTGTGTACAAGCGACTCATGGACCTCACCGGCATTTTCAGGAACGAAGTGAAAAGGAACTTGGAGTACTGCATCAAGGATACGTAAGATTTCTTGTCGTTTTTTTGATTTTTTTGGGGATAATTTTTGTATTTGGTGGAGGCTGTTATTGTTTGTTCGTGGGCTTTGCAGGGACAAAGATTGGAATGAGGCTTTTAATTTCTCTTCGGATTTGCAGTTCTTATCTGATTGCATCAAGGAAACAAAAGGTACATTCAGACTCTATTTAACAGTTCAAATTTCAACCACCTTCAGGATTCTCAAACATATTTAACACTTTCTTCATCAGAGCTTTATGTGTGTTAATATGAAAGTTCTTCAGCACTAAGGGATTTTATGTTGAAACCGTGGAAATAAATAATTTAGCTGTTAGATAAAAAAAGGGGTGTGAAGGATTTTTCCAGGACAAAATTGCATTTACCATCGTTTTAAGCACTGCACAGCATTTATATCTCTTCACAAAAGTAGGATGTTCTTGTTCACTGTAGAGCAATGAAAAGTTGATACTTCAAAGAAAGTATCCTTGACAATGAAAATATTATTTAGTGTATGACTGTAGCAATAAGGGGCTGTTTGGATGTGTAGAGGAGGGTATTTATGACACCAAATGGAAAGTTATTATCCACCTCATCACTTTCCATTTGGTGCTTACATTGTTTGGTTTGGATTCCATTATGAATCCTAAGATGATGTGTTACCCTTGTTTGGATTGTATCATGAGATCTTGGGAAAGTGATAGTTATGTGGACTCCATTCAAAAGGTTGATTTTACCATGAATAAGATTATCTCCATAAAAAACCTATCTAAAGAAAGAAATTAATAAACAGAAAATATAACTACCTAATTCATTGATCATTATACTCCATTAAGAAGTCAATCGATAAAGTAAAGGGTAACTTTCATATTACCTCTTAGACTTTTTTTTATCTTACATAACCCTTTGAAACTTCGGGGGGCTTTGCACATAAACCCCTTAACTCTCTTATCTCACATAAACCTCCTGAACTTAGGGCCACATATCCCATCCCGGAAAATTTGGATTTTTAATTATTCTCTCAAGGAAATTTTAGTTATTTGCAAATTACATGTATGGTGCTCCGGTGAGAAAAGTTCGAATGCTTAGGGGAGTTTTGTGAGACACTTAAAAGTTCAGAGCGTTATGTGCAACACTCTCCAAAGTTTAGAGGAAGTTCGTGAAATTAACCCAACAAACAATGAAGAAAATGCAAGCAAATCCTTTCACTCATGAGCATTTCACTCACATTAGCTTGCATCCAGTTCTAATTCCATGTCTTAACACGGTCCATTTTTTGTGAACTCGGATTGGCTCTAAAAGCAAATGGAGGTATAATATAGCAGCAGAGGTAGAATTAGATATTGGACGCCTCTATGTTTATCTCAAATTTGAAGCTGAGTTTAACTGAAGTTGTTCCAACTCCCTACCTTAATTGCAATTTATTGATAAGCTATCCTATCTTCAATCTCGTATTTTGTTCCCAAACAAGCAAGCCCAAATTTATTTTCTATTGGGAGGTGAGATAACTTTGATTCAAAAGAGGGCCTTAGGGTTATTTGTTGCTAGAGAATTAATCTGAAACAGGTAGAGGCGGAAGTTCTCATTTAATTGATTGGTGTACACAAGTCTTCTTGTGGTTTGCTGAAGAAGAAAAAAGACAAAAGCGGTAATTTTTTTAGCTTCAAAATTGATGTTTTTGGGTTTGCAATTAAGAAGAAAAAAAGGCGAAGGGGGAGTTGAGTGGTGGGGAAATTGATTAATTTATCAATAACTCAAACATATTGCAGCTTTCTACCCAAAACATTCTATTTTTTTGGATTTCTGTTTACATTGACACCTAAGCCTTTTATTTGACAGCTAAGCATTTTACCATGTTCTTATAACCGCAAACAAACAAGGGAAAGTAAAGAAAGCTGCCACAAGGGCCCACATTTGTACACATTGCCATCACTTTCCTTCCAAAAAAATGCATTCAAACAGGCCCTAACTCCTTTGAGGGCAAGGACGTCCTTATTAAACACATATTTGATACTCGGATTGATTTTCAGTTTTTAAATCCAATTTGTCGACAAGCATACCCTATGAAGATTTAGGCGGTAGAGGAAACTAAAGAATGCCAAAAACTTTCAAAAAAAATCTGACGAGGTAATTATTTTCAAATGTGAGAGTAGTAAAAGATTAATAAGTCAATAGTTAATAAGAGAAGAAGTAATCCAGCAACAATTAGAAATATTCACACATGGGCATCTTCATACTAGTTACTAGTTTTCTTCAACACCTTATCATTGTGGAGAAAGTAATACGTCGATAATCCCATATGCACAAGATTTAGGACTTCTGATGAATAATTGCAATGTCTAGAAGACTATCATCTTCATTTTCAGCCGCATTAGTTGGTTGATGGTGTGGGTAGGAGCCTCTTAAGAATTGTAGGTTATACTGGATAGAAAATCACACGCATTTGACAGATTATAAGAGTTGTTGATTCATCAAAATTAGTTTTCGACTCGTGCAATGCACGAATTCTTTTAATATTGATTTGAAAATTTTCAAAATAAAAAAATGGCACAATTGTTTGATATTTTATGTACCAAAAGAATAAAATCATAGTTATTTATATTTTTCTAAAAATACAAATAATCATAAAATTCACCATTCACTATACGCTATGTAAGTAAGAGATGCTATTACCTAAAACTCATACATGTTGCATTGGTTATATTGCAATATTATGATTATTTGCATTGCTTTTACTTTCATTAAAAACGAACTAATAAAATGAAAAGGTCGCATCTAGAATTGAATTTTAAAGTTTCGAAAGTTCACCTCCTCAACACTTAATTGTATCATTTACATAAATAAAATCCATTAGGCTCCAAACTCACTAGTAACTTACCATCGATTTTTTCCGCACAATTATCTTTGAATATTAATGCTTGAGCAACAATTATACGAACTACTAATTTCCAAGTACTAACATTAGATAAGAATAATGATAAATAACTTATTCAACTATGAGAAGTTTATTTTCACCAAGCTATAAATAGGTTACACATCTGATATAAGAGAAAGAATAAACAACAACAATCACACATAACGTAACCTAAATAAATTTGTTCTCGAAACAAAATAATGTGCCCTATAACAAATCAATCTTGAGGGCTTTAAGCTTATGTGCTAATTCCTTGACTCCTTCGGGCACAACTACCATCAGTAGTCTTGATCGTGATCAACCTAGACACTGACATTGACCTAGACTTCAGTCTCAACTTCTTGTTGATCCATTACCATCATCAATATCCATGGACCTTCACCTCCATCAACAAAATCTAATTAGAAAAGTATGAGAAAGGATTAAGTCTTAAGAATATAAAGTTTATGATAAGAGGTCATTTACTTAGATTTCAGTCTATGTAGCAAGTTAGTAGAATAAGTTTTAAGAATATAAAACTTTTATAAGAGGTTATTCAATAAACCAATATAATTGATCCAACATTGACATTATTCTATTTGAGATTCTATAGATGTGCATCAATTAGTAGATAAGAAATGCGGGTAAGCAGAACAACCTAAATGTAAATAAGAAACATAAATAGTTTGCCATTTTAAAAATTTTGTATATTAACTATGTGAGAAGGTAACACAAAATAAAGAAAAAACAAAGCATTCCAACTAAGTCTACATATTTTTTCCTCTCAATTAAACTATAATATATTTATTTAGCTCTTAAAAGAAAAGATTAAAATGCATAAAATGAAGATATAAGGACACTTAACCAAGCCATATAAACAAATACAATAAGCCATGTGAATATGTAATAGATGCCAATTTAAGAAAGCGAAATTTCAAAGAGAATGCATAGTTCACAATATACACCAAACATCTCACAAGTAAATTATAGAAATATAACTAATAATGGAATGAGTCTATAACATCATCATAACATATAAAATACAATATGGAATGAAGGTTTCAATAAAAAATAAAGGTATCTTTTCAGTTCTTTTGAATTAAAATCAACATCAAAATATCAAAACTAACAAAACACACCAAGTAATTAATGGAGATATAATATTTTCCCACATTTCAAAATTCAATTTTAAAAATTTTTAAAACCCTTGTGAACAAAAATCTATTGTTTAATCATACTCTTCGAAGTTATACCGACATCAAAGTAACAAAATTAAAATATCAACATCTAACAAACAAAATGCAAATAGAAAGAATAGACTAGAGCAGTTCATAAAGAGACTCTAATAATAGATTCCAAAGTCAATAAATCATGTACAATCAATTGAAAAAATCAGACCATGACTAAAGTTCTAATCAAAGTCAAAACTAATCAAGGAACATAAATATTATGGTAAGAAGTAATTACTCTAAAAGTAAATGTACCCTCACGCAGTAAATACAAAAATGCACATAACTTTAATTGAAAGAACTGAAAGCAATTTGTACCAAATAACAGAGGCAAACAATCGAAGCTCACCAAAATATTACCTATTGAAGTCTTCCCACCTATTCAGTAGCGCCTAATGATGACACAAAAGCATGACATAGCGTGCCATTCGTCGTCGTATCAGGCGGGCCTCGTCCGACGTTTTGGAGAGATTTCATATTTGCTGCAGTTAGGATTAGTTTCAATAGAATAGAAGTAGCACGCCACTCACCTTGTTTTTTCTTCGTCCCCTTTATGTCCATGACATTTTCTCATTATTGGGCTCGTAGAAGTCCTAAGACAATCCCTTCATACATGTTTTTAGTTTCTCAATCGAAGATTTTTCATTGAAATTAATTAATTTATTAAGTTATATTAAATTGAGAAAGAAATTTGTGTAGGAAAAATACCATGGTAGCCTTACATGTCAAAAGAACATTCCACAGGTTGCATATAAAGAGAAAATGAATAATGGCAACAAAATCAGGATTAACACTCTAAAGCACTAGCTAGATACTAGAAGCAAGTTGTAATAATTATTAGGAGCCCTTAAAGCACTTTCGAGTTTTGAATCCATTTTCCTCAAGTAATTTATTAATGGAAAACTTTTCTAAGAATATGTCAGCATGTTCCTAGCAATAGTATGATAAAACATAGTTCAATTTTGTAACATTCAATTATTTTACAATTTGTAATTTTTGTGGGAAAAACTTAGGTGTAATTCTATAATTAACAAACTTTTAAATGAAGACTACAACCAATTTAAGAGTTAGTCTGCTAGAGTAAAATCATGCATGCAGGCAAATTAGCATAACTATCTTCATAAACAAATGTTAAAATTTCTCAACTTAAGCAAATAAGTTGTAAATTTGTTTATATATGAGTACATAATTCTTTTCAAATGTACATACATATAAGAATGGAAAAAACAAAATTAACACGATAAGTATCTCTAAGAAGAAATGGAATTCCAACATGGCGTAATCACAATCGATTGTAACTATAATAAAATAAAAATTAACTTCTATCTTCCATATTTGGATAGTATGAGTAATAATATTAATTTTGAAATCGAAATTTTAGAGAATAGATAAAGGAAAACTAGAAAATTATTTTAATCACGCCTAATGCTCTATAGGAATCACGAATATATGAGTAAAAGACCCAATAAAATGAACAATGAAAAAACAACTCATTAGTTTTGCACATCTTCATTTACAAAGCAAGAAAAAGAAAAACTCATAAGACAACTCATTTTACATTTTGCTTTCATGAACTAATACTAATCCTATATTTCTCTTTAAAGCGCTTGGATAATATTTTTAAGTAGTTCCATTGAATCATTACATTCACTTGAATAAAAAGCGTGCATCAATAGGAGTTCAATTTATCAATTAGATGATAATTTCTTACATGAAATCAGAGAACAATTTATTTAACTACTAAGCTAATAGGCTCACAAAGCATATATCATGAGTAAACCGCAATAGTCAATTAAAAGATTAAACAACAAAAAGAAAAGAAAATAATTTAGAGATCACAACTTAGCATAATAAGTCAAAAGAGGATAAGCAATTACCTTGTTCACGTAGTTAAGATCAATGCTTAACATCACAAAAAAACCGAGTGTCACGTATAAAACTAAAAAGAAAAAAAAGGTTTGAAGTTTCAAAGAGCATGCCTTGTCAGATTTTTGGCACCACCTAATATCCTTGGACAATCGGCGAGCAATCAGAAAAAGAAGAAATCACGAAAGAGGAAGAGCAGGCAGTGCAAATAGTAAATTTAAACAGGGATCATGAATTATTTCCTTCAGTATAGTTCAGAGATATCTTTCAAACATGTTTAATGTAGTCCAAAATTATACAACTACATTTATTTCCTTAAAAAAATACAACCACAGTTGTATAAACATATTTGTTCTAGTTAACCACCAAGAACTAATTTGTTCTAATTAACAGCAAAGAACTAATTTCATCAACCAAAGCCACTCGAAAAGAGTCATTAAAGTCTGACAACAAATTATCCCTACATCTAAGTTTTTTAGTTAATTAATTTTAGCTATATATTTTCAGATGCCCCCTTAAAAGTTAACATTTATCAAATTTATATATGACTTTATTTTTCCACTAATAAATGTAGACTTCTATCTTGTATAGTCATGTTTACCTCTTTTGGCTAATGCACAAAGTAATGCAGGGGCTCAGAAGAATTAAAAAAATAAGCAATTCTCATCTAGCCACTAAAAAAGTTGGGGATTCCAAATAGTAACTTATATGAATAAAGAAAACTAAATAGCGATTTCAATGATTTTTAGACTAAGTAAAACATTATGAAAGATTTTAGAGACCAGTGTCTAAAAATCCTTAATTATGAACATTTAAGTTTAAAAGATTTTAACTGAAAGCAATCAAAATAGTGGCATTCTCTCTAAGTTTCTCTAACCTCAGTAGTAACCACCCTCCCTCTAGAAATTTCAATGATTTTGTAATAAATCCCCTTCTATAATAATATCTTTGATTCAATCATCATCTCCTCTCTTTCTCCGTCAACATCAACAACGAAAACAAATTTAAGAGAAAGAGAGAAGAGTTAGAAAAGGATGGAAATGAAGATGAAAATTTTTACCTTTATGGCTTCTTGCGACAGATGTAAGAAGATGGAGAGGGAGAGTGGGGGTTTCATGAGTTGGGATTGATAAGTTATTCAGCTTGTAATACGTTTGAGACATAACTTGTAAGAGACCTCTATATCCCAGGGACGGTGGGAATAGTCTAGAGGGATAAATGATTTAGAATTTAAATTTGTCGGTTTTCTTGAGTTGAGGGTGGAATCAATGCGCCAGTTGAGGTAGAGAACCGAAGCGCCAGTTGAATTTAAAATTGTTAGGCTTCATGAAAGGTGTTTTTATGCTGGTGATCTATTTCCAAGAGAGAAATTAAAGAGAAATAAATATAGTTACATTTACTGTAGAAGATGAATAACCGTGTGAGACATGTAGAAGGAGAGAGAACATTAGACTTTTTGCAAAGTGTAACTTTTATTTAAGAAATGATTAAAAAAAGGAGAAATTGCTAAGTGGCGGATTCAGTGGTAAGAGTATATAGATTGCGAGAGCCTGAGAACTAAACATGGTGACCTAGAATTAATTCTTTTCATGCAATGATAATCTTGGAAGCTTACATGTTTAAAAGGCACATCCTGTAGACGTGACATTGTCTTCCTCCATTAAAATAACAACTGGATCACAGCTAACATGGTGAACATTATTAAGTAGCATCCATGCATTTATCCATTATCAATTGGACTCTTTAGTATTTCTGTATCATTTTGTAGTATTAGTTGTCCTAGTTTGCATTTCATTCTGTTTCATCTAGACATCTATATGAATATTCATTTTACGGTGTTATGGTTATATGATAGTCAAAAGTAGTTCTACAACATTTGTTTCTTTATTAAGTTTATTTGTATATTTTCTAGTAAATTTTCATATAATAGCTACAATTACACAGTAACTTTTACTAATAACTAGTATCAAATATGCTCTTGATGGCTTTTTTTTGCTTTTAAGATAGCTTACATGTGCAAAAGCATTGACACATGCAAACATGGATAGTATGCACATAGACACGAACATGGACACACTTAATGCACCCATATGAACACAAGTAAGGTCACAGCTTAAGTTTCACCCATCCTGATGTATTTGGATCAACAGGGGCACTTACACAACGGTTATGCACATCAGCAGAAATTTCATTCTACTTCAACAGTTTATATCAGAATGATGGAGAAACAGCTAGGAAAACGAATTATCTGAAACCCAATCTGAACTGCAACTTAAATTCATGGGTAGAAGGATGTGAGCCAGGATGGTCATGCAGTGTTGGACAAAATGAGAAAGTCAGGCTTCAAGATTCCAAGTCGATGCCTGCTAGAACTATTAACTGTCGCCCTTGTTGTGCGGGTTTCTTTTGCCCTCGTGGTATAACTTGCATGATACGTAAGTACCTCCGTATATTGGTGCACTCTTGGAAGTTATTCATTACTAGCTCTGGATTTTTTTAATTCTCTCTTTTTGGTGTTTTCATTCAGTTTTTTAGTAGTTATAATTGCAATAGCTATAAGTAACCGTCCATGATTTATAGGGTTACTAACCTACTATGATAAAGAGCACTAACTTCATTGAAATCAATTCCTAAATTCTGTCTTATATCTTGTTTGTACTATTTTTGCGTGGAATCTCATGTAGTTTGTTAATTCTCATTTTCCAGTAAAAAAATGATGTAGCTCCAGGCATGCATCATACATGATAAATTGTCCACTCATTTTCCAAACACACAAAGTCTGATAACGTAATACCCTATCTTAGTTCACAATGGCTGATGATCATTATTAATTAAGCCCATCTTAACTCTAAAAAATCCGCAGAGAGTTACTTTCTTGAGATATTGTGTTTGTTCATTAACAAGCAAAGGGAAGCATTAATGCTTGTTAAGACTGCAAAGATTATGAAAAGATCCGTCATAGCTATATAGAAATACCTGAGAGCTGTCTTTCTTCATCAGAGATTATTATTTTGTCTATCCGTAAATAACAGGAAAATAATGAAAATTCATTAATTCTGTAAGGATTTAAATCTTTATGCATTTGGATATATTAGAAAAAAATGGAATATTGGAAAAAAAATTAGAAAGAAGAAACTGGAACTAAATAAGAAGGCAATATTTAGGGAAAATGTTCTGTGTTCTTGATGCATACATCGTGTGCATCTGGATGTGTTGGCAGACAATTATGACAAGAGTGCTTATCATAGGACCCTATGTAATATCTTATTGCATGATTTAGCGGGTGGAAGGTTTTCTTTCTAGATTCACGGATATGCTGTAGCCTTATCTTGAAATTTCATCAGAATTGAAGTCTCAAATCCTTGGTCTTTGTACCAAAAATCAGGTGGTTAATATATATATATATATATATATATATATATATATATATATATATATTTATATATATATATATATATAGAGCAAGACTCCTATGAACTTAAGTTCATAATGAATAGTGGTGCACTAACTTTTCTAACCAACGATCTTGCTTTGGGATCCGTGAAAGATATAAAACCCACTTTGAGATTTGTGCATCACAAATCTCAAGACAAGATGAGTGGATAAAAAGTTGGTGCACCACTATTCATTATGAACTTAAGTTCATAGGAGACTTGCTCTATATATATATATATATATATATATATATATATATATATATATATATATATATATATATATATATATATATATTGCCTTTCCATCACATGAACACAAAATGACAATCTAATGGCAAGGTTTTACTTCAGTGTTCTATAACATTCAAGACCAAGCAACTTAGTTAATGGTGATAAGATAGTGCTCTACAGTTCTAGTTGCTGGCTGAACTCAAATCTGAGATATGAGGATTGTATTTTAATTCCTCCATTAGTAGGCTTTAGGTTGCTCTACTTTACAGAGGGATTGTTCCATTCTTAAGTAGAGGTGTTTAAAAACCACATCATGCAATATCAGTCAGATACGCTTGTCGGTCTATACTCTTTAGTCTTAATCATTTGGATTGCTTTCACACAGCTTGATGTCTGTTAGATATAGCAGTTTTTTACATGGATAATATTTGCTTGCACTATTTTTGGAATTTCCTTGACTTGTGCTCGTTGATACTGTTGGATATGATGGAGTGTTGTGTCTTCTTATTTATATTGAGGGTTAAAGATGCAGTACTTTCTACTTAGTTATCCATTTTTCTTGAATGACATTTCTAATCTTTGTTTCCTTTTTTTTAAAATAAAGCTTGTCCCCTGGGTGCATATTGTCCACTTGCAAGTCTTAACAACGCTACTGGTCTTTGTGATCCGTAAGTTGGTGCAGTTTCATTTTTATCTTCTTTTTTGCTGAGCTTTTTTCCCAAAAAAAAAAGAAAATAAACATCGTGCCACATGAATGTACAAGTTATTAATCATGTAGATACCAGTACCAGTTACCTCGCGGACAGCCAAATCATACTTGTGGAGGTGCAGATATGTGGGCTGATGTTACAAAAAGTAGTCAAATGTTCTGCCCAGCAGGATACTATTGTCCCAGCACCATCAAGAAAATTTCTTGTAGTAGTGGGTATATTATCTTATCTATCCACCACCCTTTCATCCATCATTATTTAAGTTCTATCTCTATTATTTATCCTTTTGCAATAAAAAACTAGATACAAGGATACATTATGTCGGATATTTCTTAGATATTAAATATGTTTGGGTTTATAATTAGTTAGCTACTACTTACAATATATTTTCTGGACTTTTCAGACACTACTGCCGGAAGGGCTCTATTTCTCAAATCAGTAAGTTCCACTTCTGACTACAATTTATTTGCAATTTTTAGGTAATTGAATCTTATTTATTTCTATATGATCGAGAGAATTGACGTGATCTAGAGTATGCCGAAGGCACAAACTTGTTGTCTTGTGGGGTAGGGCAATTACATTTGATGTTATACACGAGAATTATCTTCTTGGTAACTTTTGTTTTCTTTTTACCTGGCGGAACAAGAACAACATCTATAAAACTATAACCACACTGTTAGCCCATAGACTGCCACATTTATTCACTATTTTGGCCTGGATACCCTATTGAGGATGAATCTCCTTGCTATGAGTGCCATCTGTTATTCATTAATAAGATTCTGTAACTCCTTTTAGTCATCTTCTTAAGGAGAAATTTAACTATTTGACACAATATTTAACAAATTGATGGATTTGCATGATCTCTGGTTGCCTTTGGATTTCCCTTCTTTAGGATTAAGACAGCATGTGAGTAATAGAGCCTATTGAGTATTAACACCACATGCTCAAACTGACTGAGTACCTAGAGTAAGATTGCTATGGTCAAATTTCAGAAGTCTTGTTAAAAAGTAATGGAATGCCTTGTCAGTTTCAGGTTTCATGGTCACCTGTTTACTTTCACTTCCAATAATCTTGTTTTGACTCATGCAACTCTTACTAGTACATCCTCTGTTATCTCCCATTGTCTCATACATCCTCCTATTTGGGCTTGTTTTACTCTGAATAGACTTTAAAAAAGGTTCTTATGGTTTATATATCACCTTAATACAGGTCTTACATTAGATGTATCATGTATTGGATGATCTATTATTAAGATGACATCTTATGTTAGCCTTTTTAATGGTTGTTTGGTTGCCCAAAAAGCCAAATAAAACTATTATAGGAAACCTATTTCCTATGATAGTTTTTTTTCTTTGTTTGGTTCTCATCTTGAAACCAAGAAGAAATGTGACGTGACACCTTCCTATTGGATGATGTAATCCAAACTTTAGTAAACTCATTTCATGGGTTTTTTTGAGGAAGTTGCTGGAAACCATTTTTGATGGTTTCCTCCCCTATTTTCTTTCTAAGAAACCAACCAAATGGGCCGTTATTGGAAAAATGGTCTTCCTATTTCAGCCATGCCTTCACATAATTTCCTCTGCATTATATCCCCTTAATTTCCACCTTAGAATGCTATATTAGTTCTTTCATTCTAAGTTAGATGGACATGTTTCTCTACCGCTGCGAGATCTCTGATACTCTTGACAAGGTCGCCATATTTGTCGGAACATGCTGCTATACCCCTAGTTCAACTGCTTCTAAGGTCACTTGAGCTTGGTGGCTGGCATGTAAACCTAACTCTTTCAATAAACCCTTTAGAGGTTTTTATCCTCTAAACACACTTTAAAGTTTAAATATAGACATCTTTCTTCTTAGACTTCAAATAGTGAGGCACAAAGGTTGTGGTGGAGGGGTAGGTTTATTAGTGATAATACTGAATTCATATGAAATGTGAACTCTCCGTCTATGGACATTAACGTTCTATATAATTTAATTTGACAAGATCGAGATCTCTTTACCTCTGGATAAACTGAATGATCTCTCTCTTCATGGATATCCAACATGACTACTGGATTCCCATCTCCTTTCACTTACAACATTAAAGCACATTACAATAGAGGGTTCCATTTTTTCTCAAATAAATTTAATTACCCGGAATCTCAGTCTAGGACCATAAGGGTGGCCATAGTGAAGTTACTTATCCACACTTTTAAATTAGGAAGCCTGCCTGTACATTGACAATTATAATATCATAGAAAACACCTTTATCTTCTTTAATGTACCTAACAATCATATGCCTTCCTCTGATGTATCACAGGATCTTATTAGAAAGGTTAGAGAAGTTTGGTTTCTTTCTAGCAACCGATGTCTTTATTCTTCACAATGTTTTCAATCACCGTGTTATGCTTAGCTAGTTTCTCAGACCCTCCAATATACTCTACATCACCTAGCTACTACAGACCACCTCCTTGAGGCGAGTTAATAGTTGATTTTTTGGCCAACTCTAACCAAATAGCCCATCATTTTATGATGATACGTATAAGACTTTCTCTAACGGAAAATTGGCATATTTGATGTACATGATGAATTCAACGTGCATGTCCATCCATTTCCATCACTTGCAAACTCATAAATCATTATTCACCTTACAAATATGTAAAAAGTTACATTTGACAAAGTGTAGCTATTTTGTAGATCATTTTACTAAAATTTGATTTTTCAATATGAATAAAAATCCAATACATTCATTTATGAGTCAAATTGATCCACTCGATGTATTAGATGGAACAAAGAGATGGTAGAAGAGAATTACAACTGCAAGAACAAAACTCAAAGATAGATTTTTGGTGGAGCGAGCAATGCTCTACTCCTAAGATTTTCTTGTATTGCTTCTAGACTAACTTGATTTATAAATTGCAATTCATCTCTTTAAATAGATATCTCAAATCCGAATGGCACTCTGATTATGACTACTATATGAACTGGACTTGCTATTTAAACAGAATTCTCCTGTATAGTTACAATTTAAACAACACCTAATATGAATAGGACTACAACTCCTAATTAATTAGGACTCCTTTTAAATCTGTAATTACAAACTTTTAATGAAGATAGGACTCTATGTAATTCACATCCCACATACTTCTAATCATAATAGGACTCATGCGCCAAATCACAAGAGGACTCATACTCCTAATTATAATAGGGCTCGTACTCCTATTACAAATAAGACTCATGCTCTTAGTTGTAATAGGACGTGTACTCCTAATTACAATAGGACTGGTGCTCCTAATACAAATAGGACTCAATACTCCTAGTTATAATAGGACTTATATTCCTAGTTGTAATAAGACTATAAGGTGCTGCAATTTCAGTCTCTTGATGGAATACAAGCATCCTCCTAGATCAATACTCTCTTGTTTTGGAAGAGCGAAGCCCCGCAAGCTCAGAACTTTAAGTGGGGAAGCTCATGCTTCCATTTCTCGTCATTGTACCATTTCGCTTGGTTTGACAGTTGACCTTTCTGTCTGATCCTGTGGGTAATGATTCTTCCTTACATTGTCCCACGATCTTTCTGCTCCAGAATGCATTCATCCTTAAGCGGCTCATTCTTAATGAACAAATCATAAAGTGGTGGGAGTACAACAGTGGGCTCATCCTCTTCATCTAACGTGGAAGGCTCAAATGACTTCAAATTTTCAGCATTGATGACAGAGTAAATTTGCATATATGTGGGCAACTCGAACTGATAAGCATTATTTTCATATTGTTTCAAGATTTTAAATGGATCATATTGAATAGGGTTGATTTTCTTTCCTTCACCCTTTAACCTCTCCTTGTTCAATCGGAACCAAACTAAATCACTCACTTTGAATTCTGATTTAACTCGATGATTGTCATGCCGGTCTTTATACCTTTATTGAAAGCGCTGCAATTGCACTTCAATCTCCTCGTTCTCTATAATGGAATGTCGATACTTCCTCAAATTCATAAGAGGGGCACCAGAAATTTACTCAATTTGATGCTCGATAGTAAGTTGGGTGGCAAGCCCCTTGTCTCCTAGAGTAAATCATCATACCCGTTCAGAACATCCTCAATCTCCTCTCCTTGTCTACTATTACTTGACAATAAGGTGTGTGAGACATTCACTTCCTACTTTGACTGAGTAAATAGTACAGTGATTTTAAAATAGGCTGATTTTATTGATTTATCTCCGATATATATGGTTTGGGTCATGGTCGATACGATTTTTACAAAAATATGTTGCATATTATTTTTGGCCAATTTGTCCCGAAAAAAAATACATCATAGTCTAGAAGGCCACATGTGGCTCAAGGAAAAGTCTGTATCAAATAACTACTTAGAAGAACTGATAGGAAAAAGGTGATCACTGTCACTAGGCTTGCTCCTCAAAATACCATTGATCCTGTGAAGAAAGAACAATCCCCGAGTCTAGGGTACGCAAACCCCAGGGGAGTCAGAAAACTCCCAACAAGTATGTAAAATGAAAAAATTGTGCGCGTGTAAGTGTATGCGACAAATGTAAAGAAAAGATAAAATCTGTATTAAAGGTGACACAAAAAATGCTGCTTGTAGATATTAAGATAAAGTCTATCACAAGGCACACAAGCCTATTATATTTTTAGTAGATGTTATTTGAACTAGAGGAGTATATGTTCATGTATATAAATCAGGTTCCCGTAAACCATCCTAGGAATACAGCTTCAAGTCAAGTGTTGGCCCTTGGCCCTTGTATATGTAACTCAGGATATCAAGAATGCACATGAGCCCGCTTATATACACTTTATATTCTCCGTCCAATTCTCCTTTATTAAATCCCATTTTTATCTGATTAATCTTAAGTGACTGTGCATGAAATGTTGTGCACTAACCACAGAGTTACCGTGGAACGGCTTCCGTAAAACTATGGAAAATAACCGTGACCCAGAATATGTCTAATCAAGATGGGTGCATCGTCTAGTCGATGTTATTTTAATAATAGCCAAAGAAAACCTCACATCGAAACGTCAATGTCGAGGATGTAGTCATGATATAATAGCACGCTTATGAATCATATTTTGACGGAAGTCGTCTTCATGCACAGTCGACCCTATTAAATGTCACTAGGTGATCCATCATGTCATCAGGTGATCAAATACACCATCAAGTGATCAAACATATCCTCATTTATCTTAATAAAAAGGAGAAAGTAAATAAATAACGTAATTGTTTAATATCACACTGGGTCAATCGGGTCTAGTTTATAGCATAAAGACTCAACAAAACTTATTTTGTGAGCTAAAAACCCCAAAGAGACTCTAGTCCAAAAATAATGATCAAGGGATATGAACTCATGACAATTATGATGTAACTAAAGACACCTAACCACTTGATCTAAAGTTTACTTACGTAAGAAAAATGTAGAGAAGCCATCTAAATGTTAACCTCGGTTCTTGGGTGTAATCTTCATGGATAAAAATGTATAAAATAAGTAAGTTGATAATAAACATTTGAGAATAATATAATTTTCTACTCACACAGATTCCATGATCGAATTAAATAAGTAATAAGTAATATTATTATTTGGAAAAAGAATAGGGTTGTTGAAACTAACTGTAATTAGAAAACCATTTGAAGTCTTCATAAAAGTTACTTTGTTAATATGATAGTTTAATATTTATGAGCAGAATTTGAAACATAAAAGAAAATTACCTGTTGAAAATATGTCATTAGCTAGAAGCCAAATACTTTTAAAACCCTACAGTATATTCCTTGAAACTTTAGAATTTGGATCTAAAAATAATAATAGTTTACTAGGAAGTATAATATAAACCCTTGATGTACCCAAACGATTTGAAGGAAAAACATACAGAACATCATAAGGTATATTACTTCTAGGCTGGGCTACCTTTACAGTAAGATTTTTACATATCCACTAAATTTGCATAAGAAAATATTTAGCATGTAAAACATTAATTAAGTAATAACAATCAAGTAATATACTATTTGAAACCTCTGGTATATTAAGAAAAATGATGGAATGGAAGACCTGTTTGTGTCAAACAGTACCTCACCAAAACACAGACATGGCTATATGCTAGCTATTACCCGAAATACACCCAAGTACAGTTTGCATATTGAGAACAAGGATCGATATTCAAATAATTAAGCACTTAATCCATGTACCAGGATAAAATAGAATATTAATTTTTATAAGAAGCCTAGGCGTGAATCATTAACAGGCATAACACTATACTTTCCTACTTAACTCATAAAAGTAACAATGAAAATTTAATAGCTATGCATGATTTTTAAGGTAGCAAAAGATAGTGTAGACATGCATCCTAAACCAGAACTTCAATTTAATATAAAACATGGATTTTTTTCTAATCTAATGTTGACGTAAAAGTTTAAAGAGGAAATTATGCTTGCCGATTTGCCGAGTAAAGACTCTCTCTTTCTCTCTCTCTTTCTCTCTTCTCTTTCTCTCTCTCTCTCTCTCTCTCTCTCTTTCTCTTTTTTTCGTGAGAAGAGGAATGAAGGGGAGTTTTTATAGAGGTTAGTTGGGGGTTAGTGGGTTTTTAGTGGGTTTAGTGGGGAGTTTAGTGGAGATTAGTGGGGGGTTTTAGTGGGTTTTAGTGGGGAGTTTAGTGGGTTAGGTATTACATCCCCGATGACGAGGATCCAATATGAATTTTGGCCATCCAATATATTTTCAAAAACTGATATTTAAAACTTTGAAATAGTAGCACAATCTTTTTACTGGGATTCACCATATGTTTTGATTACTTATCTTTGTTCTTACTAGCATTGATAATGAACTACTTGCAATTCTTCACAAACTTATACTTCCTCAACATTTGATAATGTGTAGCATCTCGGTCCCACAAATAAGGAATACCAAGTATCACAGAACAGACATCAAGTGGGATGTCCTCACATGTTACCTCATTAATGTACTTGTTTGTGATTGCAAAGTTGAAAGTGCGCTGCTTGGTAATGTGCATCTCCACGTCTTTTTGAATCCATCTCAAAGGATATGGTTTTGAATGTGGTGTTGTAGCTCATCCCATCTTGGCCACCAAGCCTTCTGAAATAAGATTCTTTAAACTGCCCGAATCTACTATTGTTTTGATCACACTCTTCTTCACTTGCATTTTCAGATAGAAAAGCTCCTCTTGCATCTTTGAATCATCATGAGTAGAGTCGCATGTCTTCATCATCAAAGCAATCTTCTCATCGGCCCTTTTGTAGTTCTGGCAACTCTTCAGCGCCACCAACATGCAGTGTGGACTTTCCCTTGCTTCTTCAATCATCTTTCTTATCGCCTCGCAGGTTCAGCTCAGGATGAAGTACCTAACACTTATCCTTTGTGTGACCACTTTTATCACAATGATCGCATAAATTCTATCGAGTTACATTAGATTGCTTCTTACTTGATTCCCCTTGCTTTCCCTTGTTCGAATCCGACTTCACTTTCAATTTGTCATACTTCCTGAAATTTTTACCGTTATCCCCTCCCCTTCAATTGCAGTTGCCTTCTTGCTAATTTCCTCAATATTAGAGACTAAAAATAACTTCAAGTCCTTTCGAATTGATTCATGCAATCGTCCAATGTACTTCATCAAGATTTCCTGCTCGTCTATTGGTAATCGTAACAAGATAGCTTGCTTATGAAACTCAGTGGTATACTCCTGCACCGATTAATTATACTTTTATTTAAGATATTGTCATCGGATCCATCGGTCTTCTTTGTGCCCCACAGGGTAAAACTGCTTGCGGATAATGGCTTTGAAGTTCTTCCAGTTTATAATAGACGCGTTGTGATTTTTCATGAAAGAATTCCACAAAGTCAATGCATGACTTATTAATTTTAGCCTTGCAAAACAAACTTTCTGCTCTGAGGTATAGTCATAGATTGTGAAATATGTCTACAACTGATCTATCCAGCTATTTAGCTTTTCTGCATCAACCACTCCATCGAATACAAGAATATCAATCTTGGCCTCCACTTTGAAAGGTTGCATGGTTAGAACCAAAACTAGTAGAAGTAGTTCCTTTCTCTTCTTTTCCCCATCTTCATCATCTGAAACTACTCCTTTCTTCGATTCAGCAAATCTAACATCTTTTGCAGAATCTTCAGTGTTTGGTTTAGAAGAAGAGGGGTTTGAACTTTGAAGAAATCTAAAACAAGACCTTTGCCATCGTAGTCGTCAAAGAATCCACACGTACCTCCAATCTAGCTATCCGTGATGCAAGATCGTCTTCTGCCATCTGTTGATATATTTGACGTTGTTGTCAGCTGAGCACTTGATGCGATCAAACTCTAATGTCATATGATCTTTGTCGAGTTGTGACCATGCACAGTAAACCCCACGATAGGATCTTATTGGTCTGATACCAATTGGTCCACCCGACTTATTGGATTGAACAAAAAAAATGTAGAAGAGAATTACAACTGCAAGAACAAAACACAAAGACAGATTTTTGGTGGAGCGAGCAATGCTCTACTCCTAAGATTTTATTGTATTGCTTATAGACTAACTTGATTTACAAATTGCAATTCATCTATTTAAATAGAGATTAATGTGAATAGCATTATGATTATAGCTACTATATGAATTGGACTTGCTATTTAAATAGAATTCTTCTACGTAATTTCTATTTAAACAACACCCAAGATGAATAGGATTACAACTCTTAATCAATTAGGAGTTGTAATCAAGATGAATAGGATTACAATGCCTAATCAGATGAATAGGACTCCTTCTAAACTGAATTACATACTCCTAATCAAGATAGAATTCTATGTAATTCGATCCTACAAACTTCTAATCATAATAGGACATGCTTCAAATCACAAGAGGACTCATACTCCTAATTACAATAGGACTCATACTCCTAATACAAATAGGACTCATACTCCTAGTTGTAATAGGACTCATACTTCTAGTTACAATAGGACTCATACTCCTAATACAAATAGGACACAATACTCCTAGTTATAATAGGACTCATACTCCTAGTTGTAATAAGATTCTACAAGGTGCCGCAATTTTAGTCTCCTTGATGGAATAAAAAGATCCTCCTGGATCACAAATATACGTATATTAGGATAAATATGCCTTAATTGTCATGTCTTATTGTCATTTGGACAATTGCAGTGTTTTAACACCTTGTCTCATAACTATGTTTGAGTTTGCAAATCATACTTTAGACATTAACTTATTGGGTATTCAGTACCTTCCCTCTAAGGATATCACCTTTTTCAGTCCAACTTGTACTGTATAATTGTTCTTTCTATTTTAATGATGTATTATTTAGCATAAATAGACTTATAAAACTATAAACTGAGAGAGGTAAATTTACCTGTCTGGGATTGCCTCCCTTTAATTTTAGCAATTTCTGCAGATTTGTTACCGCTTAGGTATTCCCATTTAGGTGGGCTAATTATTTGTTACCACTATGTTACACTTCACCCTTAAGCTTAATCTTATTGTTTGTTCCAAATATGCTAGCTCTGATTTGTTGTGACCCATGTTACCTAGATACTTCTATGTAAAGCCGCACTCATGTCCGACACATACCTGCCCGTACTTGCATCGACACTTCCTTGGATAGTCCTTGAACATATGCATATATTTATTCAGGGTGTGTACTCAATTATACCATACATGTTTTAATATAACACTTGCCATACACTTCTTGTAAGTATATCCTATATTTTACATCCACTTCCTGAAATTCATTGGAAGTGAGTCGGGTTCATTTCAATTCATACATAGTTTAAAACTATGATTTTAAATGGCCGTTTGGGTATGTAGTTAAAAAATGAGCAGCTTTCTAATTTATAATCTACACAATAATGGAAACAAAGAAATATTATTGGAATTTTAATTCTCATGACCATTGGATGCGAAAGTGATATTGATCTTCTTTAAGTTATTAATTTCAATATATATATATATATAGTAAATCTCCTATAAACTTAAGTGGATAGGAGTTATTTGTCCACCAACTTTTTTATCTATTGATTTTGCATTGAGATTTGCGCTAGCATGTGATACAAATGAAGGCACAAATCTCAAAGATAGCATTGATGTGTAGCACAAATCTCAAAGCATAATGAAGAGATAAAAAGTTTGGTGGACAAGTGCTCCTATCCACTTATTTATAGAAGATTTACTCTATATATATATATATATATATATATATATATATATATATATATATATATGGAGAGGGAGGGAGAGAGGGAGCACTGTTTTAAAAAGCCTTTGCCTAGGCCCAGGCGGTACCTAGGCCGCCTAACTAGCGCCTAGCATCTAGGCGGTACCTAGGCTGCCCACCTAGATTTTGGGAGTGTTTAGGGAACATTGTCTGCTTACGTAGACTGCACCATTTAACCCTTTATCGTGATTTTCTGTGTTGCAGCCTCCATGTCCTCCAACCTCCAAACTCTTTTAACCTCCAAATATGAACACCTCCACTACCTCCTCCGACCTTCAGCAAAACCTCTTTGACCACCACTTAAATGAAGAAAGAAATCCGCCTAGACACCAGTTCGGCACTTAAGCTTTCTATAATATTGATATTTACTATTAATTATTATAATTAAAAAATAAAAAAAGAAAATCTCCTAGGTTCTAAGTGTCGGGTCCAATGCCTAGGCCTCCTATCGCTTTCTATAATCTTGTTAGTTATTATTTTGGCTATTTAGTATTTAAGTATGCATAGTATATTATGGATCTAAGATTGCTATCTTTTTCTTTTTTTTTTGCAAATTTATATGAATTTAATACATATTTTTCTCAATTATTATAATTAAATAATTTAAAAAATAGTCAAACGCCTAGGCATACGCCTAGGTGTCTAGGCGCTAGGCGCTGGCTCAAACGCCTAGTTCGCCTAGCGCCTTCTGTAACATTGGGAGGGAGGGAGCCCTAAACCCTTCATCGCCGAAACCTCAATCCGACGTCGAAATTCGGCGGTGAATGCTCCATCGATTTTCCTACAGAGGAAGCGAAGGAGCAGAGCACTTTATTTTTAGGGCACGATTTTGCCCTAGACTTGGCAATCTGTTTTTTTTAATTTGGGCATAACAATTGGATGATCAGCTTTGGCTTTTGGGTTCTAAACTCAAGTCTGAAAGAGTAAGATTTTAAAAATCAGCATATCGGCCGATATTTGGAGACCGACATATCAGCCAATATGTCCCGATATTTGTCCTCAAAATGCCATACGACTTTGAAAGCATGATATCGAGGCATTGGAGCTCCCAAACTGACATGTCGGCCGCCATTAAAAACCTTGATTGCCGGAGTGATGACAACATTATAGCGCTACAGGGCCCTTTGTCTTGGAGTTAATTGTGGACTATATCCCTATTGATCTATCATACTAAAATGAACCCCTTGGTTGTCACTTGACAACCTCTTAGACAGCTGACTTTTGAACTTCTATAAATTAATTATTGGATTAATTGTAGATTGACCTCATACTATTGCCCGATTGTGGATAGACCCCCTGTAGTTCTATTGTTGCAGATAGACCCCCTGAGTGAATATGTTCCACTGTTTTGCCCTCAGAGAAAAATAAATTATTTTTGAAAAATAGACCTCCTAACGTAAAAGAGTCAAAAACATTTTAGTCATTGGTCTCACCGCAAGTGGGCGATAGTACAGGCATCTAGCCGAATTAACCCTTAATTATATATAGATTTTCTTGCAACCTACTATCTTCTTCTTCTCTCCCTTTCATTGATTGTGATGGGTTCCAAATTTATAAGTTTTTTAATTATAATTATTTTATCTAATTTATAGTATAACTTTTAGAGTGAAAGTAATATACAACTATCAGTCATACTCAAAATATTGCAATTTATGTCATAATACTAAGTCTTGTGCATTGCACTAGGTAAACCTAGTTAACCACCATTCGAGCATTCTTAGGTATGTCATATGCTCCTCCCCCAGATAAGAGTCACAAATCATGGGCGCTAATGTCCTTAATTTGCTCCAGGAATAGCATTGAAGCATATTGCAACAGGTATAAACCTGGAGATTAACTCAGTCTCCTAGTTGTGGATCGTGGTTTTGTCCTTGTAGCACCTGGGTAACGTGCTGGCTTCTGGGATGCTTCTCTGACCATTCCTGCAGGACCATATGACTGGGGTCTTGCATTATCACTTACCCTTGGGTATTTACCAAACCCTTTCTTGAATGCTGTTCATGGGTCCTGAGTCATAAGTCTGTGAGCTACCTAGTTGACTACCTTGTATGTGATAGTCTGAGGCTCCCAGGTATTTACCAAACTTTTTTCTGAAATGCTTTTTGACGCAGGACAGGACGAAGGAAAATACTAATGTCAAATGAATCAATCAATCACACGGATGATAACCTAGACAACAACTTAGTGCATGCAAGTAGTCATGTATGAAAGAGTCTAACAAGATCCTAAATATGGATGCAATCCAACTATATGCATGCGAAGATCATTCAAACAAGATTCATATATAGAGAACAATAACCAATGATATTCATAAATTGACTACAAGTTCTATAGCGTTACAGGAGCAAGGTTTGGATGTGCGATTATGATTAGAGATCACCTGAGGGTGTAAGGAACTCACACCAAATCGTACAAGATCCGAATCAGAACTGAGTCGAAAGATCCGTTGCAAACTCGATGAACTAATCCACGAAATTGAAGAAGCTAGTCCTCAACTACTTAGATTTGACGTTATCACACACCTATAAACAAAGAGACAATTATTTCACAAAGCAATCAACTTAGATCTGAAGTAAATTTAGCAAGTATAGGGTTTTGAGAGAGCTCTGTTGAAGCTACTGTTTATGCAAACAGTTTCGGAGGGCGTGGACAGCAATCGCTTGCTGTGAACAGTGATTCGGGGTCGTGAACAGTAATTCGATGCTTGACGAAGGATTGGGCAGCCGCAAACAGTGGTTTGGCGGTTGTGAACAGTAATCAATGCTGACAAAGGGGTTACTGTTCACATGAACTGTGATGGCGAGATCTTGAAAGGAGTTAGGATTTGTTGAGTGGAAGGTTGGATATGAGTTGAGGGTGTAATGAAGGGCTGTGATTTTATTAGAGCAAATAAATGAAATGGGCTTCACACCCGGGCTTCACACCCTTACAACAATTCACATGCCAACTCTAGAAATCTGAAATTCTTATTCAATCAAGTCTGCCTTCTCTAGAGGCTTACATCCCTTATTTAAAGAAAACAAAAGGCAACAATCTTTCTAAGGAAGAAAATAAAAATCCTCATAAAAAGAAAACTAAAATCCCTAACAATCAAATTAAATCCAATAAAATCCTCATGACAATCCAATATGATCTCAAAGCATCAAACTCAATTTCTGGAAATCTGATTCATATTTTCTTCTTTCTCACATAGACTTTCCAAGGATTCCCATCACTTTTTTCATGGGCCCCGAGACATACAATTAAAAAAAGTCTGTGAGTTAATCTGGATGGCTACCTTGCATGTGATAGACTGGAGTGGGGAGATAAGCAGCAATTAGCATTGGTTTTATTTATTTATTTATTTATTTTTATTTTTTATTTTTCGCAAACTGCAAACATGTCCATTCGAAATTCAGTAATTTGATAGAATTTTACGCCTGTTTTAAAAGATCAGTCCCTGAGATGAACATGAACCCATGCTGTAATCCCACTGTAGTTCCCTTAAATGAAGCTTTCATTACAGTACTAAAGACTTAATTAACTTTTTATGTTATTCTGCTTCTTTTTGAGTAGGTGAATTCTTTGCGTAGTTCCTTATTTCGACTTCTTCAGGAGAAGCAGGCCATGAGATGAACATGAACCGATGCTGTAATCCCAGTGTAGTTCCCTTAAATGAAACTTCCATTACAGTATTAAATATTTAATTAACTTTTATGTTGTTCTGCTTCTTTTTAAGTACTAAATCGTGAATTCTTGTGTAGTTGCTTGTTGTGACTTCTTCATGGAGAAACAATTTTGACATTCTTGATGCAATTTTGCACAATATAAATGCTTTTTTATCATGGTAGATCTATTGCTATAAGCTCTTTATTTTTGTTGTTTGCCTTAATCTTCTTGTTTCCCATTCACATTTAGATCAAAATTGAAATCTTGTATTATATACTTAATGTATTTACTTAATGGTAGTGCCCTGCTGTGTTGTATACTAGCTTTACAGGTCTGTATTTTACTATATATATTATTTGTAGCTATGCTACTTTCCCTTTCCATATGTTTTTACTCGTGTATTCATCTCCCGACTCCTAGCTTGGAAGAAGTTAGAATTTGTTTGATGTGTAGAAAATTGATTTAATTCTTCCTTGCTTTTGAACATCTTTGTACTTAAGGCACGTGTTTGATTTAGCTATTGTCTAATTGTATGATCTTTATTTGATTGTGGATCTACAGGTTGTTTTTACAAGAGCTCCTGTAAGCCAAATTCTGAAAATCAAAATATTACTTTATTTGGAGCCTTAGTCATGGTAAGCATCTTCCAATTTACTTGTCATTTAATTTGAATAACATTTTGTTTTCAAAGTTGGAAATCTACGATCCATTGTCCTACTATAACGCGGAATTCTAGTTGTCGTAATCTATATGCTGGAATACGTTTATGATGGTAATATACTTCCTTGGATAAGAATCCTTTGTGGCAGTGAGATTGTTGATATAATTCTCACTTGTAGGCTTCTAGATATCTTTAAAATCTGGAACTTCGTTGTACAAGTCCTTAGTAACTTCAAAACAAACAACTTTTATTTGCAGAGAGAACAACGGAGCATTGTCATCGACTTCAAGCATCTGTTACACAGTTTTGTATGCTGGTTTATTCTTAAGTAGAAATGAAGAAGATTGAATCAATTTACTCAAAACAACATATCGTCGATTGAGCTTCTGTTGAAAAGTTTTAGTGCTTGGTTATCTCATGACCAGAGTAGAGAACACACACCTTGAAAATAAATAATAGATCCAGTTATCCAAGGCATGTAGACTTGCGTATGTGGAGTCCTTGAGCTTTGCACCATCAAGCTTTTCACTAGAGAAGCTAATTGGCTGTCCTTCTTGTCTAAGCACTACATTTGTGCCAAACTGCCAACATTAGAAGCATCATATCGATCTTGGATACAAGCTCAATTTACAAAGAGCCAATAGGTGCTTTGATGATCTTTTTCTTTAGTGATTTAAAAATCATTCGTGCATTGTAGGTCAATTTGAATGGCTCACCTTTCATGCATTTGATGATTGGTACTGAAATAGAACTCAAATCTTTGATGAATCTTCTATAACAGGAACTAGGCCATGACAACTTTGAACTTAATGGAGAGTCTTTTGTGTGACCACCTTGTATTGGCTTTGATTTTGCTAGAAACCATCTAAATGCCTTTTAATTAATACCACATAACTCAAGAACACCACCTTTGCTAGTAAGTAGTTAACTTCTTGAGTTGTAAAGAGCCTTTTTATCTCTTAAAAGTTAAGACTTCAAACACTTGTTGTAAGTGCAATAGAGACTCCTTACTTTTGCTGTATACAATGATGTCATCGAAGTACATGACAACAACTTGTTCAATGAATGATCTGGAGACTTGATTGGTGATAGTGCATCCAGAAGACTAAATGACTTATGTCCATGAGGAGTATTAAAAGAGGCTTCTTCTCATCTGTAGGATGCATCATATTTGATAATATCCACTATGGAAGTTAATTTACATTGAGATGCTTTATCCTGGTTTCAATATTTAAAAGATTTATACATTGTATGTATCATCTTCAATTGATGTTTATTGTTCTTATTAAAACTTTAACATCAATTTCTTACTTTCCTCTTTCATGTAAATTCTTGATTTCTGATTTTGCCCAATTCTTACTGCCTTCTTATTGTTTTGTTTCGAAAAAACTTTGGCGTTTTTTGCTGCTAAAGCTCACTAAAATTTGGCAAAGCTTAAGCTGTCTTCCCGCTTCGCTCCCACTTTGCTTTTCACAACATAGGTTGGATCCCACGTAGGTGATAAACCTGCTAAGATCTCGTCGGGGAGGACATCTGTAATTTTTTAGGGAGGAGTTCCAACCATCATAGCTTATGGAGACTTGGATGGTCCGTAGTTGATAGCTTCATATTGTCGACCATATGAAAGTAGCAATGACTTTCACAGTTCCTTCATCAATAGGTTTGAACGTTTGATATCTCTGCTGACTCTCTGACACTTCAGAGAGTTCTTGATACTTCTCTTTTCTGATTATGATAGCTTACAGAGACTTGGATGGTCCTTAATTGACAGCTTCATATTGTCGACCATATGTAGCAATGAATCTTTTCACAAATTCTTCAGCTATAATAGCATTGCATATTTTATTATCTAATGTGTTTCTTGTATGAAAGTTCACAAATCCTTCATCAATAATAGCGTTGCATATTTTTTCATGTATGAAAGATGTTATGGTGCAACAAATTATCATCCAGCATCGCTACAGTATAGCTTAGACTACTTCCTACCACCAAGGTCTTGCCTTCAGCTTGGACCATCTCTTCATCTTTTAGTTAAGTGATTTCTTGTTTTTCCTTAACTTCTTTATCCTCTTCCTCAACAAGGGATATGATCCTGCACTTTAGACAGTTGCAAGCAATAAGCCAAAGCCTGCTCATTTGAAACACTCATGAAGATTGAAGGTAGTATTGAGAAACTACCGAAGGGCAATGAAACTGGGATCCCACCGAAAAGAGATGGTGGATCTCAATGTGGAGAGCTGGTAGTGTAAATCACGGAATGATCTTTGTAAGACTGTAGTCCCCACTAAGATCTGAAGCTAGGAACTACAGTGCAGAATATCACCACCTTGGATTTCATCCAACTAACCAGGATACAACTCTAACTTACGAACTGAAGGAATCCGCCGTGGGAATTGAAGATAGAAAAAGTTAACTTCACACACAAAATGGCTTGGCTATAAATGAGAGCCAGATGAGGTCTTACAGAACATGAGACATTTGGACATTATTGACCAGTCTACCTGACTTTTATTCCCCAAACGAAAACAAGTAACGAACTATAATGCACAATAATTAGATCAAGGCAATATTTGTTTGAAAAAGCGGGTCCCACACTAATACTTTTGTCGGAAACAAATTACCATGTCAAAAAGTCTGGTTTATTTTGACAGGGTTTGATAGATAAATTTGTTGGATATTACTGCCATATAGCAAAATCCTTTGTCAGAATTTCTCTCCTTTCACTAGGACTTCAGGGAGAAAGTGATAAATAGACCCCACGTCTAACTTTCTATCCAACTTTCCATGCAAACCGACAAAAAACAGAAAAGAGGAATTTGTGTGATTTTAAACGCAAGCAAACCCCTCGTTTCTCAGCCAAACCACCCTTTAAAAAATTGATTCTTGAATGTTGAACTGCTTTCAGCATTAAGCCTACTTTCCAATGCTACAGACAGAGTCATTTGGAGTATTTTATACAGAGTTATAGTCAAAACACTGAAGAATGCAGTGCACATGCCTAGTGAATCTCAAGATGACTCTTGCTTTCTTTTCTGAATAAAGATAGCGGAATATCCACCTGCATCACGTGCCTGCTTCCTGTGGGCGTCGAAAATTCGCATACAAATTTTGGACTCCTGTGGAGCCTACTGAGTTTTATAACATTCCCCTAGACCAAAGTTTTGCCATTCTTTGCCAAATTATTTGGAAAATTTGTTATTTCAGCATCAATTTATCTCTAAGAATAAAGGCTTAGTGTTGTCTTGAACATGCCGATGTGTTTTTCCCTCTGTAATTATTCCATTACCAACAATTTTTTTGTGTTATTTGAAGTTATTGCAGAACTTTAGTTTTGTTAAAATTATGTTTATTTTTCAGTTTTTTAGCGGGTATTCATCTGAATTCCCTTTTCTTATTCCCCCTACAGGCTGCTCTATGCTTGTTGTTGTTAGTTATATATAACTTCTCTGGCCAAATTCTGAGTAATCGTGAGAGAAGGCAAGCCAAATCCAGGGAAGCTGCTGCTCAGTATGCGAGAGAAACTGTACAAGCTCGTGAAAAGTGGAAATCTGCTAAAGATGTTGCAAAGAAATCGGCAATTGGACTTCAGACATCATTATCTCGGACATTTTCCCGCAAGAAGACAACTAAGCAAGAGTCAGCAAGCAAAGCATCAAAGAAAAAGGAAGCAAGCAATTTGACAAAAATGATGCGTTCACTTGAAGAAAACCCTGACAATGATGAAGGCTTTAATATTGAAATAGGAAATAAAAACTTGAAGAAGAATGTTCCTACTGCTAAGGAAATGCATACTCGTAGCCAAATCTTCAAGTATGCATATGGTCAAATTGAAAAGGAAAAAGCCCAACAGCAGGAAAATGATGATCTAAGTTTTTCGGGAGTAATTTCCATGGCCACTGAAAATGATACAAGTACGAGACCTATGATTGAGATTGCTTTCAAAGACCTCTCGTTAACTTTAAAAGGGAGTAAGAAAAAACTCTTAAAGTGTGTGACGGGAAAACTTATGCCTGGCCGTATAGCTGCTCTCATGGGCCCATCAGGTGCTGGAAAAACTACATATTTAAGTGCTGTTGCTGGAAAAGCAACAGGATGTGATGTGACTGGTTTGGTTCTCATAAATGGGAAACAAGAACCGATTCGTTCATATAAAAAAATCATTGGTTTTGTACCACAAGATGATATTGTGCATGGAAACCTGACAGTGGAGGAGAATCTTTGGTTCAGTGCAAGATGCAGGTATGAAGTCAGTTTTACCATCACGTAGCATTTTTTCAATATTTATTTTTTAACCAATTATATTTACAATAGTAGACTCTGAGCAACCTCTGAAGGAAGAATCTTGATCCATTTTCTATGTTTTCTTTGTAGACATTGCTTTAAATTCATAAAGCTTTTTAAGAGAACAGAAATATCCATCTCTTGGTCCCGTCTCTTACAAGTTACCACTGAATATTAACCTTACTTCAAACCTCTGCTTAAACTAGTTTTGGCCTTAGGGTGGAAGTGGCATAATTAGGACCATATCACCGGACTTTCATGCATAAAGCTATTTTAATACTTTATATCTCGTTCTTTGGCATGGGGATCTCTCTTTGTACTTTCTTATTGATGTTATTTGATAGTTAGATAATTTCCTGAAATTAAAATCTTCTGGCTTTTATTCTGGAAAGCTAGAGTTGGCATGTTTTTTTTTTAATCAGTGCTATTTTGATGAGTTCCAGATGCATATCTATCCATTTGTTCATCTTATTTCCTTCAATTTTCAAAGTGATTACTTAATTTCCATCTTCAGTTGCTGGGACAAATTTCTATCTTTTCATCAATTATGCTAACTTCTTTGTTTTTCTCCCCCTCTCTCAGAAGCCTAATATACTAAGCATTGTTATTATTAGAACATCAACTACATGACCATATTTCTTACTGATGTTGTAGGCTTTCTGCAGACCTATCCAAAGCTGAAAAAGTTCTAGTTGTAGAAAGAGTTATTGAATCCTTAGGGCTGCAAGCTATCAGGGATTCATTAGTTGGGACAGTAGAGAAGCGAGGCATCTCTGGTGGACAGCGGAAACGAGTAAATGTTGGTTTGGAAATGGTTATGGAACCATCACTCTTGATATTGGATGAACCTACATCCGGTCTGGATAGTTCTTCGTCTCAGCTACTTCTTAGAGCTCTTCGTCGTGAAGCTGCTGAAGGGGTAAACATCTGCATGGTCGTTCACCAGCCCAGGTTGTTTAATATTCATTAGATTCCGCTTTTCTTAAATGTGTGATAATCCATCATTTTCTGTTTTGTCCTAAAAAACTTGTTCATAATGGTTGGTGGTATCATTGTATTTAGTCAGCAAACAGGAAAACTGGCGGGTATTCATGTGGGAGGCTATATTAAACAAGTAATTTCTAAGATTTGTTGAACATGAGTAATTTCCTAATGGAATTTCAATATTGACTATTTGCCATTTGCAATACCTGTATTGGCAAAGACTTCTGTTTCTCTAAACTAGGATATCGATGTAGATGGCCATTTCTTAAAATGTGATCTCTTATCAGAGCATGAGTGACCCCCTTTTGTTCAGATTTGGAGTATGCCAAGATATTTGAGAGCAACTAAGTGAGAACAAAGGTTAAAATTTGAAATCAGTGCTATGAGATGTGGCTGTTATTATGGGCTGAAAGGTGCTAAGATTGGAAGTATACTTAAATAGTTACAGTTGAAGTATCCTCCTATGGAAGATAAATTTTAATTAAAAATGTTCTCTGTCTAGCATAATATTTGACAGCATGAACATTTCTTTTCTGCTTTTATATTGTTATGAGACACTCCATGAACTAATGGCAAGCCATTTGCTATCTGCAGTTATACTCTATTCAAGATGTTTGATGATTTGATTCTTCTTGCAAAAGGAGGTCTTACAGTGTATCATGGATCAGTGAAGAGAGTTGAAGAGTACTTTTCAGGCCTTGGGATCAATGTCCCTGACCGTGTCAACCCTCCGGACTATTTTATTGACATCTTAGAGGGCATAGTTAAGCCTAACACAACCACAGGTATCAATTATAAGCAGCTTCCTCTGCGATGGATGCTACATAATGGGTATGATGTCCCTCGAGATATGCTACTTGATGATGCTGAAGCTGAATCCTCAGTTAGAGGCAGCGGAGCAGATCCTGCTGGCATTGACCCTGACGCACAATCTGTTGCTGGTGAAGTATGGGATAATGTCAAGGATAGTATGCAAACAAAAAGAGACGATTTAGGGTATGTATTTTCAAATCATGGAGACTTATCAAACCGCAGAACCCCAGGTGTTCTTACACAATACAAGTACTTTTTAGGAAGGTAAGTTTTAACAACGTATGTTTCGTCACTTGCAAGCTGTGTTATATACTTCATTTACATCATTAACATAATGAAAGTTCTTTGGATATGCTTTAACCTGTAATGAATTTCGTTAGTAGTAAATATCCTGTCATGTTCTTTTATTCTTATTACTTGCACACAAAAGATAAAGAAATCTTTAGGCAGACTACTTTTAATTTATTCTTTGATCTCCTCTGCTAACTTTCTATGGGTTTTTCATTCTTAGGGTTGGCAAACAGCGACTTCGTGAAGCTATGATACAAGGAGTTGATTATATTATTCTCGGTCTTGCTGGAGTATGCTTAGGGATACTTGCAAAAATGAACGATGATACCTTTGGGGCACTGGGCTACACATACACTGTCATTGCTGTTTGTAAGTTAGCATCACGTCTTCTGTCTTATGAGCTGTTTGTTTCCTCAACAGTGGAATTGTCTAATCATCAAACATGTTCTATTATGTTCAAGAAAAAGCCTCTTGTTTAATATTAGATTCTTGGCATGATTGGCTTTGTTGAGTGCACAAATTTAAAGCTTTAGTGACCAAAAAACCTCTCGTTTATTATGTGTTCCCACTAGTACTACTAACAAAAGCTCTTATCTTTTGTAATTTCAACGGAGATTATGAGGATCCTAGCGGTTTTTTATTTTTTGACCAGTATTGACATTTTATATGGATTTAGAAATTCTTTTTGTTTAATGCATTTCATTTCTAGACATTTCCTTTATTAAATTTTCGAAGAGGATAATACTAACTAAGCTATAAATCCAATGCTACTTTTGAGGTATAAGGAACAAAAGTGTGGGGTCATCTTGAATTGCTATAAAAACTAATGAGTCATCAATGGCCCTTGCTCTTTTGTTCTAGTAGTACAAAATTAGTTTGGGATTTGTAGATTAGTTATTACTGCTCTTTGAATGTGACAACTGTTTTATGTTGTTACTGTTTATTTCTTCATGAAACATTTGCCTGTCATATTTTCTTTTGATATACATCTGTAAGGGTAAGTTCTAAGGAATTACCATGAGCTTTACTGACCTTCACGGATTACTATCAAACATTTTTCTTATGCATAACTATCATGACTCTGTTGTTACTTTATGGAAAACTACTTTCTTGCATTTTCCATCAGAAAACTTCATCATGTGCATGCCCATGACATTTTTATTCACAAAAATGCTCATATATAGAGGAGAATAACAAAAATGATAATTTATTATACATGAACATAAAGAAAAATGTTGACAGCTCTAAACTTGTTCATACCATATCTCTCTTATAAAGTTGATCTATTATGCCAACTTGGACTGGTTTTAAAATTAAAACAAAGTTTTTAAATTAGTTCTGGTCTTCTTTTTCATATTGTATATTCACTGCTTTTGATAATTGCTAAAGTTGGCCTCTAATGTCTAGAACTCAGGATTTATGATCCTCTTTAGATGCTTTGCTGGGCAAGTAAGAAACAATATGTGAAAACTGAGTGTAGCAGAAACAAGTTATGTTATATTGTCCCCCCGAAGAAAAAGAAAAGAAAAAAAGGAACAAAAAAAGAAAAGAAATGAGAATTTTGTGATAGTCTTGTGGGTCGTCAGAGGACCCTTCCACTACAGCACAACTCGAATTTATAGTGAGGACTGGGTTATAATTTTATACCTCTTAACATGGATATACACTAAGAGATAGGATAAGAAATATGTACAACAGAGGCCTCAAACATTTAGAAGAAGTTATAAGATATGGTACTAGTTAACTTAATGGAGGAGATAAACCGTAACAAAACTGAATGAAAGAATATTAATGTAGCCGGCCCCAAAAATTTGGGATAAAGGCTTTGTTGTTGTTGTTGTTGTTTGTCATTTAGATGCATTGAGATCCTTCTCAATCATACTATCATACTACCATCTGTTGTTTCTACTCTCTGTTTAAATAGACAAATATTTCCCAACTTATGCAGATTTTGATTCTATAATCTATAAATAGAGTTAAGATCATGTAACTTTGTAATTCCTTGCCCGCAATTGCAATTAAGCAGCATTCAAGCCATTTTAGCTTTACAATGCCATTATTTTTCAAGGTCTGTTTTCATGAAGTTGTGAAATATTGAATCCAACATTAACCTTACCTGGAACTTGATTGCAGCTCTTCTAAGCAAAATTGGAGCTTTGAGATCATTTTCACTTGAAAAATTGCAGTACTGGAGGGAGAGAGCTTCTGGCATGAGCTCACTAGCTTATTTCCTTGCTAGAGATACAATTGACCATTTCAATACAATCATCAAACCGATAGTTTTTCTTTCTATGTTCTACTTTTTCAACAACCCTAGGTCGTCATTTTGGGATAATTATATTATTTTAATCGCGCTTGTCTACTGTGTGACTGGTATTGGGTATACTTTCGCTATCTGCTTCCAACCAGGATCAGCGCAGTTGGTACGTTGATTTCACTGGAGACTCATTGTTCAACCCCAGAAACCAATTGCATATCTCATTTTCTAACTAGCATATATACTTGCTCTTGCAGTGGTCTGCACTTTTTCCTGTAGTTTTAACTCTTATAGCATCTCAGCAGAATGTTTCCAAGATCGTGGCAAATTTATGTTACACAAAATGGGCATTGGAAGCTTTTGTCATCGTAAATGCTCAAAGGTGTGCTATTATTCTTCCCTTTCGATTATATGTAATAGTCAGATGAATGCTCGATCAACATAGATAACTTAAATTAATGATATTTGATATATGTGTCATAGGAAAGCTCTCAGAAATACACCATTCCCTCATTCTTACCCAAAGTCTTCAATGATGAGAAAATTGATAGAAAATTTACAGTCAGGAACCACACTTGATTTTGGTTTTTAAAGGAAAATCTTAATAGGATATTGTTACTTCTCCTGTATTTCTTTCATTGTTACTTCTCCTGTATTTCTTTCTTTCTCACCATAATGAACTATTCCATTACACCCAAATGCATGCAGTTTACATTACTAGTACTTTATTTTTATCAGTCTTTCGAATGACTTTTTAGTGTGTGCCGATTTGAGGTATTTTGCTTCTTGCTGACATAAGCACCTTCTTGAGCACCAAGGGCCCAGGCCTTTGTAATAGGGAACAAATCTGTAAAGTTTGCGTTCAGTTTAGATTTAGGTTTAGGCTTAGGGAAAGATGATTATCAAGAGGATAGATCAGAGAAGTGGACAAGAATGGGATTGTTTGGGGCTTAGGGAAAGATGATTATCAAGAGGATAAATCAGAGAAGTGGACAAGAATGGGATTGTTTGGTTAGGGTTTCAGTAGCAGAGAAGGAACAAAAATGAGGGGAAAAAAAATTAAAACACGGGTTTTCCACCCAACAGAGTGTTGGATTTCACGTCCATTATTGAATCAAACAACATATAATCAATAGAAGAAAAGTTTTCTTAGTAGATAATCTGAAATTCATAAATTCTGTGTAACCTAAAATGTGGAATCCCTAATACATAAGTTTCTTATGATACTTGGCTAAAATATCTTAACGACTTGAATTAATGATGAATCATCAAATTAACTGGGAAAAGGCAAATAATTACTGAGCAAAGAAGACTCAAACACGACATAAACACTATTCACGCATGACTCACATTAATTACTAGTCAATCCTTGTTCTACTAGGCTTAAAGACTACAAAACTGAACTTGACAATAAAACTGATCTTGAGTGGGAGTCTTATCTCTCTCCGTATCTGTATCATACATAAATCTATACAACCATTAATTTCTCTAATCTTCTAACTGTCTCCTTTTATAAGCACTTAGGTAGGTATAATTTAATTTCTTAACTTGCTTTAGAAGCACTATAATGAGAAAATATCTTTTGATGAGGTAAATAGGAGTCTACGTGGTTTACAATCCATACTTCTAACTGAATTAAAAGAGTATCAGAGCAAAGAACATTACTTATTGTGCATGCCTGAAAAGAATTATCATCTATCACAACCTCACCAATGCAACATGCAAACAGAGGCTAAAAAAGATCAAGACAGTAGAGATCCTAGAATCGCATCCGACTTAATCAGCAGCAGTCTCCTGTTCAATAAGATGTTTGGTAGGTCCGTTATATGATTTAAGTTGCTCTTTTTTTTTTGGGTCCATTTTTAACAAAGACGTAATGTTTAACCCCAAAGCTTATCACCTGAGCTAGATCACGAAAGCATGAATACTTGACGATTTTAATAAAGAATATGGACGGATAGATTACTAAGTTTTAATATGGTTAATGACCAGTGCATTTCTTGCAACAGGTACTCTGGAGTGTGGTTAATCACTCGCTGCCATTCTCTTTCAGACAATGGATATGATATCAAGGTTTGGCTTATTTCTCTAATAGTTCTTGCTGCTTATGGCATGGCCTTCCGCTGCATTGCCTTCATTTGCATGATTACTCTGAAAAGGCGTTGAAAGGATGTGAGCATAAAAAGAACCTGAAAAGGGTGATAGTCTAAAGAGTTTCTTCATAATACATGATTGGACTCCATGGTGATCGATTTTGAGATGCGTCATGTTCTCCAAGAATGAACGAGGAATTGAATCACGTAGAGTGCTTGATAATTAGCTCCAACATGACCACATTTTCAGACTTCTGATAGTTTTGAAGTCAATATAACATTTTCAGGTATGTAACATATTATTGCTTATGTAATAAATTCTTTTTGAAAATTACCTGTACATATAGATGAATAGTTAAAGAAGAGAGTTTCTTTTAATGTTGCCTATGGATATGGGGGGTAACGAAGCGTTGATGCAATTCTTGAATTCTTCGTTAAGATTGCCCAGCAGGATATAGCAGTGGATAATGGAATTATATGAACTCGACACATTTGTATAATCCCCTGTGATTGGATTAGCACGGTGATTATATTCTTCAACTCTTAAACATTATGAAATGCAATTTGACTATTTCCCTTTGCAATGTCATGTGCGTTGTATATTCAATATTTGTCTTGTCTTCCTTCGTTGGGTTGAACTGCAAATGCATTTATATTTCTCCCTTGTCTGATACTACAACATGCATATATCTATCCTGTCTCCACCGTTTCTCCTTCCCAACATTATACACGTTGGTGTGGTCCCTTGTGACTAGATGGATTACGCTGTAAAGGCGAGATTTTATAATATTCGAGTTGGCGTGTAAACTCAAAAATCCTCAACAAGCCCATGACACGGGCATTGTTGCAGATGCTGCGACTTTTCTTTTTTTCTTTTTCTTTTCTTTTTTTTTTCCTTTTTTCCTTTTTTTCGGTTTGGTGGGTTGTGTGTGGGCCGGTGCGTTAGTGGGGGAGTGGGGGCCTGTGTGTCTGCCGGGGCGGGAGGTGGCGGGGTTGTGGAGAGATGGGGATTTACATACTCAATCCAAGTAACGGAAACAAGGAGACCATTGCTGTCCTTTGTTTACACATGATTTGGGATTAACTCTCACTTTCTATACAGAATCCTTGAGCTTACAAAACAAAATCAGAAGCGCATGAGCATCAAGCATCTCTTTCCCTGTTTGAGAAACAATGGAAATATACAAACATTGGCACGCCCATTACCTATTATTAGCGGGGGAGTCCTCCATCGTATCGTTTCAATACAACTCAAAAGTAGGAAGATTACTTGCTTCACCAAAGACTCCACATCAGTCTGAATCCCTCATTTATTTTATTTTTTTTGCATTAAAAATTGATATAAAATGTGGAATTGGTGGTACTCCGAAGGACATTAAAAATTAACATGTGTCATTCCTAAAGCCATAAAAATCGACATGTGCCAATCATAAATACCCACGTTCTTCTATCCCATCGAAATATAACATGTGGACACTTAAATTTTATTTTCATCTAAGAATTATCATCAAATTAAAACTATCTATGATTAAAAAATCTAAAAATAAATATTTGATAATCATAATCAAATTATAACTATCCATACTATTAAAAAATCTAATAATCATATATTTAGGTATATAAAATTAAAGAAAAACTTATGTAGAGAGTCCCTCTACAAAATTTATAGATGAAAATTGTGCATATGTCAAATTATATTTGAACAAAGGAATCAAAAATTACAAAACAACCCTTAAGTAAATAAAAATTACAAAGAGCCTCCTAAAAATCCAAAATTACAAATAGCCTCATAAAGAAAATCCAAGCAAGTCCTTGAAATATCTTGAATTTTGCAAAGCCCCTTAAAATTAAAAAATTACAAACTATCCCCAAAAATATGATGATGACAAACAACCCCTTAAAAGTATGAAAATTGCAAAAATCACCTAAAATTTTGAAAATTAAAAATAGCCCCTAAAATTTTGAAATCCGCAAACAGCTCAAAGAAAAATCTAAAAGTTTAAAATCCAAAATTATTGGTAGACTCCTTAAAATATGAAAATTACAGATAGACTCCTAAAATTACCAAAATTATAGATAGACCCTAAAAGATAAGAAAATTACAAATAAATCCTAAAAATGTTAAAACTACAAAAAAACACTTGAAATTTTTGAAAATTGCAAATGAACTCTTAAAATTTAAGAACTACAAACAACCTCCTAAAACTTAGAAATTATCAACAACCTCTTGAAGAATCCAAAAATTACAAACAACCCTCTTTAAATTCAAAATTATAGGAAAAATTATGAAAAATCAAAAATTCTAACAAAACCCTAAAAGATACAAAAATTACAAACATTATCGTGAGAAATATTGAAAATTATAAAACAACCTCGTAATAATATGAAAACTGAAAATTCTACAATTGCAAACAAGCTCTTGGACAATCTAAAAATTGAAAATATACCCTTACAATTTGCAAATTGTAAACAACCATCTGAAAATGTTAAAATTATAAATAACCCCTAAAAATCTAAAATTACTAATAACCTCCCAAAACTTTGAAATTTATAAGCAACCATTATTGAGGTTTTCTGCTAAAATTAACTGGGGGTAAGACAAAACTTAAATTTTATTAGGGGTTTCTGCCAAAATTAACTAAAAGGACTGATATTAAAATTATTCAAGAGATTTGAAGAACTAATTTAAAATATGAAAATTTTGAGAATTAATGTTAAAACACTAAAAGATTTGGGGACTGGTTTCAAAGTATCAAGCATTGAGGGACTATTTTTATATGTCAAAGATTAGGGGACTAATATCGGAATAGCCCTAAATTACAATAGTGCTATTGCAACAACCATGCAACCGCCAAAGAAAAAAGCAGTTAGAAAATAAGATGTAGTTAGTAAAATATAGAGCAATTTTTGTGGTAAGCATTTACATTGTTTGGCGTTAGTACTCTAAAAGTAATCTTCAGAGCACCAATCTTTCAGTTTTGTGAGCTATTTAGCTCCTTTATTTAATTTGTACCGACTGTCTGGGTTTTTTATGAACAAAAAAAAGCTATCATGTTTTTACATTTAGGTGAATTGAACCCTTCAAGCCGTGTGGTGCTAATTTTGATATCCATAAATAAAAAATTATAATGGTTTCATATTCTAGTCACAATGATTTTAGTTCCTCAATGGATATTGATTGTCTGGATAAGCCATTTGTCTGGTCATATTTATAAGAAAAGTGAAATAAATTAAGAAAAACCATATATACATGCAAAAGATATCAGACCCGCCCATAAGAGCATGGGTATGATACTTGTATTACTAAATACCAAAGCATTCCCTGCACCCCAAACTGTCTAAACACTGTCAGCTAGAGCTACTCTCTTGATCCTTGCACAATAACCCTTCCACCTCAATCTCTAATATTTCATTCCAAGTCGTGGGGGTTTGTCCATCCTGCACAAAGGCAGAAACATTTCCCAAATCTTTTACCGGTGCAGCAATTAAAGAGTAGATGATCTATGCATAGTCTCTCTAGCCAATTCACACAAAGGGCAAGTGATGATCAAATGTTCATTCCTCTCCTCTTCAAATACACTTTTGTTTGCAGCTTCTCCTGACATACCAACCAAAGCACAAAGGAATGGCTAGGTAAGTTCATACTACACCAAACAAGCTTCCTCCAGTGGGCTTTGTGACTATGCCGCAATAAAGCTTTATAAGATGATTTAAAACTGATAGTTGGAAGATCGACCTTTAATGCACCATTTGCTGCGTGCTGGGCCCTCAAGCTCTAAACAAATAATAATATAGGACAACAGTTATGTTTAAAAAATGGAGTAATGTCTTTTTCAAGAATATTGATAGGAAACCTCTCATGCTAAGTATAGCTAGTCGACTATCAGAAAATCTTATGCGTACAGCATGCAGTTGAATAAAGTTATTTGTCTACCAAATTATTTAAAGAAATGAAATACACCTCATATACATCATTCCCTAATACTTATATATATTACTATATACCGAAGCATTTTATGCACCCCAAACTTTATAAACACTGTCAGGCTGTCAGCTAGAGCTGCTCTCTTGATCCTTGCACAATAACCCTTCCACCCCAATCTCTAATATTTCATTCCAAGCCGCGGGGGTTTGTCCATCGTGCACAAAGGCAGAAACATTTCCCAAATCTTTTTACTGGTGCAGCAATTAAAGAGTAGATGATCTATGCATAGTCTCTCTAGCCAATTCACACAAAGGGTCAAGTGATGATCAAATGTTCATTCCTCTCCTCTTCAAATACACTTTTGTTTGCAACTTCTCATGACATAACAACCAAAGCACAAAGGAGTGACTAGGTAAGTTCATACTACACCAAACAAGCTTCCTCCAGTGGGCTTTGTGACTATGCCGCAATAAAGCTTTATAAGATGATTTAAAACTGATAGTTGGAAGATCGACCTTTAATGCACCATTTGCTGCGTGCTGGGCCCTCAAGCTCTAAACAAATAATAATATAGGACAACAGTTATGTTTAAAAAATGGAGTAATGTCTTTTTCAAGAATATTGATAGGAAACCTCTCATGCTAAGTATAGCTAGTCGACTATCAGAAAATCTTATGCGTACAGCATGCAGTTGGAATAAAAAAAGCCATTTGTCTACCAAATCTGCCATTTACCAAGAGATAGGGGGCTTGTGGGCCCCATAAAACTGTGGGGCCCACATGCCCTCCTATCTCTTGGTAGATGATAGATTTGATAGACAAATAGCTGATAGATTTGATAGACAAATAGCAAAGTTGGTTGGAATACTTGCTGGATTTGTGGAATCGCAAATTAAACAGAAACCAAACCGCACGACATGAGATTCTCCGTCCGTGAGATGATGAGCGGGAGTCAACCAGGTCCAGCCTCCATGTCGCTAGTTCTGCCGCCCTATGTCCTTTGGACCCACCCACGGGACCGACCCGAACAAAATTTCAATTAAGCTTTTATCTCGAGTACTGATCAATGTAGAAAGCTCTCCCCTCAATCATTCTTTTATCCAGATAAATAATAACATCCCAAAGTTCCAATCAATCTTTAATAAAATCTTAATCCAGCCGCTTCATCATAATTGAAGTTGCCATTTGTTTCATCTTTGTATGCCAATGATAAAGAATCATATGAAAGTTTTGAATATAGAAAGACAAACCTTTAGAAGATACATGTGAAATGTTCATTATAGAAACCAACTTAATTGTGTGACCTATTGGCTCTTGGTGTATTGATTCGGGTGCGACCACTCATGTTTGCAATTTATTGCATGATTTTCAGGAGACCAAGAAGGCTAAATGAAGTGGAGATCATACTCAAGATGGGATCATATGCGATAGTCACAGCTATTTCTATTGAAAATTTTACTTTGTCATTGCCTAGAAGTAGGACTTAGCTTTGAAAGATTATTTTTATGTTCCTAGTATTCGTTAAAATCTTGTTTTGGTTTCTAAACTAGCAAAACTTGATGATTCTATTTTATTGAATAATAAAATGACTATCCAATTGAGCAAAGAGTTTATTATTGATGGTTTTGAGTTGGATAGTTTATATCTTTTTAATACTATAAGCAGCATGCATATGTAATATTGAGAATAAAACTCAAACATCTACTAATATTTTATCTCTTAAAAGGAAGAGAGAGGAAGATGTTAATCCTATGTATCTTTGGCATTAAAGACTAGGACATATAGGGGCTAATAGAATCAATAGATTGGTCAAAGATAGACCTTTAAATTCTCTAAAGGTTGAATCTTATCCCACATATGAACCTTGTTTACAAGGAAAAATGACATGATTGTCTTTCTTGGAAAAGGTGTTAGATGTGATGGTATTTTGGATTTAATACATAGATGCATATGGTCCTATTAATCATGTAATAAGAGGAGGATTTTCTTATTTTGTCACATTTACTGACGATCACTCTCGCTATGGATATATCTACTTAATGAAAAACAAACTTGAAACTTTTAAAAAGTTCAAGGAATTCTAAACAAAAGTTAAAAATAATCTGGTAAATATATCAAAGCTCTTTGATCTGATCGAGGAGGGGAATACCTTTTAGATAAGTTTAGGGATCACTAAAAGGACAAAGAATTCTCTCACAAATAACTCTCTCTGGTACATCACATCTTGTTATGACAAATCCCCAGGATAAACTAATATCAATCACACAAAAGTACAGAAAAATATCAAGAAGACAAAAACATACAGATATACGTGGTTCGGCTTGTAAACTACGTCCATGGGCAAAGGAGGAGAATAGCTTTACTAAATTGTGGGGAATACAATGTGGAGATCTCTCAATTACTCAATTCCTAACACACCCCAAAAGCCTAATACAATGAGTTTTTATCTTAATTTGCAGGTAATGAAGAATAAATGAATAAGAGCCCAAAAAAACCAATTCCCTCAATTTTCAACCTTTTAGTGAAGCCCAAGATCGAGCCAAGAAGCCCAAGATCGAGCCAAGAAGCCCAAAAGCCTACGAATGCGGATTCAACAAAGTCTACAATGTTTATTACAATTCTGTTACAAACTAATCGATAAACTCATCGATGAGCTCATCGATGAGTCCATCAATGAGCCCATCGATTAGATTATAACAGAACTCAATCAATGGTTAATTTTTATTTTCTTGTAGCTCAAGAATAATCCAAGGGCTCTTGGTGATTGCATTAGGCTATTAATAAGGGTAGAGTGTAAGGGGTTTGGATGGTGCGAAAAATTTTATAAATTCTATTTGGAGAGGAGGGTTACTCTTAATTAAGAAGACCTTTTAAAAATTATTAAGTTTTTGTTTACAATAAATAAAAAAAATTCTCCTTCTTAATTTTCTTTTCTTCTTCTTTGATGATAAAGATAAAGATTTACCTTCAAGGGGCCAACCCCTTGCAATGTAAGTTTTATTTTTTTCTTTTATTTTCTTATTTTAAAATTACATATTTTAGGATTTTATTTTACTATTTTTATTTCATGTTTGGTAGATTAGATTTATTTCATGCTTATAGTGTAATTTTTCTTCATGCTTTGTAGAGTAGAATTATTTCCTTGCTTTTTATGCTTTGATTTTCTATTTCTTTCTTTTACTATTAAGTAGTTTAGATTTACATTTTGTTCTTTTATGCTTACTAGTATAGATTTTATTTCTTTGTTTTGCAATATGTGTAACTAATTCTTATAGGAAATCTAGGATTGTATAAAACTCATTTAATTTTTCTATGATTTATGGATTGCTCTCTTTATGCTTAAAATGACTATGTTTAGGATAATCAACTAGAGAACTAATTGGTAGAAAAAATTTAAAATTTATGCTTATCTTGAGTATATTGTTATGCTTATTTATTTCTAGGGTTATTATCTAATTGCTTGTTCTCATCATGAATGAAAATTTTGCTTGAATGATAATTTGATAGGCTATGCTTCCTTTAAGTGGTTTGATAATCTATACTTAGTAAATCTAAAGTAAAATATATTAAAAACGGAGTAGTTCATAAATCCTAATTGAAATTAACTAGTGAATTCAATTCTAGATTCCTAACTTCTCTATTTATTTTACCTCAATCTTTCTTGATTTGATCTCTCTCTCTCTCTCTCTCTCTCTCTCTCTCTCTCTCTCTCTACTCCCCTCTTCTTGATTTTATCTTGTTGATTTTTCTCTTCTTCCTTCCTTCTCTTTTCTTATTTCCATTTTTTAATTTTCTTTTAGTTTACTCTTTGTTTTCCTTTCTCCTCCTTCTCTCTTTCTTCCCTCTTGTTTTAGTTTTTTTTTGGTGACAAATTCATCTCTATACATTCTATTTCACTTTTCTTTGTCCACTTCTAGGACCAATTATAGAATTTTCAAACACACACTTTCTTGTGGAGTCAATTCTTAAATACTATAGTTAATAGTTATAGTCTTGTAACTTGCATTTTTATGCTAATCAAAGCCCTGACTCAAATGCTACTTGATAGTCATATTAATAATATGGGTTTGAAATACATGAATGATTGGCTTTAAGTTTAAGTGGGAGATCATTAGACATATGTGCCCCACAAAGCCAATTTATTTATTTTATTTCATAAACTAATAAATTATGATTTATCCTTACATGTGCATGACTATTTTATGGGTAATATATCATCTAAGATTAAGATTAGAAACTTAGTTATGATTGGTAAATCATAAAGGCAAACAAAGTTTTCTAAAGACTTAATCTTAATAGTCCATAGTTAAGTGAAAAGATAGGCATTTCACGAAAGTTAATATGTATTACACTACCATATTTATGGGATGGTTTATCTCAACCATTTCTAATAGTCGATTATTAAGTGAACCGTGGACATATGTAAGTAAGTTTATATGTTGAACTGAATCGAACAAGTCCTCTCAATAATTATTGTTGTTAAGAAAATAAGAGATACATAAAAGTGGTCACTTAGACTTGAAAGAATATCATTATCTATATAGTGGATATGTTAACTTTGATATAGCCAACCATTTACGTTTAATAAAAGACTATATATGGGCTTGTTGTGTTGCATAAATATTATTTGAGATGTAATATTCTTAACATGGAATCCACATTTAATCTTATGAAGAATATTATTATTTCAAGTTATTCTAATTATTATATTGGACTATATTAAACTTCGGTTATTTGTATGATTTGATAAAATATTTTATTAAATATACAAGTAATATATTAGTTGAATATATTGAGTCCAATATAATATAGAATTAAATATAAGTTATCGGAGTAAGAATAAATATATAAATTTGTCTGCATGCTTATATTGGAATAAAGATAATAGTGGAAGGACCTATTAGCAAATAAGTGCTAGAAAGGGACTCAGATGCAAATACATTTTTCTCTAGTGCTGCTTTGTAAATATGTTGATGGGTATATTTGTTAAACAAATACCTAGCCGGCCTTAAATAGCTTCTGTTTTGGCTTCCTAAACAAATCCTATTTGTAAACAAATTCCTATTCCTAAATAATTCCCTACTCCTAAACAAATCCCTGCTCCTAAACAAATTCTACTTGTAATTAAATCAAATTCTATTCGGACTCCAATTCCTTCTGCATGTAGCTTCTTGTAGTTATGCACCACTCGAGCACGATCACTCCAATACACTGATGGCTCTGGAATCATATCAAATGATCCCAACATATAGATCTAATGGGAATGTAATAGGTCTTATTTTTAAAGATTTTTGAAGAGCTAACAATAGAAAAAGAAAAGGAAAAAAAATTAATATGAAGGGGAAGAAGCCTGTAGAGGTAAGCAGAATCATCATTCATTGATCATATACCCCTTTGTTTTACAAATCAACAGGAGACTCATCAGAAACATTGTGAAGCTATGCCCAATCGCTGCCCATTTGCAAAGGTTTAAGGAGGAGGAATTGAGGAGAAGGTTTTATATAGTCCATTTGTTAAATGAAAGGGTTAAATTGTTAACCCATTAAATAAAATTTATTTTTAATCCTTGTGATCAGTTTTAATGTTTGAAAATAATAAGAATTATGACTACTATCTTTGTAAATAGAAAAAGAGAGAATGGTTGCGGCGAAGGTAAGAGCAGTCAGAGGAGATCCAAAGGGTAAGGGAATCTTAGCTTCTTCTCCACAGAGATTGGTTAATCTAGATCAGAATAAGAGGATCACTGTGAGTAAGTTCTTCAGAGATCCGTTAGCGGGTCCCTCTAACCACCTTGTGGATTCAAAAAAGCCCACCTTTTCCGCCCTCCCACTTTCCAAGACCGTTCGCATCACTTTTCACCCCCACGTCCACATCAAAATCGCCGCCTAAACCTCCCCTCCCATCCAATCAGCTGCCTCCACCGCCTCGTTCCCCAACAACCGCCATGCCTCAACCTTCAACCATCGGAGGATTCCCAAGCCTGTGAACATAGTGCCTGGCTCAGAACCAGTTGGAACAGGGTGGACCAAGGTTACAAGGAAGAAGAGAGTGCAGAAGCGTAGAACCATGAACTTCCCCGGATATCCGCTAGAAGAAGACTATGGTTTCAAGCGGCCAAGGAGGTGTTTTTACTGTGGAGATGAGAGGCACAATGCTAACTGGTGCCCTAAGGGTGCCTATGTATGTTTTAGATGTGGAGAAGAAGGACACCTGAAGAGAGAATGCAGATCTCATCTGAGACCTCAGGAGAAGAAATTAGATCTTTCAGGAGATAGTGAGATCTCAAGCAGGATAGAAGTCGATGCAAAGAATCTCCTTTTGCATGGTATATTCTCTGTCACCAGAGGCTCCATTACTATGGAGAGTTTGAAGGCGAAGCTCCTCTTCAGATTCCGTGAGTTCAGTTAGAACGAGAGAGTGGTGCATATTGATCATTCTCACTTCCTAGTGTGCTTCCCCAACTTCCTTAGGCTTTCTGATGCTATAGACGGAGGGGAGATAGACTTGGGAGTTAGTTCTGGATTTTTCCCCATGGACAGAGAATGTGGGCGCATCTATAGTGGAGAAATTTTATTACACTTGGGTGAAGATAAAGAATCTATCTTTTCACTTCTGGTCTAATGCTGTCATGGAGAAGATTGTGAGTTCTTTTGGGGAACTCAAAGAAGTGTGTAAAATTTCCATTTGAAGAAGACAGTGAGAGACATGAGGATTTTAGTTAAAGTCTCTAGCCCTGAAGACATCCTAAAGAAGGTTATATGCTCCTACATATCTAAGTTAGATGAGTTTAAGAGGGAAACAGTGCTGGAGTTAGAACCTATTGGGGTGGGTTGCTATAAGTCGGAGAGGTTGGGCCCAAATTATGAAGGGCTACTGGTGCAAGGGAACTTGTCAGCTAACTCCTCCTGGAGGGACAAGAAAGAGGAGGAGGAGAGAAGGATTGCGAGAGAATCTCATGCAGAGCGGGATGTTGTCGTTGAGCCTAAAGGAAAAGCTTTAATGTGAGATTCCCCCGACCAGGTGGGGGACAATATGATCCAGGAATCTCCCCAGGAGAATGTAGAGTCAAAAAAAGTTTATTGATTGAATGAATGGGTTTACAATCAAATTTTCTCGATTACAGAGGAAGAGAAGATTGATTCGACTTCTCTTTTAAGGTGGATTTTCGGTAGCGATAGGATGCTTCACTCAATGCTCACGTTGAGATTGCTTCCCGTTGACAATCGAACGAGTTGCGAGATGATCTTGGGATCATGAAAAGCTTGATCTCTTTCTGTGCGCAAGTGTTGATCTCCAAAATTCCAAAAGCCCCTTCTAATGGCGCTCACGCCATTTATAGGGCTTTAGCCGCGGCGGCGTGCAGAATTGTGAAGCGTGGGTTAAGCGATGTGGGCGTGGGCATAGCGATGCCCAGCTTATCGTGGTTGTTGTGCCTTCGTGGCTGTAGATTGATTGCGGTTAAGCGAGCCGTCGAACCGTTGCTTGGGCAAATCTTGATTGCATAGCGAGGTGCTACTTGGATGAACCGGTTATATGGCGAGCCATTTGTTTGGGGAACGATCAAATGCATTTCGCATTTTGGTTGGAGGCGAGAGCCCATTTCTGTGGCGAACCTCGTATGAAAGTCGAGCCTCGCTATTTGGGTGAACCTATTAAGATTAAAGTCAAGTTTCACGGCGAATGTCGACCCGCTCTCTTGTGAACCTCGGATGAAAGTGAAAATCGCTGTTGTGGCGAACCCGTCCGGGCCATTTGTTGTGGCCGAACCGTCGAGACCACTATTGTAAGCGATCCTCATCACATGGTGTTGAGCTGTTTCTCATGCGAATCTCGTGTTAAGATCAAACTCCGCTCCACATGTGAACCTCGTATTGAGATTGAGCCTCACCTCTTGAGCAAGTCTCGTTTTGAAGCTTGCATGGTTTAGCCTCGCCCCATCGAGTCTCGTCTTGAAGCTTTAACAACTAGGGTCTTGGCGTGACCGCCTCGAGAATTGTTTTTTGGCTGTCTAGACCCTTCAAAGTTTTGGACTTGAATCAGGTGTGTGGAAGTGCGGAATACTTTGAATTTTCTAGCGACTATCGTGAGAACCGCGCGCCAACCTCGTCGGGAGTTCAAATATGAGGGCAAGGCTCGAACCTCGCTCACCCAGGCACTAGGCGTTTAGTTTTCGATCTCTCTTTAAATCCACATCCGTGGCAAATTGGGGATTGACACCTTTCGTGACTTTTCACATCCAAAGATCTCGTCGCGGATCTGCGTGAAGATCACGTGAGAGATCTAGGCGTATATTTTTGCGTCGGTTAGGTTCTTGAGACCATTTATGGCGAGCGAGGCCACGAGCCCCTCGCTCATCTTCTTCAAGCCACCAATATCTAAATCATCGAGATCTCCTTAGCGCTTCGAAGCAATGGCCCCAAAAGGCGGCAAGGCAAAGGCTGGGACCCGCTCTCCGCCGTTTACCTTCACGGGTTAAAGACCCGGACATGGCTCGAACCACGACTCTTTTCTTTTTTTTCTTCTAAAACCACAAAAACATCTTGAAATTGGTTACGTGGCATGAGATGTCTAAAAGATTGTGACTTTCCAGCTGCGTGCGATTTAGTGAGCTTGCCTCCTCGATTGAAAGATGAATCTCGTTGAGGCTCGTTTTCTTGAAAGATGAGTCTCGCTTACGCAGGCTCGCTTTCTTGAAAGATTAGTCTTGTTTGACGAGGCTCGCCTTCTTGAAAGATTGGTCGTCCCGGCGAGACTCATCTTCTGCAAAATGAGTCTCGTTTTCTTGTGGGCGAGGTTCATTTGTTGTAGAGCGAAATCCGTCTTCGGCGAGGTTAAGCTCATTGATGAGGAAGTTAGATGCGTTTAGCGAGGTTAAGCCCATTGATGCGAAGTTAGATGCGTTTGGCGAGGCTTCGTCATCGAGTGACTTTGTTCTTTTGAAGTGGCGATTTAAACCTCTGAGACTAACTTCTTTCTCTCTTTTCTTTTGTGTAGTTGAGCATCCCTCTATCCCCATCCCTCAACGGGGTGCTTTCGGAGCAAATGGTACTCAGGAGGCGGAACCTGACTTTCTATCCTCGCTAGTGAATATCCCTGTATTTGTTGACCGAAATGAAGAAGAATTGAAACTGCTCTCTGAACCCTCGACACCCACACTTAGGCGTTGGATTACAGATGCCCCCCTGGAATCTGTCAACCGGGACCAGATTGCAAAGCCTATCTTCTTATTTGGTGATGATGCTGAAGATCGAGATCTATTGGATTTGGGTTATATAGGTGGCTCAGTGGTGAACTCACGCTACATGTTCTTGCCGCAATGGAGCGTGGTTGTTCACTTACTTCACTAAGAACTTACCTTCTATAAGGATGAATGGGATCTAACTCCCTCAAGATGGAGTAATGTGTGGTCACTTTTCGAGATGGTGCAATGGACGCCATGGTCATCATGTAAGCGGTCTACAACACAGGCTTTTCAAGGGAGCTTCTGTTGGTGAATCATTTGTCGTGGCCTTACTTTTGGTGCGTGCTTTCAATGAGGTGGAGGGCAATTCCACCCAAAGATTTCGGACTCTTGGTGGTCTCAATGGGGTTCTTCTCAATGATGGCCTCGCGTCCGAATACATTCTAACAGAAAATCGTGTGGTTGGAGAGGTTTGGCCTTAGGGCTCCGTCGGGCAACTCAATTGGGCACGAGGAATAATTCTCGGCAATTCCTTAGAGTTTTGGAGTTGTATAATCCTGATACCACTTTCTTCACTCGGATGGCGAATGGGGATTGCTTTGCATGAGATGGCGAGATTTACGGACTACCTCATGGAAGGTATCCGTATGAGGATACATCGAGGGGTATAAAGAGGCGGCAGTTGGAGAAAGATCACCCCAAGTAGTGGAGACTTATTGGGAAGTGATGTGCCACTACCATATTCTTGTATGCGGTGTGGCGATAAGAAGGGGAGAAACTCATTAGTCACAACACTTGGGCCCGCTACCTCTTTGAAGGGCTAGATGATAAGGAAAGTCTTTGTGGTGCCCTGGGTCCTCTTGAAGCGGTACTTTGTCGGCTTGTGAACAACCTTAGCTTTCTTATGTGACTTCCTCGACGAGCATGGCTTCGGAAGACGGCGTTTGACACTTATCTTTATCAGGCGGGGAGCGATTTCTTGAAGTATGCTAGCGGGCTACCTCATGTTGTGGCTCAAACACATCGTCGTCCCCACCAGCGGCTTTGATTCTTGGCATCGAGGTGATTTTCCTGCTGTTTGCTTAGCACCGCGAGGCGTCAATATGCACTTCTTCCTGCCATGATTGCCGTATTCATTGGGGATGCGGCGTCTTTGTCGCTATACGCCATAGTCTTTGAGAACCAGGGTGGAATTACCATCGCCTATCTTATGGCGTGGTTTGTCATCTGCTGCCCTACTCTCATGGAGTGCGCCCTCTACACATATAGAGGGACAAATCACTCCTTTCATCCGGAGGCTAAGCGTCGATTGGAGCAAACATTACATGGCCGGTCGCGGCTCTCAGGGACTATAAGAGTTACTCTTTTAACGGTGCCTCCCTCATTTTCACGGAGTGACTATGGACAAGCTTTGGTGGATGAACCCAATGCTCGAGGTTATACCACTTTGTCGCTTTTCTGCTTAAGGCTCATGAGCATCCGTAGGGAGTATTTTATCCACCGTTTAGGTCTGTGTGCATATTGGAACCTTATCTACCCCGCTTTGCATTGTGCAAAGGGTATGATCAAGCTGTATGTCGGTAATCCCGTCAATTCGGTATGATCAAGCGTATGTCGGTAATCCCAATTCTCAATTACAATCCGAATGACTCGGCTTGGTTGTAGGAGCCATGGCTTGATGCTGGTATCGGTGCCACGGGTGCTCGTTTTCTCTCTTCATAGCGAGACCCTCAATCGGACGGCGTTAAGCTTATTACAAGTGGCATTGCATGGCAAGCGAAGATCAGTTTTAACATCAATTAGTCCGGGATTACGATTGATCCGGCGTCGTTATAGGGAAGGCGGACTTCAGCGAGGCATTTGGGTTGAAGAATTATTTAAATCTTGAGAAGGATGTTGGTGCGGAGACACGCATCCACCTAGCCCTCATGAAACTTCGAAAATAGATGAGGCCACGAATGATGCGGCGACAACATTCCTTCTTCTGGCGTTGAAGAAACTTAGGTGAACACATATCGAGAGGCATCTAGAGATTTTGTTCCTTTTACGAACCATCGGAACATCTTCCTTGTTTGGGTGAAAGTTGTTTCCATTTGTAAAACTAGAAAATTACACTTTTGGTTCGAGTTACAAAGAAATTAAATAACTCTCTCACAAACTTCGAACAAAAGCTACAAGTGTAGATCTCTTGTTTTAGTGGGACTTTGCTGTCGGGGGCGGCGTAATCCGTGGACCACCGGCGGCGATCGTCGAATCGTGAGGGTTTAGTTGATGCTTACGCCGGAAACAAGAACCCGGCAAATATCTTAGCAAAGTAAGATATCTACTCTTCTCAAGAATAAGTCAAGGCTTAAACTTCGAGGAATCTCGTGTGGATTGTGTTCTTGAACTCAGGAAGCTTGGATCTCGATTGCCCCTTTCACGATGGCCGACCTCTGCCCAAGTGGGCGTAGGAGGGTATTTATAGTCTTTGGGAAGCGTGCCCTCTTGAGCACAAGTGTCATAAGTCGGGATACTTGTAGTTAGCGGCAGCTCGGTACCTTAATGCGCCCGCCTCGCTCCTGGCGGCGATGTAAAGCTACTCGCTAAGGCGGCGGTATGGGCTCTCGCTGACGGTGTAGGCATAAAAATTGCTTATCGATTGCGAGCGAAACTTCGTGGCGGTGGGTTGGCAACTAACGACCCATTCGACAAGCCGGCGTCATAAAGCGGCGTCCGCGCCGCAAAAGCAGCGTGAAGCGGTCGGCGAGCACATGAAGTGAGTCGGCAATCTGAGCCAATGAAGCGGCGTGCGAGAGTTGACTAAACTCAAGCGTTAATGAGACGGAATCAACCGTGCCAGTCCGTCAATGCAAGCGGCCGCTGCTCGAAAGTTGATCAGACGCGGACTCAAACCACACGGCGACATTAGAACAAAACTAAGCCGGAGAAGACCGAAAGAATCGGCGAAGAATCGGCGGGCGAAGCGGCGGCAGCCGCCAAGGCGGTAGCCGTAAACCGACCAAAGTGGCCAAGGTGGCTCACCACTGGCCGAAACCCTCGACCAGCTTGGCAGAGGTGCCTCAACCAAGTGGTAGAGGAGGCTCGACCACTTTGGCCGAGCACCGACCAAGTGGTGAAGGTGGCTCGACCACCATGGCCGAACCACCTCGGCCAACTGGCCGAGTGGCTCGACCAGAGTGGCCGAGCCACCAAGGTGGCGGCCACCCCCTTGTATAAATAGGGGTCTTGGACTTCAGAGGGGATTTTTTGGACTTGGGACTTGGGCTTCTTGGTGAGAATTTGGAGGATTTGGCTTTTGGGCTTGGCGGGGATTTTCAAGGATTTTCTAAAGAGCTCTCCACGAGATCCACGAGCCGTCGGCTGCCGTTCAGAGCACCGTGACACAAGTCAGTCGGCGTCGATCTACAAGCGGAAGGTGGCGAATTGGTCGAACTCTGATACCCTCTAGATTAAGCCGTCTTAATCTCGGGGGATAAGCAGTGATTTCTCTAGTAGATCTCACCCGCTCGTGATCCTCTCCTTCATGAGTGTGATCCCATGACGATCCTCTCGTGAGTGTGATCCCTCGAGCTTTGTTTCCTTCGTGAAGCGAGCCCTTCGTCTGTAGTTCGGAGCGGGTCTCTACGGATGGAGTGCGTGGTGGTCCGGACACAAAAGTCCCGACACGGGCAAAGAACCCGCATGGCGAGGACCTCGATATAGCGAGAGATCCCGTGTTTGTTCTAAGGATAAAAGTTGTAAATCTTTTTGATTTTCATTATGCATGTTAAAATAAAAGGCATTTCTTTTGAATTTTGTTGTAGGCCAAAGAAGCTGTAAGCAAGTTCAAATCAATGACAATCATCCCAACTTTTACGCTGAACAAGGCGACCACGATGGGAGCCACCGGCCTCGAATCGGAGGTCGTCGTGCAGCGGCCGAGTTCCTATCGGTGGAGGAAGAGGTCAGTTGAGTTCGACCAAGAAAGTCGAGGTATCTTTCCTCGTCTTCGGATCAGTTCCCCGCTCCCAAGAAAATCTCGCAGCAAGGAGACCCGATGGAGCCTCCGATGTAGAGCCCGGGGCGGCGAGTCCAACCCTACGCTTGGTAGCGAAATCCCCCGGCGTCGAGAGTCCGAATGGCGAGATGAGCGTCAAGGACGGCGGCGGCTCAGCGAGCTTCGCCAAAGCGGCGACAAAGCATGGCGCAAGCTTGCCAAGCCATGCAATCCGTGGATGGGGTCGCTATGAAGCGGATCTAAGATCGAACTTCGAGAGGCTTCGACCTCAAGTGATCGAAACCGTCTATCAAGCCGTCAACCAACGAGTGGAGTCGCGTCAGCGGAACCGTTCCACCTCGGGAGGCGCGTCCGGAAGCACGCACTCATTGCGCATGCACGAGCTTTGGTGCAGCAGGCTCGTGAATTGAAGAAAGAGGTGAGGAAGAAGCGCTAACATACCACGAGTTTGGAGGCCCAAGTCTAATTGCCCCAACCCGGTTGCCCGTTCTGTCACGGCACTTAAGCCAAAGCGTCGGTTACAAATTCGGCGCCAAAGTTCAAGTCGGCCGAGCCTCAAGGTCAAAGGTGCACACTTTTGAGCCGTGGTGAAGCCAATTCCGTCACCACCACCAAACCAACTATCAAAGATCGCTTGGGTCCTCGAAGGGATCACGGGTCACTCCTCATACGAGGCTGCGTTCCATAAGGGCCGGAGATTCTGCGACATCTCCAGCGGATTAAAGATGTCAGAAGTCCCACGAAACTTCAGCTCCGCGTAGCGGAAGTCAAAGCGGTTACTTCGGTAGTTTTGGCCGTTCTCGAAGGAGGCGCTCTTGTCGATAGCGATGGCGTTATACGAGATCGTGCGCGCCGCGGCAAGTATTCGGTACACATGCGGCGAGTTGTACTCCGTGCAAGGAGTGCGAAAATCTGGGAATTCCCTAAATTAGCAGCGGTCATGCTTGTGCTCCAAGCTCATCAAGGCGGTGCTCTCGGAGTGCAATTGCGGCAAGAAACTCGAAGAGTTTCGGTTTTCGAGGCTTAGCAAACCGTCAAAACCTAGGTCAAGGCGACTCAGCGGAAGGATGACATCGAGAAGATGAATTGCGGAGGTCACTAATAATATGACCAGCAAGAACCGTCGTCACGGGCCATCCTCGGCGCATCATAGCGGTTAACCGTTTGCGTTCGCGTTCGAGACTATCCGGCGGTCAGTCGACAAGCGAAAGGGATACGCGAGGATGATCGCGTCGGATATTGGCTCATAAGTACCTCGGATCATACCGTATCTAGCGAAGAGCCCCAAGCGCTTATGATCGATCGTCAAGTGGCTAAAATGCTAGGCGAGCGTTGAATAAGCAGGGGAAAACTTCAAGCTAGAAATGGAGTTGGCCATGCGGGCGATGAGAGAAATGCGACCAGCGGATCAAGCCTTGACAAAACATCGAGGTGAATCGAGTCGGTAGCGTCGACATCGATCAAGATGGCGGCGACTGGTCGGGGAGGAAGCACAAGAGGATGATAACCATCACGAACCGCATGCACATACGTAGATCTTTGTTGCTCACGAGGCGAAAAGATCAAAGACGAGAGAGCAAAATCAACTCATTGATTTCGCTCAAGAGGTGAAGAAACGGTATTCCTTGCGTGCAGGGAGTGGGAATCAATTCGTGCCGATCTAAGTTTAATTTAATAAACTTCACACCGTTTGGCGGGAAGGGTTCCCCGGCAGACTTGATTTACTTCAAGTCGCACACAGGGGTAATATCAGGAAGCTTGAGCCCACGATGGTTCGGTCATTCGTTGGTACCCTGGTGGGGCTGCCTTGATTGGTACGCCGTCTCAAACGAGGAGCATTCACGGTGGGGCGACATGGAGTCTAGCTTCCTCACTAACTTCTTCGATGGCGATCTTGAAGTATCAATCGGGCGTTGCTCGGCGAAGCGAAGGGGGAAGCTGTGGACATCTTTGTCAAGCGATTCGGAACAAAGCAATGGCTGGGATCCGATATGAAGGATTCATCCTCGGACCTGCCACAAATTTCGATAAGCGTGCTTGAAACAATGGGGCGGCACCGTCCATAATGTGGAAGGACACGAAGGTTCGTGGAAACAAGCGAGAGTTCCTCAAAAGGAAAAAGCGGAAGGCCAGCCGGAAAGCGAATCGGCGTAACTTTGTCCCAGCGGCAAAGGGAAAAAGAAACAAGCCAAGGCGGCGATTCGCGAACAAGCGTTCAACTCCAACGGCCCAGCGGCGGCCAGCAGCGGCAGCGCAAGCGAGCACAATCAGCGTGGCAAGGGCCACAAAAGCGAAGGCCGCCGAGCGAGATTCCCGATCCTATTCCTTTAGGGGCGGCGAGATTCCGGACTCTTCAAATATCTTGTAGAAAATAACAAGATCAAGCTCCCTCGATCGAGAATCAAGAGGCAATGAAACGAATGACCCAAGATCTTGCGTACCATAGGGCGGTTCATCACCCCACTAAATCTGTTTTAGCCTCAAGGATAAAATCCGGGCTTTAATTGGCGTAGGGGTTATCACTGAAGCCGTCAAAGAAAAGAAGGTCGGAACAAATCACGGTATCCATAAGCTTTGGGTGGTGCCATTGACATGGTTTGAACCCAAACCGGTAGTCAAAGTCGTAATGAAGGCGGTGAGCGACGACCCACCACGAGCAGCGCCGAAAGGCCTTATATCATATCTGACCCAAATGGCGAAGTCACGTGGATTCACCGGACACAGCTTGAGGATGAGCAATGGGTAGCCTCTTCCTCATCGAAGAAAAAATCAAAGCAAGGAGGAAAGGCATGCCATGCTACCATGAATGCGGAGGAGATGTGAGCAGTGGTAACATTCGGCTGTCAGAAGGAGAGCACGAAGCCCGCCACGAGGGGAGGCAGTATAAATACAAGTACCGAAATCTCGACCCAAATGCAAGGCGCTATCGGTAGGGGTACCAACAACACCCTCACTTTCGCCTTGAAAAGCGAAAGATAAATAGCCACGGGAAGTTCAACTCGGCGGTCTCGATTGATCGCCCGATTGGAAGAGATAAGCAGGAACCGAACTCCCCATATAAACCGGCGTCATGGCCCAATTGGCTAATATTCCTGAGAATCACTCTTCTGGCTGTTGCGGTTGTCAAAAGAGCAAAGAAGCTCTTCAAGTACGTTCGAGAGGTTTTCTCACCCGGTTGGCCAAGTTCGGAAAAGAGTCGGTGCAATGCAACCTTCGACTAAACACTTCCCTGCATCACTTTTACAAAGGAGGATATCAGGCGAGAATTCAAACGCGATAGGCGCTATACTTCAGGGTATATTGGCTCTAGTGAAGTTAACGGATCCAAGTCGATCAGGGTTCATTATGAGCATCATGCCCTGCGCCTCATGTATCATCTTGGAATTCACGATGAAGTGGCATCAACGAGCACAATGATTTATGGATTTAACACCAGCGGTCTCGGCGCTTGGTAAGATCGGATAAAGTGCCAAATGGGGACTTAAAGTCGAAGTCACTGCTATGTGATTGGCGGAGACTTCCTATAACTTATTGTTGGAGTGCGACCTTGGATCCACAATAATGTTATAGTCCCTCTACTCTTCATCGGTCTCAAATATGTAGACCACGAATAATGAGTCAAGGCGGTGGTCGCGGATAAACAACCGTTTAAGGGGATAGAAATTATTTCATGATTCTCTCCTCTCGGTAATGAGTCAGCTGAATCATCGGCCCAAAGCCGCAGACGGTGGAAAACGTCGAAGCGGGCTTGGTTATAGTGGTGGTTTTATTTTAAATGACATTGTACCCTTGTAATCAATCTTGGCGATGAAGAATCGTCGGATGAACATTATTGGCAAATTGCCGATGAATCAATAAATGGCGATTTAGAGTACCCTTTGTCTTTGAATGATGTAATAGCGAGTTATACAATGATCGAGTGGCACCTACCAATTCGGTCATTTTGCTTTACACAAAGCGATTCGAGACTCTTTGGGCACTACTCGTCATCCCGAAGATCGAGTAGTGAAAAGATTTGGTTCACGGTAAAGGAGATCACGGTTCAGTAGCCAAATCATTTCTTAGAGGAAAGCGAAGATGACAATGAGCCTATCCTCCACACATTGAGATATAGTCGAAACTGCTGGGTATCATGAAGAAGTGGGGTGCGACTGACACAAGGAGAAGGTCTATGTTTGGGCGAGGTCCTCGAGTCCCTCCTAAGCGACATATGTCCCAGAGGAAGCCCGGATAACTACTACGCATTAGGGCGGGATTGGGATCTGAGTCCTCCTCGGAGAGCGAATGCTCGTGGCTGATTGATAATAATTCACCCGATGAGGTAGGCGGACATTAGTGCGATTCTTGGCTTGGGATTCGACACCCGGCCTGGAGAAGCTTTCAAGGCTTTAATGTCAAATATGGCCGGTTGATCCTGCTCTGTTGAGAGTGATGAAGACATGCCAACATGGGAAGACCCATGGATCCATCAACTCAAGAGCGGTTTGGGGATAGGTTCGAACAAAGACCCCCACTAAGGATGAGATAGTCGTGTTAATATGGGGATGAAGAGCATCCTAAACTCATAAACATCAGCAATACTCTCTCGGAAGAAAAGGAAGAGTTAGTTGCCTTGATCAGGAGTATATCGATGTATTCGCCGAGCTAGGAGGACATGTGATTCCCATTCTAATGTGGCTAACACTCCAACATCAAGATGGATGTCAAACCCGGCCAAGCAACAAAGAAGACTTTGCTTCGCCCACAAATATTGCAAGCAATCGCTGACGGCAAAGAAACTCATAGAATCGGATTCATCAAGAAATTCAACATCCTGGATTGGGTGGCTAATATAGTCCCTACCATGAAGAAGAATGGTTCGATTAGGGATCGGTTTAATTACTGCAGACCGAACGCCGCTGCCCAAAGGATGATTTCCGCCAATCACCGACGCCATAGTTGACAATACGTGTGGATTCGAGAGGATGTCCTTATGGATGGCTTTTGGCATAATCAAATCAAGATGCACCCCGATGACGCTTAAACACACGCCGCTCGTAACTTTACCCAGATATTTTACTACACTGGCCATGCCGCTCGCTTTGAAGAACGCGCGACATACCGCCGGAAAGCAATGACGGAGATTTTCCAAGATCATCTCCGAAAACAATAATGCTACGTTGACGATTTGGTCGAAAAGCCGCGGACAAGAGAGATCACATCAAAGATCTTAGAACGGTTTTCAACTCATGCTAACTCATCAACTAAAGATGAACCCTGCCAAATCCTTCCTCGATGTCTAGTGGCAAGTTCCCATGCTTTGTCAAATAAGGGCATCCACGCCGATCCCGATAAAGTGAAGCGATTCAAGAGTTGCAACTCAGAAATCCTCGAGAGAACTCGAGGGTTACAAGGGCGATTATGACATCCGACGGTTCATATCGAACCTATCCGAAGTGCCAACCGTTTCAAAATTGAATAAGAAGGGCGTCATTTATTTGGGATGACGCCGCCAAGGCATTCAAGAGATCAAATCAGATTCGCTAAACTCTCCTCGTTTGTTGCACCGCTGCCGAAAACCGCTTTTGATCTACGCCAGGCAACGGACACTGCGCTTTACTCGCGAAGACGACGACATACGTCACGCAACAGTGCAAGTATTACCCGAAATAACATTAGTCGGCATCTGAAGTCTCCTATCCAATGGTCGAGAAGCGTTGTTTTGCATTAGTGTTCGCAATTCAGAAAATGCGACACTATTTAGCTCTGACAGACGATTTATGTTATCTCTAACGTAAATTCGGTCCGGATATTTATGACCGGTGGCCTCGATGAGTTGGCGTTTAGCGAAATGGGCCTTGCTCTTGTCCCATATGACTTGTATTTCAAACAAATGTAAGTCACAAAGGACAAGCGATTTGTGATCTCGGCGCCACCCGAACCAGATGCGGTTGAGCTATATGATGATCTTCCTGATGAAGTGCAAGAAGTCAACACTACATCGCACCAACAAATATGGCGATTGTATTTTGACGAGCTCTCGAGCTACCAATGTGGCAAGTGCCCCGGATGTTCTAAGATTTCACGGAGTCGGGTTGTCTTAGTTTCCGGAATCATGTCATGCCCCGCTTATTCACTCACCGAACCTTGCTCTAATAACGTAGTCAATACAATGCGCCACTTATTGGACTTAGTTTCGCCAAGGAGCCGGAGGTCGAATATCTCGCCGCACGGCGATTCGCAATTGATAGTTAAGCAGTTCGTGGTGACTACGGTCGAACTGATCTAATCCCCTATCATCGATAGCCGCTGAAATGGCGTACTCATTCAAGAATTCTTCATCGAATATATCCCACGCCCAAACGCCACGCAGATGCACCGCGCGCGAATGTGTCGCTAGCACAACCCTCCGAGACCGAGCAATTAGTTACGGTCAGACTCACCAACTCTTCGCACTCAATATAATGATGAGACACAAGAAGATAAGGGGTGGTTACCAAAGAAGTACATGCAACCCAAACTAAATTGGAGCCCCGAGATTACGCCCTATCATCGACACGCCTTACATGGTATTCGCCGTAAGACGGAAGGAGAGAGAGTCAATCCGCTAAGAGCTCCAAGATTCTTTTACTAATACGTAAACCCGTGATGCTATATCGCCGGGGTACGATGGTCTTTATTACGATGCCTCTCAAACAAAGAGGGTAAGAGGTCCTTCGAAGCACACGAAGGTGAATGTGGTGCGCACTACCGGTCCCAAGCTCTACGATCGAATCAGAGAATGGGCTACTTTTGGCCCACGATGATTAATGACGCGGTCGAAGTATGCTCGAAATGCCACGCGGTCAAATTCACGCCAATTATATGCATCACCTCCCCGAAATAGCTTGCATCCTTCGCCACATCCCGCCATTCGAGACATGGGGAATGGACGCTGTAGGTCCCATTTTTCCTCCGTCACCAAAGGCGATCGGTTTATTCTAGCGATCACCGACTACTTCTCCAGTGGTGGGCAATCCCCAAAGAAGTAAAGGCGAAAATCGCCATTAATTTATCAAACACCATGTCATCTATCGACATGGTGTCCCAAGACGGATCGCGCATGACAACGGTCCCTCAATTCATCGCAATTCCTTCATCGTTTTTGCGAAATTCAAGATACAAGACGCCTCGCCAATGTTCTATAATCCAAAAAGAAATGGATTAGCCGGCATTCAACAAGACGATTATCAAGATTCTCGTCAAGCTTGTGAAGAATAACAAGCTAGACCGATGATAAACTCTGAGAAGCACTCGCATATCGCACAACCAGACGCGATTAACCGAGCCACCGCACTCTCGGTTTACTGCGGGCAGCTTCCGCTGGAAGTTCAGATTCGCCACCGCAGACGCCTCTTTCAACAGAGATGACGATCAAGAACAACATCGTAAACGCCTCAAGAGCTTGAGATGTTAGATGAGAAGCTCGAGGCTCAACAATGCATTGAGTTCTACCAAGCTAGGATGTCGAGGGCTTTCAACAAGAAAGTTCGACGAGAACCTTTAGAGAAGGAGATTTGGTCCTCGCCACACGACCGATAATCCTCACTTCCAAGAAGAAAGGTAAATTAACCTAAATGGGAGGGTCCGCTTGTAATAGAAACGGTCTACTCTAATGGTGCGTGACGCCAATTACCCAATGGCGACCGCAATTAATGCCGATAATGGGAAGTTCCCAAGAAATACTACCCTTAGTATCTTCAGATAACCCGCTTCAACGGAAGTTCCTCGTGGGATGTTTACCCACTTTCCTTGAGGATAACCCTAGATTTATCCTCCATCATTTCCACCGATCAAATTCCTTGACGGTGGGCCTACAAATTTTCCGTACATTACACAATCTCCTCTTGATTCCTTCTATGAACAAGAGGCCCAATTAAAATCCTTTTACGCCGGAGATAGAATATAAAATTCTTCCTCTCCAAGCATCGCACTTTCGTGATAAACGGAGGGGTTCTTTCCATCTTTATCTTAGGTAGCCGACCTAAGGTATGCGCGGATATTTTCGCATCAGGTTGTCCGCCCAAGGTCACCCGAGTCTCTTTCGTTCTCAGAGGGAGATCCCACTCTTAGTTCCATCTCTTCCCAGGTAGCTGCCGATCAAGGTATGCGCCGGGATTTTCGTCACAGTTGTCCGCCTCAAGGTCACCTCGAGTCCCTTCGCGTTCTCGGAGTGGAGATCCCACTCTTAGTTCCCCTCTATCTTAGGTATACCACTGAAGTATGCGCTGGATTTTCGCACTGTGTTGTCCGCCAAGGTCACCCTCAGTCTCTTTCTATTTCTGAGTGGAGATCCCACTCTTAGTTCCATCTTCATCTTAGGTAGCACACCGTAGGTATGCGCGGATTTTCGCACCAGGTTGTCCTCAAGGTCACCTCGAAGTCTCTTCGGTTCTCGAGTGGAGATCCCACTCTAGTTCCATCCTCATCTAGGTAGCCGATCAAGGTAAGGCGGGATTTTCGCACTGTGTTGTCCGGTCAAGGTCACCGGAATTTCGCCTCTGAGTGGAGATCCCACTCTTAGTTCCATCTTCATCTTGTAGCCGATCGTAGGTATGCGCCGATTTTCGCACTGTGTTGTCCGCCTCAAGGTCACCTCGAAGTCTTTTCGGTTCTCTGAGTGGAGATCCCACTCTTAGTTCCATCCTCATCTTAGGTAGCTACCACTCAAGGTATGCGCCGGGATTTTCGCACTGTGTTGTCCGCATCAAGGTCACCTCGAAGTCTCTTTCGGCTCTCTGAGTGGAGATCCCACTCTTAGTTCCATCTTCATCTTAGGTAGCGCCACTGAAGGTATGCCGATTTTCGCACCTGTGTTGTCCGACTCAAGGTCACCAATCTCTTTCGTTCTCGAGTGGAGATCCCACTCTTAGTTCCATCTTTATCTTAGGTAGCCGACCGGTAAGGCGCCGAGATTTTCGCACTCGTAGTCCGATCAAGGTCACCTCGAAGTCTTTTCGATCCCTACAAGAAGGAATCTCATTGTTAGCCTCATCCCTGAAATAGAACACATTCTTCCTTTCCCACCTCAATCAATCTTAATCCGTTCACCATTCGGGTCAAAAGAGGACACCAAGGTTCATTCTGGGGTATTTTATCCCGCCTAAGAGGATAAAGCCAACGCCTAACACACGCTGTCGGTTTAGTCTTTCTCCGATTGAAGAAGACACCGTGAGTTCGACTTCGGGCATTTTATCCCTAAGCCTAAGAAGGATAAAGCCAACGCTTAACACGCCGGGTTAGTCTTCCCGCGGAAAAGACGGCTTCCACGTGATTCAACATCGTGAAATAAGTCTAAGAGAGTTCTATCTTTAGCACAACGCCATGTGCGAACGGATCCGTGATAATCCGCGACGCTAGCCCAACTCAAACGGTGAATGGTAAAGGCTCATCAAACCCGTTGAGGGCTGGGGTCAAGCCAATAACCCAAAGCCTAACGCCACGTTAGGCTTTTTCCGATTGAAGAAGACACCGTGAGTTCGATTCGGGCATTTTATCCCAAGCCTAAGAAGGATAAAGCCAACGCCACCACGCTGTCGTTAGTCTTCCGTGAAAAGACGGCTCACGATTCAACATCGTAGCATTAAGTCTAAGAGAGTTCATTCTTTAGCACAACGCCATGTGCGAACGGATCCAAATAATCCGCACGCCAACCCAACTCAAACGGTAGTTGGTAAAGGCTCATCAAACCCGTTGAGGGTCGGGTTGGCTAATAACCCTAAAGTCAACGCTTCACACGCAGCGTTTCGGCTTAGTCTTTTCTCCATTGAAGAAGACACGAGTTCGATTCTATTTTATCCGGCCCAAGAAGGGATAAAGCCGACGCTCACACGCTGCCGGGCTTAGTCTTTTCTCCATTGAAGAAGACACTGAAAGTTCGATTCTGGGGTATTTCATCCCGGCCTAAGAAGGATAAAGCCAACGCCAACACGCGGGTTAGTCTTCCTGAAGAAAAGACTAAGCCTACGATTCAACATCGAGCATTAAGTCTAAGAGAAATCATTCTTTTAGCACAACGCCATGTGCTTAACGGATCCGTGATAATCCGCGACGCTAGCCCAACTCAAACGTAGTCGGGTAAGGCTCATCAAAACCTGAGGGTCAAGGCTAATAACCCTAAAGCCACACGCTAAGCAAGGTCGCTTAGTCTTTTTCCGATTGAAGAAGACACCGTAGTTCGATTCGGGCATTTTATCCCGAAGCCTAAGAAGGATAAAGCCAACGCCACCACGCTGCTGTCGCTAGTCTTCTTCCTGAAAAAGACGAAGCTCACGATTCAACATCGTAGCATTAAGTCTAAGAGAGTTCATTCTTTAGCACAACGCCATGTAGAACGGATCCAAATAATCGCACGCTAGCCCAACTCAAACAGTAGTTGGTAAAGGCTCATCAAACCCGCTGAGGCCTTGGCTAATAACTCCTAAAGTCAACGCTTCACACGTCGGGCTTAGTCTTTCTCCGATTGAAGAAGACACCAGAGTTCGATTCGGGCATTTTATCCTCGGAAGCCTAAGAAGGGATGAGTCTACGGTAACACGCTGTCGTGGTCTCTTGCCCGTAAAAGAGTAATGGCCTATGTATTCAATATCATAGCAACAAGTCTAGAAGAGTTTCATTCTTTAGCACAACGCCACGCATGAACGGATCCATAATCCGCGACGCCAGCCCAACTCAAACGGTAGTTGGTAAAGGCTAATCAAACCCGCTGATGGTCGAGGGTTTGCCAAAATCCTATAAGTATTATGGTTAATTATTTCGACGTAAGTAAAAGAATCATAATGAATAATGAAAGGAATAAATCTTATTCATTTGAAGATAGAAGGAGCTACAACTGCTTAAACATCAAGTCTATGACAAAGGATTTGTTGTTCGAGCCATGAGACACTTCACCATCGTAGCCCGCCGGAGTTCTTCCTAACTCGCCCCGGCGACTCCTCATCGTGTTCGTCTTCGTTGCCTCCTCGAGCTCAGCCAGCTCGCTTCGCGATCGAGCTCCCTAGACACAACGGTGAGGGCTTTTCCTTGTTGGCCTCGGCCAGCCCAAACCGCTTCATCCTATCTTCCTCGATGGAGCTCTCCCCGAAAGATTATCCTCTCCGCGACTCGCCACAATATCACCGATGTGGCTTAAGGAAGAATATGTCTCAAACAACAAATTTCCAGCTCGATCGGGCGCGTCTCTCAGATCCGACTTCGAGCCCAAGAAAACACGAAGCATCGCTACCATGCCTCTAAACGAGTCCGTGATGAGCAATTTACATATGAGGAAGCCCCGCCACCCGCAGCTCTTGCAGCCTCTCGCTTTCCTCCATGGGCGCAGGTCATCAACAATGGTCCGAGCCACCGATAACCCATATCCCGTATCAAGGCCATCCGGGATCAAGCAGCGGGTTCAATCGATGAAGAGAAAGCCCGCCATGAAGGACCTTTTCGACACCGTTCATCGGAAAAGAATGAGCGTTTTTCCAAATGGATAATAAGATGGGATGGATCTTCATCCAAAGATTAACGCCTCACCGTGATCATGGAGTCGAGATGTAGGCTCTACACGTAAGAAGAGAGGACTTTAGAATTGTCAAGAAAAATGGGCTTAAAGCTTATTTGGTCGAAAGACCCTACCCGCCTCCTTCGTAGTTTCGTGACTAGCTAGTCTACTGAGGCGATCTATCGCCGATGTCAGCCAACCGCTACCGAGCCCTCGTGCCTATCTATCTCAACTGGCCATGTGGTAGCCGACTCGAAAGCAGCCAGAAGAGGAGTCCCCGCCACTACACAAAGGGAGCTGCCTCACCTCTTTAATTATAGTGGTATCCAAACGGCCGGTCCTATAATTAATCAAGAGAAAATTCATACCTTCTTCTGGATGGTAGTTTCGTGTAATCTTCACCAATGCATTGCCGCCCCGTGACTAAGTGCGCGCAATAGGTCATCCATGGAAGTACCGCCAGATAGACCAAGCCACCAGATCTTCCATTGAGAAGTCCGAAAAGAAGGCATTAGGAAGGCGAATGCAATTAAGTCAAACAATAGGTAAAGCTACTTACCTCCTACAAGGTTAGCTTGCCTAGTCCGCTTGGGCATTTGTCTCCTCGCATCTCTCTAAAAGAACAAAAGCAAAGAGGCAATTAGTGGGGTACGAATTCGAAGTCGCTCAATTCTCGTGATTCGCCACCCGTAAGAGGAATTATCGATGTTAGATGTACCGGTTCACCGAATCCGTCCTACATCTACCTCCTCCCGCCATAGCTCCATACATTTGTTGGTAGAAACTTGGCTCAAGATGAGCGTAACCGCCGCTAATTGTGGTGAGGAAAATCAAAGCTTAATCATAATCTCTAAAACCCCGCGATGCAAACGCGAGAAATGTTAGTCTCCAAAAGTCGAAAATTTCTACTTCATGGCTAATTGTTACTCCGTCGCCGACCGATTATCACGGGTCAAGTCTATATCAAAGGACCGACGATTCACGCAAGACTTATGGGCTAACCTCTTCGCTTAACCCTCGAAGGTCGTTCTTCTTCTTCGATTTTCCGAAAATTCAGTTGAATGAGGAATCCCATAGAAAGGATGAGAAAACGAAGGGGAAAAGAGAGAGTACCGAGGTGCGTGGCCTCCGCGTTTGGTCCCTTCTAAAGTCCCAAAGACTGAAGTGGAATTCCCTCACCAATCACGGAGGAGATCCGCCGCCTATCCTCAACTTGAGCGCATCCGAGGATGTCCGAAAGTGTCGGCTCGCAACGATGCTTCTCGCCATCGTTCTCAGATAGCCCTGTGGACTGCCTCATTAGCTACTAATAGCCAACTACAATGAAGGAATGTCGACTCCAACTGACGGTCCTCTCTGAGACCAATCTAGCACCGCATATCCCATGACACTCCACAACCATGCTCAAGGCCATCCACAAGTCCACCTCGAAGTTCGAGTCCGTTTCGGGTTCCCAACATAAAGTTGGTCGTGAACCGAATCGGGCGAAAGCAAAACGACAGGAAAATAAGGCTCAATGAAGCATTCCTCCTTTAAAGTGAGATACCGCCCTCGATATTCACTAGCCATTGAAATGCCAATGTCAAGTGAAGTCTCGCTGTGTTCTGGCACCTCCTCGCCAACTAAGGACTCACCATATTGACCGTGGAATCGAGGAAAACATCCAAGATCCACCCTTTGTGAATCAGACTGCTTCTTGATCTTTGCAAAACCACGCCTTCCATCTCGCCTTCTACCAACCGCAAGAAAGGAGTAGACAACTGTGGAGCCCGGTGTCGACATCATGTCGGACGATGGAGGACCAACCGTGCCATCAAATAGGTATGGGAGCTCTACTTACGTAAGGGATACGTGGATGGCTGCCTCTCGGTAAACGCCAACTATATGCCGCAATCCACTGGTGAATATTAGCCACCATCACCGAAGGAGAGAGAGTTCCTTCTGTGGGCGCGAAATAACCGCAGGTAAAGGACCTCCAAGGGTAAAGCATCATCGATTGATATGGAACCACACACTTTTTGCCGACAGGTAGCCCGCTAGGAGAGTTGTCGGCCGATAGGCTTCACCGCATGCCACGTAAAGGTCGCAAACTTGGTCCCCGGAAAGCCTCTTTGGCTTAGCCGAGCGATAAGAGTTAGCCCTGACTTCTCGATCAGTTCATTAACCTTCGGCGAGTGAGCGTGATAGTTCACATATCGCCGATTTGTCCTCCAAATGCCGGAACAAGTAATCGGGCGAACCGCCTGCACTCACTCGCGATTTCAGCGCTAAGGTTCGACAATGAGCTATATAGTAATGACAAGTGAGATCCCATAAAGTCTTATAACGACGGGGTATGCTCCTTCACCAGCCTCATTGAGGGAAAGTACTCGATATAGCATCTTCCCCATGGGTAGACTCAAATACAGACATCTCATGTAAAGCCAACCCCAACTCGCCGTGTTTAGTGAGAAACGATTCAACTGGATTATAAAGCTCAATAAGGTGAAGAAATGATTGACGCTGAAAGGCCATACATGGTGGCACTAATCGTCAATACGCACTCACAAGCCGAAGTTCTCCATCCCATCTACCGAGGACGAAGTGGTCGCGACCCCACCAATGCTTACTTGACGAAAGTGAACCCAACCAAGAATCTATGATCGACGACGCATCTCGCCCCAATTTAGCAAGGCATTCTTCAAAGTCGGTGACAGAACAAAAGCTCATCACGGGCGGTGTGTCCACTCTACAACCCCGATGAAGGCCGATGACACGATTCCTCGCTGAACCCGAACCGGCCGGGTAATAAACCCACAATGAATATGATCATGCTCCTCGGCCGACGCCATGACATACCGCGGTCACAAAGATGGTGTCTAAGGTCGGTCAATGAGAGCCGACGAGGTATCCGGGAATATACAAGGGCCTCCGCTGCCTTTGTTCAACCACCTCTCACTCGATAAGAGCTATATCCGATCCTTAATCGAAGTACCAACGTGTAACTGCTTTTCGCAAAGGTTCGAGCCGGTGTCTCTACGAAAGTGGCGATCGGCGACCAATCGCCGGAGAATGCGGAACTCCCCTCAAATACCGATCGCTCCTCCGATGCGGTGCAAATCGAGGTGAGATAAAAATCGCGGATCGCCACACGAGGAATAATAGTCACTATGGCATCCATCAACCTAGCCGAAAAGCTCCGAGGAATCAAAACTAAATCGAAAAGATCCAAAAGCGCTGAATTCATTCTTATAGATTGAGTCACCACCTTATAATCGGTATGATGATTTCACCCAGATCGAATACCCGAGAATGATAAATATAGTCGTAAACAAAGCCACAATATATATCCCGCTCTACGGCGTAAGGGTACGGTATGAAATCGCCCCGCTAAAGACGGTGAGCTTTGAAGCCTCAATCCTCACGGAAGGAGAATCTCTTCCCAATCGCCACAAAGGAGAACGGAGCGGTCATAACTAACGTACAACTGAAGCGCCGGTCCCCAAAGGAGGATTTTGCTCTTCCCAATCGCCACAAAGGAGAACGGCGGGTCATAACTAACATGCACAACTGCCGCCGGTCCCCACAAAGGAGGATTTCTTCCCAATCGCCACAAAGGAGAACGGCGGGATACAACGATATATGTACGTGAATATGATGACGCCGCACACCACCGGAAGGAGGCGCATTCACGCCACGGCGAAGTTGATCGACTGAACGCTGCGGATCTTCCGGATGACATCGAAACCGCAAAAGAAGACAAATAAAGTCGATATGCGGTCAAAATTAACGAGAAAGGCTTGAAAAAATGATCAAGCAGTAACAACCGACGCCAAATGAACACGGCCGCACCAGGTACTGTGCCGCGCCTAGGGCCGGTAATTCAGCTGTTCAAGGCCTGTCGCGTCTGGCCAGTAATGCCAGCGCCAAAAAGACGCCTGTGTCAGACAGCTACAATTTCAGTGCCGCGGCCTGGGGTAAGCGTTCCTGGGGCGCCTGTGCGCGGCCTGGGTATGGCCAGACGCCAGTAAGCCGGGCCACTGGCGCCGCCACCATTATGCCGGCTGGGCCGGCGGCTGCCCGATTGCCGCACCGCCGACGCCGCCCTCCCGCCTTTGTCGATTTTGCACCCGCGACGACAAAGAAAAGAAAAAAAGAAGAAGAAAAGAAGAAAAGAATTTAAAACCTCGCGCACATACCTCTGATTGGAGGAGACGAGACGGGCAGGAGAAGAAAACAAGAGGAAAGCACAGAGGGGGCCTAGGTCGAAGAAAAGGAGGGATTATGGGTATTTATAACAACCCCATATGGACCCAATCTTTGAACAAGGACTCCTATTTGGCAAGAAGTAGGAATTCTAATTGGGGCCCAAATCAATTCTAATTAGGACTCTAATCAGCCCCTAATTAGGAGTCCTAATTGGAACCTTATCCTGATATCAAAGCAAATCACCCTGATTGGCTCCTAATTCCTCCGCATATTGGGAAAGACAAGGCTATTCGAGCAGATAACACCTCGCTGAATCCCTCGACATCAACGCTAGCCTAATCCTACTCCAACTAGGGATTACAGTATAAACCGCTTCCTAATTTGTCGAGAAGTTCTAAGAATAATCTCACAAGAAATATTCTTAGGATAACTCGATCGCGTGGATTGCACCGACGCAAATCAACGCTACGCCAACCTACCCAACTAGGATTACGAGTATAAACCGCTTCCTAATTTGTCGAGAAGTTCCTAAGAATATTCTCACAAGAAATATTCTTAGGATAATCCTCGATCGGATTGCACCGACGCAAATCAACGCTCGCCTAACTTACCCAACTAAGATTACAGTATAAACCGCTTCCTAATTTGTCGAGAAGTTCCCAAGAATATTCTCACAAGAAATATTCTTGGATAACTGATCGTATGATTGCACCGACGCTAAATCAACGTCGCCTAATCCTACCCAACTAGGATTACGAGTATAAACCGCTTCCTAATTTGTCGAGTTCCTAAGAATATTCTCACAAGAAATATTCTTGGATAACTGATCGTAAGGATTGCACCGACGCAAATCAACGCTACGCCTAATCCTACCCAACTAGGATTACGAGTATAAACCGCTTCCTAATTTGTCGAGAAGTTCGTAAGAATAATCTCACAAGAAATATTCTTAGGATAACTCGATCAGTGGATTGCACCGACGCAAATCAACGTCGCCTAATCCTACCCAACTAGGATTACGCGGTATAAACCGCTTCCTAATTTGTCGAGAAGTTCCCGAAGAATATTCTCACAAGAAATATTCTTAGGATAACTCGATCATGGATTGCACCGACGCAAATCAACGGTCGCCTAATCCTACTCCAACTAAGATTACGAGTATAAACCGTTTCCAATTTGTCGAGAGTTCCTAAGAATATTCTCACAAGAAATATTCTTAGGATAACTCGATCGTATGGATTGCACCGACGCAAATCAACGCCCAATCCTACCCAACTAGGATTACGCAGTATAAACCGCTTCCTAATTTGTCGAAGTTCCCAAGAATATTCTCACAAGAAATATTCTTAGGATAACTCGATCGTATGGATTGCACCGACGCAAATCAACGCGTCGCCTAATCCTACCCAAGAACTAGGACAGTATAAACTGCTTCCAATTTGTCGAGAAGTTCCCGAAGAATATTCTCACAAGAAATATTCTTAGGATAACTCGATCGTAAGCGGATTGCATCGACCATCAACGTCGCCTAATCCCAACCAGGATTACGAGTATAAACCGCTTCCAAATTTTCAACGAGGAGTTCCCGGAGAATAAATCCATATTCTTAAGGATAACTCGATAACCCTTAATTCCTCCCACCATAATATCCAAGAGAGGAATAATCGACGAGGCGGAAAGTCATGACGACACCGACAACGGTCCAACTCAAGAAACTTCTCCCACCGTGGATAATCATATCCCAACAACGGTCAAGGGGTCGCGACTACCGATTGAAGGCTAGGACGATGGTTGAAAGCCAAATGGTCTCTTGTTTCGACAAGGAATCCTTGAGGATATCTCCGCGGAAAAGATTAGTCCTCCGCCGTGGTTAAACCAACAACACACGTGATGATGGAAGAAATAGCCGATCGAGGGTTATGAAATTCCATGTACTCGACATTAACCAACATGTCGCCAACAAGGAGTTCACGACATACCGGATAAGTCCAAAAGTCCGATGGTTAGTCAAACAACAACCAACCGACACGAAGTTACAAGAAAACTCACCCACCAGCCAGACAAGATTTCAACAAACGGTCGTATTAATAAATGCAAAGACCGCGGATCTTATCGTGAATCCTACAAAGAACCGGATGATCCAAAGAATCAAGACTTGAAGCTATCTTTGGGACCCTCACCATCAAGGTCGAACTATCATAGTTCAAAGCATCCCGCACTATCAAGAATCGACCGACGCTTGGAGGGGTATCCGAGGCATAAAATTGCTTATCGCTATTCAACGAAACTCGCGGACGGGTTGGCAACTAACGATCCATTCGACAAACCGACATCGCAAAACGCCACGCCACAAAACACGAGAGCGCAGTCGACGAGCACATGAAGTGAGTCTGGCAAGACGCACGAGCCAATGAAACGACGTCGAAGTTGACTAAACTCAAACGCTGACGACGGAATCAACCGCATTAGTCCGCCAATGCAAACGGGCCGCTAAGCTCGAAAGTTGATCGGCACGGACTCAAACACGACGCATATTACCGGCAAAACTAAGCCCGAAGACCGAAGAATCGACGAAGAATCGACGAGAAACGACGCCGAACGACGGAAAACGCCGCAGAAGACGGGCCTGCCAAACCTCGGCCAGTGGCCGAGGTGCTCGCCATTTTGTCGGAGCCACTCGCCAACTTGGCCGAGGCTCGCCACCATGGCAGAGCCACTCGCCAACCCGCCGAGGTGGTTCTGCTAAGTGGCCGAGCCACCAGGTGGTCGACACCCTCCATTGTATAAATGGGGGTCTTGACTCGAGGGGAGAAGGGGATTTTTTGACTCGACTGGCTTCGGAGTGAGAATTTGGAGGATTTGGCTTTGGGCTTGAGCCGATTTTCAAGGATTTTCTAAAGAGCTCTCACGAGATCCACGAGCCGCCGACACCGCTCCGAGCACCGCCAGCACAAGTCCGGGCCGACGCCCGATCTACAAGCCAGGTAATCATCTGGTCGAATCCACAGATAGATTGCTTCGCCTTAACTCGTGGATAGCGCCGGATTTCTCCTAGTAGATCTCACCCGCCCGCATCCTCTCCTTCGCGGAGGTGATCCCCGCAGCGATCCTCTCTCTCCTTCGCGGAGTGATCCCTCAGCTTCTTTCAGAAACGAGCCCCTTTACGCCAGAAGTTCCTAACCCGCCCTACCGATCGAATTGCGCTGTGGTCCACAGACACAAAAGTCCCCAGACAGCAAAGAACCCACGCAAGTTTGGACCTCGATATAATGTAGATCCTCGTGTTTGTTCACAAGGATAAAAAGTTGTAATCTTTTTTATTTTCATTGTACTTTAAAATAAAAGGCATTTCTTTTGAATTTTGTTGTAGGCCAAAGAAGCCGTAAGCAAGTTCAAATCAATGACAATCATCCCAACTTTTACCGCCAACAATCGGCGAGGCAGTTGTCGCCCCTCCACCGCCGTAACGGTTTCCTCGCTTTTAGGCACGACAATGCTCCTAGAATCACGCTTAGTATGATTTCAGCGGTAACCGCAGACATTAGTGTTCAACGCTCTCGCTACGATAAAGTCAAGTGGCCCCACCAAAGATTGATTTAGACCCTTCAAGAGCTCGCTTTAAGTATTCGGTGTCTCGTGATTTGGCGAGGCATTGCAGCGTCTCGCTATAGCGAGACATCAAGGTGTTCTCATTTCGGCGACAGACACATACTGCAGTTCACAATGAGATTACAGGCAACCCGCCGCGAGGCACAACACGAGTGTTCACCACGGGCGAGACATCAAAGTGTCTCGCTAGTGATAGAACACAAAAGTGTCTCGTGATCAGAAGCGACACAATCTTTCCCCGTTGGCTTTGAGATTTCGACGACGCTTGTCCTTCGATCTTCTCATGATTTAGTCATATTTGAGGTTCTTCAAGAATTTATGATGCCTACAGATACCCTCCAGTTTTCGCACTCTCTCAGATTTTATCGAGGGTCTCGAATACTTTGGATAAGATGCTTTGCTTCGCTCAACGCTGAACTTTGTAGAAGAGGCCCGTGGTTTTGCTTCTTCGCTTAAACCCCGTAAGCTGCGTCGCTATCCATATTCTCGAAGTTCAATAACCTGCATTTGTATTTGAATGGATTGAAATGTCAAGCTTCCATTTTGACTAATCATCTTCATCTTGAAGGTCACCACTGGGTTGTAATTGAGATGCCTTGAGAATCATTCCGAGACTATTGCACTTTGTTTGTGTTTTCTCTTGGGGCTAAAACGAACCCGCTGTTAGAGTAGACCTCTCATTCATAAAAGGAATCGAGAGGAGATTTTACCATGGTCCTAACAGTAGGAAGGTTTGACTAGATAGAATTTTGAGACAATCCTAACTGTAGGAAGGTTTGATCGCCAACCTTGAAAAGTGGACCTCTCGCTCATGGAAGGAATCGAGAGGATTTTGACCGTGGTCCCGACTCAGAGGAAGGTTTGACCAGATAGGAACTTTGAGACAATCCTAATCTAGGGAAGGTTTGATCGCCAATCAAAATGGACCTCTCGCTCATGGAAGGAATCAAAAGGGATTTTGACCGTGGTCCCGATCAGAGGAAGGTTTGACCAGATAAGAATTTTGAGACAATCCTAATCGTAGGAAGGTTTGATCGCTTCAATTCGAAATGGACCTCTGCTCATGGAAGGAATCGAGAAGGATTTTGACCGGTCCCGATCCGAGGAAGGTTTGACCAGATAAGAATTTTGAGACAATCCTAACCGCCGAAGGTTTGATCGCTCAATTGAAATGGACCTCTCGCTCATGGAAGGAATCGAGAAGGATTTTGACCGTGGTCCCGATCAGGAAGGTTTGACCAGATAAGAATTTTGAGACAATCCTAACCGCCGAAGGTTTGATCGCCAATCTGAAAATGGACCTCTCGCTCATGGAAAGAATCGAGAGGGATTTTGACCGTGGTCCCGACAGAGGGAAGGTTTGACCAGATAAGAATTTTGAGACAATCCTAACTGCCTAAGGTTTGATTGCTCAATCGAAATGGACCTCTCGCTCATGGAAGGAATCGAGAGGGGGTTTTAGCCGCGGGTCCTAACTGTAGGAAGGTTTGACCATGATAGAAATTTGGAGACAATCCTAATGTAGGAAGGTTTGATCGCCAATGTGGAAGTGGACCTCTCGCTCATGGATTATCCACCCCCTTTCTTTTGCAAAATAGGGTTGCATTCATTTAGAATAGTTTATACTCACATTCTTATTGGAGTAAGAAGGAGAAGCAGCTTAACCTTTTGTACTCATCGGAGGATAGGGAGCAATTATACTCATATCTGGGCCGGAGTGGGAGCAGCTTTATACCATACTGCCGGAGCAAAGGAGCAGCTTTATACCAGATAACTGCCTGAGTATCGGAGTTAACCTCTTATACTCATCGGAGGTATCTTCGATTTAGCTTATTTCGCTAAGACGGGCTTCACTCAAGGCTTGGATGATGGCCTTGAGAGCTAAGCAATCCTTAGTAGGATGGAGGATCCTTCGCGGGTAATGCGCATTTAGGGTCCGGAAGTCTTGCTAGCCTCCTCTTGATTTATAATCGGAGGTAACTTGATTTTGTTGTTATCAAGGAGATGTTTGAAGATGATCGAACTTCTTCGCCTCTCGAAAAGAGTATGTCCTGTGGAATTGATTTGAAGCTTTTGGCTGACCGGTTGGCGACGCTTGATTATCAGAATACGACGCCTTTCCTCTATTACGAGGAAAAATTTACTGAGGGTCACTTTCTTCTTCCTTTTGAGGAAACGCTCGCTTGTTCTCCTCAGATTTTCGTGATCTTTCCATGTAGTTGGCGGATCTAACCCCATGACTTCCAACATCAATGGAAAGATTATTGTGGCACGCCCCAATATGAATTTCTGATTGATCTTTGCGCTTATGGCCTTATTATGAAACGCTTATCGAAAGTGTCAATTGTCTCCCATTCTTCTCGCCATCCAAGAGGGTTCCAATCGAGACTTCGTGTCACATCGAAGAAGTTGCCGAGGAACAAGCTTTCCATATCATTCCAACAGCTGACGCTACCGCCTTGAGTCTTCGATACCAATCAAGGCGTACAAGGGTACCAACGAATGACCGAATCATCAAAGGCTCATTTCCGAGATCACCCCCAAATGTGATTTGAAGTAAATCGTGTTGTGTAGGTGACCCTCTCCGCCAAATGGCGGAAGTTGATCAAATTGAATTTCGCGGTAAGGAATTGAATCCCACTTCTAGGATATGGACACGGATACCCTTTTGACTTCGTATGACATCAAAGCATTGATTTTATCTTCAAGCTCTTTCATCCTTTCGCCATCATCCTCTTTGTTTTGGATCGCTTCCAATAGGAAGAATTGGACCATTTCCACCTTGAGCATCAAATGCAGTTTCGGAGGTTGATCAAAGATAAATGTGTTCATCAATTCCTCAATCGCTGTTTCTACATTATGAGCATTATGGTGGGTAACTCCACCTTGTTGACCGGATTCGTGCCGTTGATCGATCCGTGTTGTAACCGTATGGGTTTGCAACTCCTCATCCGCTGCATGGCTAGCTCCATCTCTCGCTTCATTTCGCCTTAAGCTCTCTCTTTGCTTGGCTAAGGCTTCTTGTAACATTTGAGCCGTGACATCGAGTAATGGTAAAAGCTCCCTATGGTGATGACTCATACTTGAAACAAGATCGTCAAGCTATTGTCGAAGCAGGCCGAAATTTCATCTTCTGGATGATTCTCCTTCATGCATTCTTCTATAGTCAATGCGCCGCAGAGTCGCAATTGCACCGACATTCTCGAAATTGACCGACCTTTCCTCCGTGAGTAAAGTCCGATCTTCATCATTTACCGGGTTTTTCCCTTTATTTACCATGTTAATAGTAACTTCGTGAAGTTCTCGCTTGCTCGATGGCGATCTTCTTTCTTCGGTCGCCTTGACTCGCTTCATCTTCCGTCGATGGGAGCCGCTCAATATCGGCTCTTTGTGGGTGAGCGCTCACTCGTAACGTGCACATCCCGACAACAACGCCTTGATATTGTGCACACGAGCAAGAACAATTTATTTCATCAATCGCTCTTCGGTGTTACTACCCCTACCGATGATGCGTTGGTGTGGGTTATTACAAATTGCACTTCCACCCCAAGTGTAACGCTGTCTTTAATTGAGGACACGCTTTTTGGGGACGCCGACTATTTGACTTGAGAGATAACTTTCACGCTTGGCTTCGCTATCCGGTTGCTTCTCGATGAATTCACGAGGGTCCGGTCATCTCGTGATTTTGCAAGTCACTTGCCTCAACTTCTTCTTTCTCAGCACTCGTGGACCCCTTTAGGATGCTCAAACGAGATGCAACCGAACTCTTTCAGCTTGAGATGCCGATGGCTCTGAACATTTCAACATCACTTGGAATTTGGGTACTCAACCTCAGTTGTTTATGGACCGGTGATCCAAACGCTCCATTACCTGTTTTGACTTTGGTTCTCAATTGTGGACCAAGGCGACCGAACACGGGTTGACGGATTTGACTTAACGATTGATACCTCAACCGAGAAGTGGAAGAAAGGGCGAAAAGCCCATTTTTGTCAAGGCATGGAGGATCGCCACATGCAGGCGCCGGTCGCGCTCACGGGCGCGAGACTTTACACCGCCATTGTTGAGGAAGCTCAGATCCGCTCAGCTGAGATAAGCATTGCCTCATTGGCTGCAGGTAATTCTGATCTTCGCCACGCGCCGCAGGCGCTTTACACCGCCTCTACCAATGTTGTTGGCGAGGCGCATTTTGAGCCGATTTTGATGTCGACGGACCCAAATTTTGTGATTTTGAGTCGATTCCCTCGGTTGATTTCAACTCGCGCTTTGCTTAATAATGGCATCGCATGAGCAACGCGCGCACGGCGCTTGAGCGCCTTCCTTGTCAATTGGGTCCTTTTGACGAACCCATTCTTCCTCGCGGCGTCGACGGCTGAGGTTGAGGCGCTAGAAGCTTGTCGACGCTTCGATAACGGAGTTCATATTGTAATGAACTCCATCCGCCAACCTGTGGCTCGCTAATTGACGAGCCATCTTTTGACGCCGCCTTTGGCGCAGCCCTCTTGTCGACGGTTGAGATCTTGTTGAATGACTCTTTCTCAAAAGAGTCAACTTGACCGAGCTCTCGCTTTGAGATCCACCGGTCTTGTTGAGAGGGGTCAGCAAGCTTAACGAGAATCGCTAAGATCACAATAGAACGAACCTCCTCTTAGGGGATGAGATCCTCCCATGTTTGCGGGTGAGGAGGACTTCGATGAGGAAGAGGAGAGATATTCTTCAACTTGGCTTGATCGAAGAAATAATCCAGCCCATCAACCATGAGGTCTACCGATCAGAGTCAAGGACACACAACGATCTGCTCGAGACCGCTGGTTCCCATGGTCGCCATCGCGGTTTGGGTCTAAAGTTGTTTCCATTTGTAAAACTAGAGAAAATTACACTTTGGTTCTCGCCACAAAGAAATTAAATAACTCTCTCACAAACTCTCAACAAAAGACGCTACAAGTGTAGATCTCTTTATTTTCGGACTTTGCTCGCGTCGGACGCGTGAATGCGGGACCACCGAAAACATCGCCGAATCGACGATTTAGTTGATGCTTCGCGAAAGGAAATAAGAACTTCAAAGAAATATCTTAGCAAAGTAAGATATCTACTCTTCTCAAGAATAAGTCAATGCTTAAACTCGAGGAATCTCCGCGGTGGATTGTGTTCTTGAACTCCTGCTTGATCTGATTGCCCTTTTCGATAGCCGACTTCAAGTGGACGAGGAGGGTATTTATAGCTTTGGGAACGTGTTCTCTTCGTAAAACACAAGTGTTATAAGTGCAGATACTTGTAGTTAGCGCTGCAGCTGAAATGCCGCCAAGCCGCTTCGCCACCGGGCGAAGCAGGCTCCTCGCTAGCGGCGAGGTAAAGGGTCGGCCGATCGGCGAGGCAAGGTCGCCCTCCACCGGCCGGAATTCCTCTTTCAGCAGCACGATTAAATGCTCTAGAATCACGCTCTAGTGGGCGTATCTTCGCCTGTAACCACATTAAAGTGTCCGAACGCTCTCATACGATAAAGTCAAGCGGGCCCCACCAAGATTGATTTAGACCCTTCAAGAGCTCGCTTTGTATTCCGTGTCTCGCATTTGGCGAGGCATTGCGGCGTCTCGCTATAGCGAGACATATAAGGTGTCTCGCCAGGGCGTAGACACACATTGCGTCTCGCTAACAGACACATCAAGGTGTTCCCGCCGCGGGCGCAGGCACACGAAGTGTTCCGCCATTAAGCAGACACATCAAAGTGTTCGCTGGTGGCGAGGCACAAAAGTGTCTCGCGATCAGAAGCGAGACATAATCTTCCCCTCGTTAGCTCTTGAGATTTCGACGACGCTTGTCCTTCGACTCATGATTTAGGCATATTTGAGGTTCTTCAGCAATTTTGATGCCTACATCCACAAGATCCTCTTGAAAGCTCTACCTCACCTGCCCAGCCTGCTGAGCCGTGCCCCAAGAAACCACCCCACCTGCAGAGCCCGGAGGAAGCAAAGCCTTGGTGCCAACAACTCGAGGATCTAAAAGACTGTGGCCTCTGACCAAGCTGTAGTCAAGCGGTAAGGAAAGAAACCTTGATTGAATCTGCCGCCAACTTGAGCCCCACATCAAGGCCTCCCGATGTTGCTAAGAGTATGCCTGATGATGTCAAGAGTCTCCTGGTTGCGTTGTTTCGAAGTCGAGACCAGACTCAAGATGCCGATATGGCGATCCCCGCCAGGCCATTGTGCCTCGAACTTCACTTGCTTTGACCTGCCGCCACCACCCTCAATTGAAGTTCCGCCAATCCCAAGACGTTTGTCCGCTGGGGTCAAGCCCTTCTATCTACTCCCCTCTTCTTTGACTTGTCAAAAGACTACTGGTATCTATGATTCGCATAATTTTCACCATCCTAAAAGAATCTCCTACTCAAGTGTTGGAGCGCGGTGGGACTTTGCCGATCAAGGCCGCTTTGGAACCCTCCCGATGTGATGCGAGCTTGACTAATGCTAAGGCTATATTGCCCTATCGCACACGCCCGCACGTGTAGAGGCCTCTTCCACAAATGGCAAAGTCACATCAGCCCCTTCGCTCCAAGATTGAAGATCGTGCCATGCAGCCTTATAAGGCAAAGGGATGATTCCCAATTTGAGCTCCACAATACTTGAGAAGAAGTGTGGTTCACCACCGGGGAAATGACCGCAACTATATTTAATGAAAACAAGAAGATTGGGACATCGAATAACCAACAACTCGGTTGACTCTTACAAGGTCAGCGCTTGTTGATATCCGTGCCAAGAAGGAGGCGAGAGTGAACTAATGGCTACTACCGAGGCATCGACTCGACTCACCAATGGACGTAACACCGCGCGCGTAAGCCGACCGATGAATTGATAAGCTAGTGTTGCTGCGGAGCCACATGCCGATACTCTCCGACAACGCATCTTCATAATCAAGCTACGGAAGAGGTTAAGGCTGCCCACCGAAGCTATGGTCACACTTGCCGCAGAACTGGCCGCCGCCGAAAGCACTTGTAATTCATGTATCTTTGATTTTGCTATGAATAAAATTTCACTTTGTGTATGTCCAATGTTTTCTTGTGCCATTTATATCCAATTTGGAATTTTAGCAAACCCCAGCCTATCAACGGACTTGGTATGTCTTTACCACCGCTTGAGTCGGACTAGCCATACTTTTCCTCAAGATGGTGAGTTTTCGAAATTTCTTTTAGGCTTAATGCTAAAATCTCTATCCTTAGCCGCTCGCTGGATTAAAAGATAGGGCAACTCACCGTAGACCACCATCGAATAAAATCGCGGTGGGAGTGATCAAATCGCTCGCTGGCATAAAGTATAACGATCGTGGATCGAAAGCAATCAAGTTGTTCGACATGAAAGTATAACAACAATGATTATGAACAAAGTCATTTAGAGGAATGACCATGTGGAGTAATCAAGTCGCTCGCTGACATGGGGAGTATAACGACTATGGTTGAAATAGAGGCACATCGCATGGTAGGCTACTATTCGTAAGGGGTTGATAGGGTATATCGCTTGGTTAACCACTATCTAACATAAAATCACTCTGACAAGTGACTACATGGAAATGATCAGTCGCTCGCTGATATAGAAGTATAACGACCGCGGATCGAAAACAATCGCATTGTTCAGGACGGAAAGTATAATCGGCAGGATCGACATGGAGACACATCATTAATAAATCAAAATTAGGTGACAGCCGCTGTTTATGAGGAATTGAAACATTGGCACATCGCTGAGTAAGCCTATACCGGGTGACTAACATCATTCGTATGAATAACAAACGGAAAATAGAATATTACATCACTTGGTAGGCCAATATAGACAATGAACATCACTTATGGGAAATGATGGACATCGAAAGATAAAATATGGCACATCACTTGGTAGGCCAATATTGGACAATAATCATCATTTGTAAGAAACGGTAATATTAAGTAATATAACATATTGGTATATCACTTGGTAAGCCAATACTTAGAAATAACAAGATAATTAATTAGGGTAATATTTCTTCTAAACTTACCGCTGATAGGCATCATGATTTTGTCGCCTTCTTGATTGGTCAAAGGTATGCTCCATTCGAGTAAAATGCATCCACTACTTAATGGTCCCTCCCATTTTGGCTCGAATTTCCCTTCTTCTTAGAATTGAGGATCATCTAGCGCCTGGACAATGAGCACGCAGGTCGCCTTGAAAATGCATAACTTAACTTTCTTTGTCAAATGCTTTAGAAATTCGGACTTGGTAGAACTCGATATGTTGTTGAGCTCAGAGTCACTTTTCATCCAAAGATTTCAAGTTCCTCAAGGCCGATGATGATTTTCTTCACGTCATTCCAGTTGGTTAATGCTATTCGTGAAGCACGGAATTTGAATCTCCATCGGTAAAATAGCTTCAAGAACCATAAACTAAAGAATATGGGTGGTATTCGCTGGGTGCGAACCGCTGTACCTGAAGCCCACGACTTTGTCCCAACTTGTTATCCCAATCCTTTTATGGAAGAGACCATCTTGGTAAGGATCTTGATGATCGCCTTATTAAAAGCTTCAGCTGCCCATTCGCAGCAGGTAGTAAGCTATTGATGCTAAATTTCAGATCCGAATTTATCGCAAAATCGAAGCGCAAGGCATGACTTAATTGTGGACCATTATCGTGGACAACTCGCTCTCGACACCATAACGGTATATGACGATGTTTGACAAATTTAATCACATCACTAGTCTTGACCATTCTCAATGGAATAGCTTCAGCCCATTTTGAGAAATAATCGCTATCGCCAATATGAAGCAAAGGTCCTTTGAAGAAGGCGGAGAAATGGGACCAACAATATCCATTCCCCATGTTTCAAATAGCCGACGCGGGCGTAGGATGCAAGTGTTCGCGTTGGTGAAGGTAATTAGCATGTATTTGGCATGCATGGCATCGCTTAGCCGTAGCCACGGCGATCCCTACCATTGTCTACCAATAATAACCGAAGTTCACGTGAGCCGGTCCCATAACTTAGGTCCAGTCGTGTGCTCCACAAACACCGCCATGAGCTTTTTCAAGACTTGCCCCGCTTTAGTTGACAAACATCGAAGCAAGAACCCGCCATATGATCTTCTATATAGCGCCCGTAATTGGAGTCAGTAAAACCTTGATGCCTTCGAATAGACTCTTTTCTTTTGTGTCTTCGCAATATCCCATGCAAGACATAGTCGATGATCGGAACCGCCGCCTCGCGGCTTCAAGTGACTTAGGTTCGCCTTCGACGCTTGATTCAGAATGCATATTTTGGGGATAGTTGCCTACTAGACACAATAACTCGCCGAGTAGCATTCTCGTGACTAGCGAAGCGCAAGAGACGCCAACGACGCGATGAGTGTTCGCAAACGGGTACATGATCAATGTAAGCTTTCAAACGAGTCGCCTAAAGTCACGGCCGCGATGATGAGGATAAGGTCCTCGTGTCGACTTCGTACTCTCCTCTTAGTTGTTTTACGATTAGTCGTGGAATCACCAAATGCTTCAAGGTGTTCCACCTAAATATTTGGCTATGTCAAGACCAATCAATAACGATTATACTGCCACGCTATTGGTACATGGTTCGATAATCCATACGTACCGTGGTATCAATGTTTGTGGAGATATCAATACTACCCCACCGCCACAACAGGCTATCATCGTGGGTCGTCGCTCTCGGTCAAAGAACAATCGCCATACTGCCTTAGAGACCGATTAGCTTCATAAGGTTCATCGTGCATATCCCGATACAACTCGATTTTTCCTTCAATGGATGGTTAGCCATAAGATCACATTACGCCTTGACCCTCATCGCCTTCTCTCGAGGTTTGAAGTGAATGTGATCGAAAGATAATAACAGCGTCCATCTAGCCATTCGCCATTCAACGTGCCAGGCTGGGTCATGAATACCCGGATAGGATCGATTTTGGAGATGACGTGTATGGTCTGCCCCACTAAATAATGTCGCATCTTTTGGATGGTAAAGACCAAAGCTAAACATTCCTTCTGAATGGGAGGATATCGATATCAGCCCCCACGCAGTTCTCGCCAGGTAATAGACACTGCTCGTGGGCCATTGTCATCGCCCCGCTAAAGACTCGCTAACGATACTCAGAAGGCTGGATGTAAATCAGAAGGGCTTTCCGATTAGGTGCAACCAACAATGGATTAGAAAGATATGTTTTAATCTCCTCGAATGCTTCTTGGCACTTTTATCCCAATAAAGGATACTCCTTTCTTCATGAGCTTCAAAACGGCCGACATTTTCCGATAGGTTAGAAATGAATCCGCGAATGTAAGCTAATCGCCTGAGAGACCAAGGCTCGAGGCTTCTGTGGTGGTTCTTGATAGCTTTGACCTTGTCCGGGTCAAGACGATACCATCCGGCCGTGACCACTTAACTTGGAATTTACCACTTGACATCCCCGTAAAAGACTTGGTTGGGTTCATCTTTAACCGATGTGCCCAGATTATCTCAAATGTTGTCCTCTCAAGCGGCAATGATCACTTTTGTGACGACTTTGACCACTAAATCGCTTCACGAGCATTCAACTGCTTCAGAATGTTTTGGAAAATAGTGGTCATGGCACACGGGTATGTTGTTCTCAGATTTTTCAACCCAAGGGCATGATCAGATAAAGATATCCCTAACGGTGTTCAAAAGCAAGATATTTTTCATCATCGTGCATTTTGATTTGATTGTACTCCAAAAGCCATCCATAAAAGACATCCTTTCAAATCCACACGTGTTGTCGGCGATAAGATCCGATTGGTAAAGGAAAATCATCTTTCTGACATGTCAATTTAAGTCTCGAGAGTCGACGACGCCTGATCCGCCTGCTTTCTTCAAAACGTACTATATGGCTACCCGCCGGGTGTTGAACCTCCCTAATGAACCTCGCTTTGATCGCCTTCTCGATTTCTTTCTCGATGGCCTTCATGACTTGAGGGGAAAATCGCTGTTTGTTTAACGTGCTTAGCACCGGTTTGATATTACAAGGCATAAGCCACTTGAGGGTCTAAGCCGTGCATATCTTCATAACTCCAAGCCAAGACGCCGATATATTCTCGCATAAAGCGATGAGGTTCTCCTTTCCTCACGGTCAAACTATCACTTATAAATGGGTTTTGGATTAGCTTCATCCCCCATATTTATGTTCAGGAAAATTTGAGAATGTAAAATTGAATCTATTCTATTTGAAGAATAATGAATACCACTAATGCAATCTCTCTAACCGACTTAGATAAAAAAGAAATTACAAATTCTCGACGGGTTGCCCGATTACAAAGAGGGAATGATCAACCGAGACCCTTCCTTTATTTAACGGGTTCTTCACGCGGGAGCTTGAATCTTGTATCCCGCTGACGATCCGACTGCCTTTAACTCGGACGAGGTTGAAAAGAACTCGCAGAGCAAGTCTAAGAACCGCGAAAACAAGTTTATAACTCTAACGAAGTTTGATAACTCAAGATATGAGTTTTGTAACTCGCGACGAAGTCTTGTAAGCCGAAGCCGAAGAGAGGCCAATCCAAAGAAGCCTCCTCTAAGCCAACACAACTTCCTCCAAAAGGTCACCAATCGAGAGAAAAGCCCCTTTACCTCGCCGAGCCTTTAGCTATTTATAGGTTTTAAGGGGTGTAACTGACCCTATAATCGCCTCCTAAATGAGGGTTAATGGCCCTCGATCGCGGCAAAACAGCTGGAACCGTTAAGATCGTTTGAACGAAATAAAACGCCGAAGTTCGCTGCTCGCAGCGTTCTCGCCTGCTTTATTTCAACGCTGGCCATGTGTGCGCTGCTCGAACGCTGGCCGCAGTGTGCCGCTTTGAGCTTCAACGCCGCCGCAGCCATGTGCTCCGCTTACTTCTAACGCTGGCCATGTGCTCCGCTGCTTTGATTGAAACGCGCCATGTGCTTCGCGATTTGAATTGAACGCGGCCGTGCTCCGCTATTTCCGGGCCATGTGCTTCGCTTAACGCTGTCAGAAGCCATGTGCTCCGCTTAGCGAACGCGCGCCTGCTGCTTTAACGCCATGTGTCGGCGAACCAAACGCTGATAAGTCCCGCTGTTGCTTTGAAGAGATCAACACTTGTGATTTCTTTTCACAAGGATTGTCAACTTGTAATCCTTGTACTCGAGACATTAGCTTCGATTTCCTTTGTTATCGTCGCCGCCTTGTAACCTCATCGATAGTGTTTCGCTGGATATTGGCCGCCTTCGCATTTTTACGTGTCAGACCCCTCCAAAGTTTTCGAAGCGCGTGGTTGACTGACGAGCTTTCTAATACTTTGATATCTTCTTTATTTGACTGAAGGTATTGCCTCGCTCGCCTTCAAAAGTTGCGCTTCGCTTGTCCACGCAGTCATTCGCTTTTGCATGGGTGAACGCATTTTTGCTTTTTGAAATACAGAGTGACCGAAGCGCCTTGAACTTTGCGCATTGGACTGATCCTCGCGATTTGAGGTTGAAACGCGAGTCGGGCTATCGCTGTGTATTTAAACGCGCGGGCCGAATTCGCTTGTGTTGAAACGCCAGGGTGGTCCTTCGCTTTATGATTAAACGCCGGAGATGAACCCCACATTTCCAACTAAGTCTTTTAGACTTTTCTTTAAGGTGCCAAAAGTATAGTGTTAACTGGCATGCCTTTCATACTTGTTGTTTAAATAAGCTGGGGACTTATCACTCTATTGCAAAGAGTTGATAAATTGGTTTTATCAATGAGGTGGAATTTTAACTTGATGATACTTTTGAGGACTTATCGCTTCTATTGAAGAGAGTCGATAAGCCGATTTTATCGAGGTGTGGAGTTAACTTGATAAAGTTGGGTACTTATGGTTTGAACAAGATTTTGAGGACCTATCGCCTATTGAAGAGAGTCGATAAGTTGATTTTATCGAGGGGAGTTAACTTGATAAAATTGGGTACTTGTGGTTTGAACAAGGTTTTGAGGACCTATCGCTCTATTGATGAGAGTCGATAAGTTTTAGGTTTGTTTGGGACAAAATATGAAACTTGTGATTTGAACAAGGCTTAAAACTTGTGATGTGAACAAAGCTACATGGCTTGTGGTGTGAACAAGGCTTTGGTTTGTGGTTTGAACAAGGCTTTGGGGCTTGTGGTGTTAACAAGCTTTGGGGCTTATCATCCTATTGAGGAGGATTGATAAGTTGACCGGCCGAGGTGAGATTAACATGACAAGATTGTGTCGCAATGTGAGTTAACTTTGTGGACTTATCATCCTATTGGAGAGGATTGATAGTTGGTTATCAAACTCTGAGGATGTGTACGATTTTGATAGGATTGTGTTGTAATTTGAACAATTTTAGGATCCATCATTCTATTGGAAAGGAATGATGAGTTGATTGGATGGTTTAGTTGTGATTTGAACAATTTTGAGGAACTTATCCGCCGGGAGGATTGATAAGCTTGATTATATCATCGAGGTATAATGTTGACTTGATGAAGATACGCTATGATCGAGCAACTTTGAGGACCTATCATCCTATTGAGGAGGATCGATAAGTTGATTGCGATTTAAGCAAATTTGAAGAGTTCGCCGCATCGACGTTGTGCTACGATGTTGAATATGTAGACTTTGTCGCTTTTTACGTAAGAAACTAACCCAACGCTGTTAGGTATTGACTTTAGGGTTATGGCCAACCCCCACCATCAACGGACTTGATGAGCCTTTACCGACACCGCTGAATCCGGCTAGCATGCGATTATCTAAACCGCTCGATGTGACGCTGTGCTAAAAGAATAAAACTCTTTAGGCTTAATGCTACGATGTTGAATAATGAGGTTTAGTCTTTTCACTCGAATAAACTACCCTACCGCATGTATTAGATGCGCTTATCTCTACTTAGGTTTCGAGATAAAATTCCCGATTTGAATTCCGTGTCTTCTTCGATCGGTAAAAGACTAAACCGCACGGTGTTAGACGCTGACTTATCCCTACTTAGGATTCTCGATAAAATTCCCACCCCGTGAGGCGGATTGTGGTGTTATTAATAACAACTCGAGGATTTATCGCCTATTGAGGAGAGTCGATAAGTTGATTGTCGAGGTGTTAGGTTAACATGACAAGGATACGCTATGATTGAGCAACTTTGTGGACTTATCGCCTATTGAGGAGAGTCGATAAGTTGATTGTCGAAGAGATCGCCCATAATAACGAGACGAGCTAATCTTAACTTTGTGGGGATTTGCTATATGTGAGCAACTTTGTGGACTTATCATCCTATTGAGAGGACATGTTGCATTGGAGCAACTTTGTGGACTTATCGCCTATTGAGGAGAGTCGATAAGTTGATTGTCGAGGTGTGAGGTTAACGCGGACAAGGATATGTTGCATTGGAGCAACTTTGTGGACTTATCGCCTATTGAGGAGAGTCGATAAGTTGATTGTCGTAAGAGATCGCCTTGCTAATAACGAGACGAGCTAATCTTAACTTTGTGGGGATTGGCGCTATGATGTGAGCAACTTTGTGGACTTATCATCCTATTGGAGAGGACATGTTGCATTGGAGCAACTTTGTGGACTTATCGCCTATTGAGGAGAGTCGATAAGTTGATTGTCGAGGTGTGAGGTTAACGCGGACAAGGATATGTTGCATTGGAGCAACTTTGTGGACTTATCGCCTATTGAGGAGAGTCGATAAGTTGATTGTCGAGGTGTTAGGTTAACATGACAGATACGCATTGGAGTGAAGCTTGTGGACTTATCATCCTATTGGGGAGGATTGATAAGTTGGTTTTGTGGTGCTGCCGCACGTTAAAGTGCTTACATTGTCAAAAGTATTTTGTTAACTTGACAATATTTGGAATTTATTATTCTACTCGAAAATAACAAAAATCAACCCCCGCCTGGGATACTTGACGCCTTTTGACAAAATCAATCGACGCCCCAGAATTATCCTAGGTTGATACTAACCGAGTCTTCGGCCTCGCGATTTAGAGCCGGTCATCAATAGCCTTCTCGGAGATTCTTCTTGCCAATCCTAGCAATAATTGTTTCACTCATTCGCCTCGGGAGACTAGTTGTTTCCAGGAGCGTTACATTTTGCAACCCCATTCGAGCTAGAGATTGGTTTGTAAATTGTGCCCCAGTGTCAATCGAAGCATCGTGGTCATACCCGCCGAGCATCGAAGAGCCATGCTTCGAATCGCTTGACGAAGACTTTGATAGGCTCTCCTTTTGCTTAATGGCAAGGAGAGAGAAGTGATGGATCTCCGTGTCATCTTCTCAAAGAATCGCGGACAGAAGAGTCTCTAAATCGCCCATTTCGATACATCCCGTAGGCAATTTCATGAACCATTCAAAGGCAACCCCTTGAGGGTCCCAATGAACAAACGAGCTGTTATGGCATCGTTTGACATCCCATTCTACCAGGACTTAAAATGGTAGATGTGTTGGTTCGGTGATCCCGTCACCGAAAGCTCAGAGGTCGGATTTTGAATTTTGAGGATAAGAAACCGTATCCCATTCTCAGTAGATACCTGCCTCGACAACCCCTGATCTTGACCTATTAGCTATGGCATTGAGGCTGGCTTCCAGCCGCATTTTTGACGATTGAGGACTTTGCTCTTTCGCCTCTTTCCCTTCTTTAGAGGAGGATTCTACGGATGGGCTTCTTGATCGGGAGCTTCATTCACTTTTTCCTTCCATTTTGGGATTGACTCCTCCTGATGATTCCTACCAGGTGTTGCTAGCCATGTGACCTTGAGCCCTATCCGCAACAAGTTGGGCTACCATTTCGAAGTTGATCGATGGACTCTTGTTGTGATCGCAGGCTTTTGCATCATAGCCCCGATACTCTTCGAGCCTCTTCTTAAAATCTTCGGGTCACCGCCGTAGACAACAGCCACATGCTTTATGAAAGAACTAGAGGATTGAGATTCTCGCGATGGTCGAATGCTCATCATCGACTCAATTCCTTTAGCCAACTTGTGATAATTGACGGGGTATGACCCCTCGCTCGAGTCCGGAGTGTCGGTAAACTCCGCCGGAGTCATTCAAAGCCTCTTCTAAGTCGGGGACCGATTTGCCTCGCTCATTAGAGCTAGAGATTGACTCGTCCGCCTACCCGATCATGTTAGAAGTGACTCCAAGGTATTCGCCTCAAGCCTCTCTTCCCGTGAGAATGCCGCCGCTCGGCGGACCAAATGATATTTGTCAATTGGTCAAACACCGACGGCTTGGCCGCATGTGAGCAGCGCGATATGCCGATGATTTGGCACTTGGAACGCCAAGATCGCGAGCATTTGGAACGCCAGGTTCGCACTGCTTTAGATTTGCCAGGTCCGCTGAATGCTTGGATGCGGGGAGACCCGCCTCGTGATAGGAGCGGAGGGTCGCTAAACCCCGTAACGGGAGGTTCGTGGTTTGAAAATTGAACGCGGGTTGTGACCCACGCTTTATAGTGTGAACGCCAGGTCCGCTGCTTGAATGCTTGACGGGCCGAGACCCGCTGCCTCGATAGAATGCGGGTCGCCTGCAACCTCAACGCAGGTTCGCTGAAAATTGAACGGGTTGTGACCGCGCTTTAGTGGACGCAGGATCGCTGCGGCAACCCTCACCTGAACGCCGAGGTTCGCTGGAGCAATTGAACGCGGGTTGTGACCCGCTGCTTTGACCGCGGAAACGCGCCGAGGGTTGCCGCGCTCACCGCTTTTGCGGCTCAGATTCGGGCACATAAACGCCAGGCTTGCGTCGTAGTAAAAGAAACGCCAAGCTCGTGATCGCTTTGGCCGCGAACGCCAAGTTCGCGCTGTTGGTCGACGCCATCTCGGTCGTGTTCTCGGAGCAGCCCCACCGATTTGAGGCTTTTGCAGCACATCACCATCGTTGGGGCCGTTGACAAACAAATGGGCTTTGGCCTCCTTAGAGGCTTTGTGGATCTTGGCGATAGCCTTGGGGCTAAGGGATCCGAGGAGAGTGCCTCCTAACTTGGCTTGATCGAACTCTCTACCCGAGTTTCAACCGTCGTCCCAATGAGCTTGACGCCGGATTGCGCCACCACCTCTTCATCGGTGAAAGAAGTTGTCCCACTGAGTCGCCATCTTTTGTTCATGGGAAAATTTGAGAATGTAAAATTGAATCTATTCTATTTGAAGAATAATGAATACGCCTCTAATGCAATCTCTAACCGACTTAGATAAAAAGAAATTACAAATTTCGATCGGGTTGCCCGATTTACAAAAGAGGGAATGATCAACGGAGACCCTTCCCTTTATTTAACTGGTTCTTCACTGCGGGCGGGAGCTTGAATCTTGTATCCCGCTGACGATCCGGACCGCCTTAACTCGGGGACGAGGTTGGAAAAGAACTCGCAGAGCAAGTCTAAGAACTCGCAGCAAGTTTATAACTCTAACGAAGTTTGATAACTCAAGATATGAGTTTTGTAACTCAACGAAGTTTGTATGCCAAGCCGGTCGAAGAGAGGCCAATCCAAAGAAGCCTCTAAGCCAACACAACTTCCTCCAAAAGGTCACGCCAATCGAGAGAAAAGCCCCTTTACTCGCCGAGCCTTTGGCTATTTATAGGGTTTTAAGGGGTGTAATCGACCCCTATAATCGCTCCTAAATGAGGGTTAATGGCCCTCGATCGCGGCAAAACAGTTTTGGAACCGTTAAGATCGGTTTGAACGAGTCAAAACGCAGTAGTTCGCTGCTCGAGCAAGCCTCGCTGGCTCGCTTGAGCTTCAACGCTGGCCATGTGCGCTGTTTGAGCTTCAACGCCAGTCGTGTGCCGCTTTGAGCTTCAACGCTGGCCGCAGCCATGTGTTCGCTGCTTTAGCTTCAACGGGCCATGTGCTCCGCTTTTGATTGAAAGCTGGCCATGTGTCTGAACGCGGCCATGTGCTCCGTTTAGTTTCGGAACGCTGGCCATGTTCGCTTTGGCTTAGCTGGCCGCGAGCCATGTGTTCCTGCTTATTTCAACGCGCCATGTGCTCCGCTTTGGCTTAACGCGGCCGCAGCCATGTGCTCCGCTGCTTAGCTTCAACGCTGGCCATGTGTTCGAACTCAAACGCGGATAAGTCCCGCTTTGCTTTGAAGAGATCAACACTTGTGATCTCTTTCACAAGGATTGTCAACTTGTAATCCTTGTACTGGAGACATTCTCGATTCTCCTTTGTTATCGTGAAAGTCGCCGCCTTGTAACCTTCATCGATAGTGTTTCGCGGATATTATTGCCTTCGCAATTTTTTACAATTTACTTGGACTATTTTGTCATTAGTAGGTTCTCGTTGTTCAAACGATGTTCCCATTGCATTCTCGAGTCGTTGACTTAGCGGATCCTCGTGATAGTGGCACGCGATCATCTTCTTGAATCTCAATTGATTGCCGAGGTCATATTGGCCATAAGGGACCTAAATTCATGTCCTACACCGACGCCGAACCCGTGAATTGCTTTAAGATGAGTGATCCGACTCACCTTAGTAGTAACATGCCATGAGTACGGCGGCGACTCATATCCCAACCCTTTACGAAGTTTTATGATAGTAATCATCATCCCTTTCCGACATAAGCAGACGGATCGGTGTTCCGATGCCTTTCCCATAATTTAATCCTCTTTGTGAAGGAAGTCATACCCCATTTTCTTCATCAAGTGTTGCTACTGCAGAAATATGAAAATTGGGGTTCCTTTTCCTTCATTTTGGGCTGTTCTAACTCATTTTACAACCATTATTGACCTTCCCAGGATAATGTCTTTCTCGATCATTATTCCCGGCCGTACCACAAAACCGCCATAAGAGTTAGAGTGCTTTTGGGTCGCCCCGAACGACGACCGAATTGGCATGTGCAATGTAGGTTCAAAGATACAACCGTGGAAGAACTCGACATCAAGTCGAAGATGACTTTTAACACCGCGTAAGCTAAATCATAATTTTCATTAAAATGACTATATCGTCATCGTCGATCATTCGGATCGATTATAAAGGGTTTTACATCATTAAAAATAACTCCTTGTTCTGGACTCTATGTCGCCTTCATTTCTACCGCCATAGTCCTCGCCGACTGTGGTTCACCGGTTTGGCCTTCCTCGTAGTGGACGAATCAGAAAATAATTCTCCACACCTTTAAATGGTTGCCTTCCGCACACCAATGTTTTAACCATCCCTTCTTCGCCTCACGCATTTCATGCACCGATGCAATGTGGATGGAACGATCAAATTTTCATGGATCCAAGGGCACCAATAGCGATTATAGGATGTACCGCATCAATGACGAAAGGTGTAACGCTCGCCTTCAAGTCTCCTATTTGACATTTGAGTTTGATTTTGCCCAAGGGACGAGAATTGGTAGCATTGAAACCGTAGATGGTAGTCCGGCTGTCGCTAACCGATGCGCCGGTATCCCAAGATGTTGTATGATCCTCGCGGGATAATGCTCAAGGCGCATCCCGTCAACATGAACTCGGCTGATTCGACGAACCAATATAGCCGTGAAGTACAACGGCCTATCATGCTTTGGGTTCTTCACTTGCATGTCCTCAGATGAAAAAGTAATGCAAGGTATCGGCCCTTTGAAGACCTGATGACATTGGGCACAAGCTTCTGTTGTCCTTTCTAGGAAATGAGCGAGGAACGCCTATTCCGCCAACGCCCGCAGAGCTCGTAGATTGAGAGAGACGCAAGAGCTTGAATAAAGTGATCCTCGCCGATGTTGGAGAGTTGGGCTAAAATATCGAACTCGAAAGGGGCTTCAAGTTTCAGCGCGGTCCTTCCCTGGTGCTTTGTTGTAGGATCTCCTTGTCTTGGACCCACCAACCGGTTCCTTTACGCTACGCCTGGTGTTCTGATACTCCCTTAAGAACTTTTTCCTCGGGTGGCCAACGCCGTACCAGTTGTGCGACCGGGCGTTTGTTGCTCGGTGGAGTCATTGACTTGCTCCTTTCCCACAGCAGAGGTGGCGCTAAGTCTTCCCTTTGGACTTTGAAGAAGTCCATTGTTCATCTCGATAACAAGTCGTGGTGAACCTACATAATTTTGCCTTCGGCAGTGTAAGGGACCATACCTTGTGCCTCCCCGCTGGAGGTCGGTTCACAACTCTGGCTTCTGCTTGATGGATCGGTTTTACACCATCCTGCACTTGGAATTCCGCAAAATCGCCAAATTAGAGAGCGACCATGTTTGTAGACACCTTCTTCTGATCCTCTCGCAGAGTCATAACACCTGCCTCTAACAAGACTTGGATCTTGTCTTTCAAAATGTAACATGCCCCCGTCGGATGATTCACCATTCGATGGTACATGCAATATTTTGGATCATCCGTCCTTGAAGCTTCCTCCGGCTTTTTTATTTCCGGAAGTGTGATCTTGTTCATCTTGAGCAAAGTCTTGAAAATCGGGATAACCTGATCATCCTTGAAATCATACTTCTTCATAGGATCTGCCATCTGGGCATTCTACGCTAAAAGATCTTGAAGTAGGTTGAGTCTCTACAGCTAGAGTCTCCTTCCCCTTCGATTGTTTTTTAGGCATAAAATTGCTTTGATTACCCCATTTTTTAAGATGAGAGTCCTGAGGTTCTTATGCCTCGATCCTCTTAAGCATGTTTTCAACCTGTTCCCCTTGCCTCACCAAGTCTCTCCAAGAGTGTGCTTCAACCGCACCCATCTTCGAAAGTATGTTGATCGGCTCACATCTCGATGAATGTCGCGAGACTTGTCCCGGAATGCAAAGATAGATTTCGAATCTCTTCTAAAGGCCGCATGACTCTCGCCTTCTTTTGCTTTTCGCCAACAAAGTGGCCATAGACACCTCTGTCATCATCGAAAAATCGGCCATAAAAGCCTTTGCAAATCTTTCCAAGAGTCGATAGAATCGTTCCGTACTGAAACCATTTGAAAGCGACTCCCTTAAGAGTGCTAATGAATAATCGGGTCATAATAGGATCGTTACTGCTATATGCCCTACGCTTGAAATAGTAGATGTGTTGTGACGGAGAACTTTTTCGTCGAACTATACTAGGTTAAGTGGCTTGAATTTCGGAGGATATGGGACATCATCCCATTCTATAGGATATGGCCACCCCATTCTTAGATTGCCCTTGGAGTTTGAGAGCATCCAAATGCTTTTGGAAATCCCATAGAACGTATGATCTTGCTCTTTATATGCTGGATTCGACCGCTTCGATGATGAGTGGACATCATGATCCCCTCGTAGCCTTCTTCGCCGATTTGATCCTCCTTCGCCTATCTTCTTCTTGCCTACAAGCTTCTCCATCATTATTTCTAAACCGATAGATTCTTGTTGCGCAAGAATAGTAGCTTGTTGCTCTTCAATTCTTCGTGTCATCTCTTCTTCTCGCTCGCCATGAGGATCGGCCCGACACCAAATCGTTCGGTTGAGACGAAGCGATGCCGAAGTTCTCAAATTCTTCGGTACCCCGGCCAATTGTTTATAATCGAACGGAATTGCCGCCCGCATGAAGAGCGGGTACCTCGATAGGCTTTGACTATTGATTAATGCGCCTCATAACCTCGAAATATTCGTGGTCGATGATTCTACGCTCTGTTGGGGTCTTGCTCCGCTTCTCCCAACCATGTTGATAGTCACTCCATGGGAATGACCATCGGACCGCCGCTTTAAACCGCCTTCGTCTAGTTGACGGTCGATAATCGCCAAAACCGAAGGCTGATGTGTCGATGAACATTGGGCGCAAGACGCAGAGATGAGCCACAAAGAAGAATGAGATTGCATTTGACTAGCATCACGCCAGTGAGATAATCACGAGGGTCTGGGTATACCCCAGCTTTGATTAAAAATGAGACTCATATGAGAGGCTCGAGTCAGTTGGTGAACCTCGGGCGGGCTGCCGCTTCCTTTCGCTCGGGCGGTGAGGTTCAGATGGTGGCGAGGTTTGTGTGCCTCGCCGAGGTTCGGTCCTCTTTAGAGACCCTCATGGCGGCGAGATTAGCCACTCAAGCGAGGCTCATCTTTCAAGGGGACCTCACGCTGTAGGCGCAGGTTCGCCACTCTGGACCCAGACTCGTCGTGTTTCAAGCGGACCGGTTGTTGTCGAGGTTCGCCACTTGGACGAGGTTCATCCCTTTTGGAGGGGACCTCACGCTGATCGAGGTTCGCCATGGGACGGGTTTCGCACCGGGCGACGCTCGCCTTGTCTTGAATGAACCTTTAGATGAAGGCGAGGTTCATGACTTAGTGCAATGACGGTGTTCGACGCCTCGCTTCAACCCTCGCCTGCTTGACCATCTTTGGGCGATAATGAAACCCGTCCAACGACCAAAGCTCGAGCCCTACGGCCAGCTTGGTTCTCGCTGCTGACGCCGTTGCACGCCATGAAATTGGACCCTTGGCATATCCTCGCCTTTTCCACAGTTGCGAGGTTCGCCACGAAGCCAAAGTTTGGCTAATGGCCTCGAGGTTGGGTTGGGCTGTAACCACCCACTTCTTAGCCTGTTGGCTATCTTTTGGAGCCTTGTCGAGACATAGGCCGGTTCTCAGATTCGCCGAGAAGATTCAACATGAGCCACGGGCTGAAGTCTCATACGACGACCGACACACTGCGTGTCTTCAGGGCTAGATGCCCCGGAGGAGAGGAACTCCTCATACTTACTCGATCAAATTCAATGACCAAGGTTTGAACCTCGCCAACTACAATCTTGTCCGCGATTGCCACCAGTTCATCGAAAAGAACGGCTACTCCCACTGTGGTCGCCATCTTCTGTAGAGTCGAAAAAAGTTTATTGATTGAATGAATGGGTTTACAATCAAATTTTCTCAATTACAGAGGAAGAGAAGATTGATTCGACTTCTCTTTTAAGGTGGGTTTTCGGTAGCGATAGGATGCTTCACTCAATGCTCACGTTGAGATTGCTTCCCGTTGACGATCAGAACAGAGTTGCAGATGATCTTGGGATCGCTGATGAAGAGCTTGATCTCTTTCTCGTGCGCAAGTGTTGATCTCCAAAAATTCCAAAAGCCCCCTTATAATGGCTGCTCACCGCCATTTATAGGGCTTTTAGCACGAATCGGCGTGCAATTGTGGAAACGGGTTAATCGATGTGGACGCGGCAATCGATGCCCACCACTTAACCACGTGGTTGTTGTGGCTTTCGCCCGTAGATTCGCGAGGTTAAGCTTCGAGCCGTTGCTTGGGCAAATCTTGATTGCATAACGAGGTCCGCTACTTGGATGAACCGCTATATGACGAAGCCACGTTTGGGCGAACTTCAGTCAAATGCATTTACGCATTTTGGTTGGAGAGCGAGCTTCGCTGCTGTAGGCGAACCTCGTATGAAAGTCGAGCCTCGCTATTTGGGCGAACCTCGCCTTAAGATTAAAGTCAAGTTTCACGACGAATGTCAAGCTTCGCTCCTCTTGTGAACCTCGGATGAAAGTGGAAATCACTATTGTAGGCTTAACGCCGACCAGTTGTAGGCTAACTTCCGACCACCTGTAGGCGATCCTCATCACATGACTGTTGAGCTTCGTTTCTCGTGCGAATCTCGTGTTAAGATCGAACTCCGCTCCACATGTGAACCTCGTATTGAGATTGAGCCTCACCTCTTGAGAAAGTCTCGTTTTGAAGCTTGCATGGTTTAGCCTCGCCCCATCAGCGAGCCTCGTCTTGAAGCTTTAACAACTAGGGTGCGCGTGACCCTCACCTCGAGAATTTTTTTTTTTGACTGTCTACAGAGAATAAGTTAGGTGAGGGGGTAATTGCTCCTCCACCAATGAATGCTCAGGGTGAGAGAGCTATGTGGTCCCAGGAAGTGGTCCACAAAAGAATTGAACAGAGAGGAGTTAAGATTGTTGAGAGAGAATGGGAAGGCAAATCCATTTTCGTTGAAGAGAACACCTGGCAGCTCATCAACTCTTTGGGCATATCCCCTTCATGCGCCTTTAGCCCCATCAACAGTGCATCCTCTAACAGATCTGCGGTCCTAGCATCCCAAAGTCTTCCGCTAGAAGAGGGATCTGCCTCGCTCTCTAGGCCGCCAAGTTTCACTCTTAGGACCGCCAAGAGGAGGAAGCTATCCATGGCGAAGGCAGGTTCAAGATCAACCTCCCTGATGACCTCTAGCCTCAAGCACAGAGCTTTCAAGCTTTTGGCTGCGGGGAAGAAGATGGCTTCCACCTCAAAAGGTACTTCTAAACCTAGCGCTAATTTACCTTTGCATAAATTAGATGCTTAGGATTTAGACAAGATAGCCATTTCTTGCGGAATTTCCAAACATTTATCATCTTCTGACATCCAGAACATAAGAGAGTTAGAAGTAGATAGAGCTAAGCAATTCGCTTAGGCTAGAACTGCGAGGAGGTCAATGTTCAGCTTATGTTATATTTCATCTCAATGAACTTATGCTCATGGAATGTGAGAGGTTTGAATGTAGCTAGCAAGAGGAGAATGGTCAGAGAGGGCATAGCCTTATCCAAATTAGATCTAATTAGTCTGCAAGAGACCAAGTTATGCAGCCCTTCTGATAGGAGACTAAATGCTATAGAAGCAATAAGATTAAGAATTGGGCTTGTTTACACTCTAGTGAATCTAGAGGGGGAGTCTTAGTAGGGTGGAGTGAGGAATTCTCTCTGCTTTCTTCCCATGTTGAGATTTTCTCTGTTTCAGTGCTTTTGCTGCACAGACCAACTGATTGGTCTTTCCTATTCACCTCTGTGTATGCACCCATTGATAGAGAGGACAAGGAGGTATGTTTATAGGAATTGAAAAGAATCAGGGTTATGTTCAACCATCCTTGGGTCCTTTGTGGTGACTTCAATGTCACTCTCCATAGTAGGGAGCGTAGTGGGAGGTCTGGTTCAATTAAAGATATAGAATCTTCTAGAGAGGTGGTAGACTATCTTCAGCTACTTGATCTACCACTGCATGGTAGAAAGTTCACCTGGTCTAACCATAGGGAAACCCTATTTTCGCCAGACTTGATAGATTCTTGATCTCCCCTGATTGGGACTCCAAATTCCCCTCTTCCATCCAGAGCTCCATCCCCACATCCTGTTCAGACCACACCCCCCTCATCTTAGACATAGGAGGCATCCAGCCACCTCCTCCTATGTTTAAATTTGAAAAGTTCTGGCTCTCCAACCCTAATTTCATCTCCTTCATTCAGTAATGTTGGTCCTCATTCTCGTGCCATGGTGACCCTTTTTCTCTTTTGTACACAAGCTGAAACTTGTGAAGAAAAGAATGAAATGGTGGAAGAAGAATATAGTGGGTTCCCTATCTAATAGAAAGCTCTCAATCCTTAAAGAGATAGATGATCTTGATAAGTCTGAAGAAACTAGATCTCTAACTACCTTAGAGCTTGATACTAGGAGGGAACTCAGATTAACTTATTCTTCTATCATCAAAGAAGAAGAGATTTACTGGCAACAGAGATCTAGGACTTAGTGGCTAAAGGAGGGGGATGCAAATACTGCCTTCTTACACAAATCAGCATCTCACCGCAGGAGGAAAAACTTCATTCCTTCTATTTATCACTCTGGTAAACTCTTACTATCTGAATCTGAGAAAATTCAAGCATTCCAAGATCATTTCCTCAACATCTTTGGCAAGAAACACAGGTCAACCCTATCGCTTGATTGGAATGCCCTTTACCCCAACACCTCTGATCTATCCCATCTTGATCACCCTTTCTTTGAAGAAGAGATCAAATCTGTCATCTTCAACATGAATGCCAACAAAGCCCCTGGTCCTGATGGACTGTCAATGCTTTTCTATCAAACCTTTTGGAGCTCCCTAAAACATGATCTCATCAAACTTTTTCAACACTTGTTCTATGATCCTTCCTCCATCCATAAGCTTAACATGGCTCACATATGTCTTCTTCCTAAATCCTTAGATGCAGCCACAACCAGAGACTTTAGGCCTATTAGTCTTCTAAATTGCATATTCAAAATATTCACTAAGATCCTTGCAAATAGGCTCTCTCCTCATCTCACAGCTCTAGTTGACAGTACCCAAACAGCTTTCTAGAGTGGTAAATCTACTATAGACTCCATTTTGATTGCTCATGAGATTATCCACATATGTGCCAAACCAAAAAGAGAGGTTGCTATGATCAAAGTTGACTTTGCAAAAGCCTTTGACTATGTTAGTCATGATTTCATTCTTGACCTGCTCAATCATAGAGGTTTCGGACCTAGATGGTGCATGTGGATCTCAGCCATTCTGACTTCCTCCAAATGTGCCATCTTGGTTAATGGAGCCCTCACTCCTCCTATCCCCTGCAAGAGAGGTCTCAAGCAAGGAGACCCTCTCTCCCCTATGCTCTTTATCCTTATTGCTAATGTGCTTAACAAGATGATAGGGAGAAATGTAGAACATGGCAACCTTTCTATTCTTCCCCTGCCAGCTGCCATTTCCAATATCAGATCATTACAATTTGCAGATGATATCCTTATCTTTACTAACGCTAATCCCAGAGAGATATCAGTGCTGAAGGCTATATTCTACATTTTTGAGAACATCTCTGGCCTAAGCATTAATTATGCTAAAACCTCATTGATATATTTTGGTAAACTATCTGATAGAGGTAATAGATTTGCTTCTTCTCTTTCATGTAAGCAGGAGCACCTACCTATATCCTATATGGGTCTACCACTAAAATGTGTGAAACTCATCAGATCTGACTGGCAACCTCTTATTCATAAGTTCCAAGCTAAGCTCTCTAAGTGGAAGGGTAGTAACCTTTCAATTGGTGGTCGGTTAATCTTGGTTAATGCAATCCTATCCTCCTTGCTTCCCTATTATATGTCCTTCTATAAGCTTCCTGATTGGCTCATCAAGAAAATTGATAGAATTAGGAAAATTTTCCTATGGGGAGGATCTACTGAAAACAAAGCTATGAAATGTTTGGTGAAATGAAACCGGTCTGCAAACCTAAGAAGGAGGGGGGTCTTGGCGTTACTGGTCTCAAGTGTCTGAACATCTCCTTGATCTCTAAATGGCTATGGCATGCCATCAAGGGACACTCTTTTGTTGGTTTTACACTCTCAGCTCTTTACACCCAAAGATCATCCCCTATCCAAAACTCTACATAAAGGTCAGCGAACTCCATTTTCTGGAACAATATCTCCCACATCAAAGAACCTCTCATAAATTGTATCTCATGGTTATTGGGTAATGGCTCCAAGGTTAGGTTCTGGGAAGATAAGTGGGTTGGAATTAACACTTTGGGTAGTCTCTTTCCCCATGCATACTCTCTAGCTATGTCTCAGAATGTCACTGTCTCCTCCCAAAGATCTTTCTATAACAACAACTGGATCTGGAAACCAACTCTTAGAAGACCTATTCAAGAGTACCAGAGAATTGACAAACAGAAGCTTCTACTATTCCTCTCCTCCTTCAAGGTCTCTGACACTACACAAGTGGTTGATTATCCCTCATGGATCCTCTCCAATTCAGGTGACTTCACAGTGAACTCTCTATACAAGTTCTTGATTGCAGGAGGGGTAAGCTACTCTAACTATAAACTTATCTGAAAATCTATCTTCCCCCTCAAAGTGAAAATTTTCTATTGGCTCATGTGCAACAATAAGCTGAACACCAAAGTTTTTCTAACCAAAAAAGGGTGGCAGGGAGATCCTAAGTGTTCATTTTGCCTAAGCGATAAGAAAGATTCAGAACATCTATTTCTAAAATGCCCTTTCACAGAGAATATATGGAGCCTCTTCAGAGCTATTGTACCTCACAACAATTGGCCAAATAGCTGGCAATATCTCATTAACTCGAAAGGGGAATTTCTCACATCTCCAAATGATAGGGTCATGTGGCAATCTGTGTTCCCTACTGTGTGTTGGTGCATATGGCATGCACGCAACAGTAAGATTTTCCAGAATGAAACCCCATCACCTGTAAAAACTTTTAACGCTGCTATGCACTATGTTAATGAATGGACAGGCTCATCAAAAAGGAAAGCGGCAGAGAACCCAGAGACGGTGATTGAGGCCCAGGAACTCACAACTGCTTCTCCAAAGCACAATACACACAACACATCTCAAGAAGAGGAGGAGCAACGAAGGAGGAGGCTGCTGGAAGAAGAGGAGATGGGATAACAGAGCAAGGATCTGTGCTTTATTGGGTCACTGGTTTTTTGGGTCTTTTGGTTCTTCTTAGTTCTTTTGGTCTGTGTTTACTTGTAATTAGGGTCATATAACTGTAACAGATAGTTCTTTTTTCATAGTTCTAATAGAAACTCTACTTTCTCCAAATTGATCTTGGCGTATGGCTGGCTTTGGGCCACGGGACTATCCACGTTGTGGTGAATGACGGCTAGGGTCCTCTCGTCACCCTCGTGGATAATCCTTGTGGAGAATGTCCTACGTTCACACAATGGAGAAAGTATATGTTTCTATTCATACTTTTGTACGACACTATCTCATGTCAGGCTTTTATATTTTCAATGAAATGAACGGGGATGTTCCCTTGTTTTCTGCTAAAAAATATCTTTGTACATAGAGGAGTTATCTCTAAACTTGCTTATGTAGAAGTAGCAAAACCCTTATTTTAGGGATTAATTGCCAGCATTAGAACTTTCCCCTTGCTGCTTTGCTTGATTATGTACAGTTCGTTTCAGGCCCAGATAGTTTTAATATGAGGTGTTATACAAGAGCCCATGATTGTTTTCGAACATCAGCCCATTTGAGCCATCAGCTCGCCAAACAAACATCTTTAGTTAGAATTCTAGATATATATGTATTACATTTGGGAGTTCTTTGTTGTAAATTACGTGTCATTAATTTTTAAGTGAGATTTAAAGAATCATTAAAATAAAAATTCACTATTCCTAGTCTCGGAGTTGACGAGTACCATGTAAGTTAACTAAATAATAGATCCATGGAAGTTTTCATTATTAGAAATTTGTTCTCCGCATGCGATGCATGCATTAAACAGTCAATTATGCCTAAAAGATATTGTCAATACCTTAATAATTAATGCTAATATGAACAATGTTTTAGAAAATTATCGCCAAAAGTGTTATGAAGTATCTTACTAATAGAAAATGTGAAGAGTAAGGCTGGTTATCAAATAGTGAATGATAGTTAAGATGTTTTTAGATATTTTTAAATTTATTTTTAATTAGTTTAACTGTACAATAAATTATTGAAGACTTATGTTGAATTTTTAAATTTTAATACACATGGAGGTAGAACCAAAAGTGCCACTTTTCTTAAATAACAGATAGAAATGTACAAGAAACCTTTAATTATTTCAAGAAAAATAAAAGAGTTTGCCCACTTAATTGAAAACATTGCGACGGCAACAATCATTCGTGAAGAGTATAATTTTTAAAATCCCTGTTTTGTATTCTTTTTGTTTTTTCTGAAATTAATGTTGAATGCTTAAATAAACAAGCCCTAGACAAATTACCATAATTTTCCATTAAAATACTGTGGATTGATGTGGATAGAAGTGACAACTTCCAGTTGCAGATACGTAATAATAATGGAGTAGGACAAGGGACTATAGATCAGAGATCCTGAAAGATATCTTTCTTGGAACCCAAAACTCAACTTCAATCAACTCTCCCCCTCTCCGAAGCAGAAAGTTTAAAATCCCAAGCTACAGTCCATTAAATACATTTTTTACAGAATAGTAGTCATAAGTTAGTATACATTAATCGCCATAAATTCTAACGGGCTCATGATTTCGTTGCAAACTATTGCGGAGTCTGGTCAAGAGTTTAAAGTAGCTCTAGAATCAACAAGCTAATATCAATCAAAAGAAACCTAGGCTTTGAACAAAGGCCCAAAGCCGATAGTAGCCTAATTGCCTAATCCTTATCCTTAGGGACTTTGGTACTAGCCTCATTATTGTTTGCAATCAATAACGAGGAGAAAATGTCCGCCGGTGAAATTTATAAAGATATTGTATTATAGAATTCTGATTCTTGACTTTTCTCATTATTTTCAGGTTATGCTGCATTAGAAGAGTGCTTAAGATTGTATCGTACTAGTACATTCTCAAATTCCATCAAATACGTATTAGAAAACAAACTGAATACATACCAGTGTATAAAAGTCTAATGGCCTGTTCCACAACTACCATTATGGCAATTTAGCCGAAAAAAACCGATGTAGACAACTCTTAATTCTTACAATAAATTTAAAGTTTTGAAAAGACTTGGTAACCATATATTATATTTAAGATTAAAAAATTTATATATTGGGAATCAAGTGAATAACAATAACTTGGAATATAGAGAATCAAATGAATAATAAAAACTTGGAATAGCCGAAAACTGGAAAGGAAATTCTGAGTTTACATAAGTTTCAAGTTATATATAGAGAATCAAATAAATAACAGAAACTTGGAATAGCCGAAAGCTGGAAAAGAAATTTTGAGTTTACACTAGTTTTCATTTTTAACGTAGTCCTATGAAAGGGAATTAGATTACAAGCACGTGAATAATGGACGTGCAAGAACTCAGAGGAAATTACTGTTTAACATTTCATATGTTTGTCCTGAAAAATTAATTTAATTAAAGGGATAAATGTGTATTTAACAGATACGATTGAACTATATATAAATATATATTTTTTGAGATGAGAATAGGAAAGAGATTTGAACTCATAACGGTCTGTAATCGACCTCGAATCATTTACCATTTGAGTTATATTTCAGGGGCAATACTTCTCAAAATTTAATTTTGTTTTGTACATTTATTTGATTAATCAAACTTTATATGAAATTATAATTATATATGCATAAGACCCTAGCTTAATTTTTGTATTTAGACATGATATTGTATGTTAATAAAAGAGAATTTTCTTTTCCTTTGCATATTTTGTAATCGAAATAGATATAATTATATAGACTCTATCTATGTTTACGGTAAAATATTAATTAGAGTGTATTAACAAAAAGAGATAAAAAATCTCTTGTCAAATTATCTTTTTAACCTTGTCGACATAATAAAAAAGAGGACATGTCGGCCGTTTCATCCCTTTCTGAGATTGCCTTTGTGAGTTATTCAGTAGTATAGACGAAGAGATCTCATGGATTTTAGACTTTGTGAAGAAATTGTCTAAAGTGAACTAGTGAAATAACTATTAAGCTATAACATGAAAATGGCCCTCAAGGCTGTCGAGAAGGCAAGACAAGAAATAATGAGACCAAGTACATTGGCCTAGGCGACATGATATTAAATAGCTGTAGTTGTTTGATGTCTGAAGAGAAACATTCATGTAGAGATCAGATACTAAAATACTACAAACCAACCAGAAAACAGGTGATTGATAGGGACATTGTTTGGTTGTTCTCTCATTTGATAGATCCATTCCATCTATACACGTACATAGTTCATAGTTCATGTATGCATTGCTCATTCCTAAATGATGATATGACCATGGTTTCCTCAAATAGCATCTATCTAAGATGACAGATCATCTTCCATGTCTTATTTTCACTTTGTACGTGGCCCCCACTTTTGGGGCTGGGGCACTGAAGTTAGCCTAATTCCTAGTTTATATTAATATATGGGATCATCTGGGTTGTGTTGATGGTTAATATTTGTGAGAGTGATCATAGTTTTTAGTCTGTAGATTAATATGAATTATGGACTACCAATAGGATACATTTATAGAAAATGGAGGGCAATACAAATTAAGTCCTTACGTACCTTCTTTGTTTTATTTCTCTTCTCAAAAATCCACACAAACAAAAATTGATAAAAAAACTATACTGTATATAAAATCACACATCGAAGGGAGTGATCGTGCATGGCATATATCTCATTATTAATTCTAAACCAACACAATCCACGTACTATTAATGTTGGCAGCCATTACTTGCATCAAAACTCCTAGGTTTTCATAAAGATTTAGGGTTTAGTGATCTTCATGGTCGAAAACTTAGGTTCACGAAATGGTACCATTTTTTCTAAATCCGCTTTAAATTCATTATCAAAAGAAATCAAATTATCTAGAGTTGCCCCGTTACAACTACTCTAAAACAGTGATGAGGATTGAAAGATACAATTTTATACTCTTAGCATATATAATGCTAGCTCAATTAATAAAAATGTGACTTGAATGCTATAATAGTACGATCGCTAATGATGCGTTAGTACGAATAAACTATATTTATTTACTTGTGGAGCATGATTTATATAGAAAAAACATACTGAGAGGATTTAAAATGTACCATCTACATAATTGCATCTAACCTGTGGTGTGAGTGGGGGAGAGGAAGATTTGGAAGCAACAACCCCTTAGGTCGTGGTCTAGCCAAGGTTTCGGGGGCAACGCTCCAGGAATAAAATTTGAGTTAACAATTGTATGGTGAGCATTTTAGTATTTTTAGCCTTGTAGAAAGGAACCCTATACTATGAAATATTTATCTTTAGTTGCTTATTTTTGCTTGGTACTAGGGGTACAAAACAGTTTGGATATATCCGATCCGATCCGCAAACGTATCTGAAATGGATGTAGAGATAGTAGCCAAATTTTAAAACCGGTCGGATACAGATGTGATTTCAAAATTTTGGTTGGATACAAATATCGATTTAAATTTCAGATATGGTCTAGATATCCGGATTCGGATATGGATTCAGATATATACTCGGATATGGATATAGATACAGATACTGTTATAGATATAAATACTACTAAAAATTTGATTACCTTGACAACAATTGATTGTGCTTAGGAATGTGGTCATATGTTCTTTGTTTATTGGATTGTGATTTTATTAAGGTAATGAATTGCATACGCTTAGGAATATGGTCAAATTTATGTTATGCTATAATTTGAAACTTTTTATTGATGAAATATATAATAAAATGTGAGGTCTGAAAGAAAAAATTCTTGGTTTTGTGAGGTTTGCTTAGGTTAATTAGTGTGGTTGAAATTTCATGAGGTTTTATCGTCCGAAATAACTTTTTAATCGATAACTTAATTGTCCAATCAACATGATATTTTTGTCACATCCGCTTTTTAAATATCTTATTTATATCTATGATCATATCCGTATCCGTTTCTCTAATATCTGAGTCATATCCATTATCGTTTAATGTGGATATAGTTATGATTTTTTCTTATCGAAAATCATCAGTATCTATATCCATATTCATTTAAAAAGCGGACATGAATATGATGAGTATCATATCAGAGTTGTATCCGAGCCGAATGCTTCCTTATTTATTAATAGACTTATTACATGATCGTACTTTGAAAACGTAGAGAATCATATATTGCTTGTTGAACCTCCTTAAAATCTACGTCTCCGTGATCGTTTCTCACATTTTCTTTTTTATTATGCTTAGATTGTCTAGTGCATTGCTAATAAAAAATATCATGTGAACGGAACCAACAAAGTTAAAATCTGTATTAGACTGCTTTTATGTTTTATTGTGCACATATATTGAGAGTAATTAAGCCAGCTCGGCACAACAACATTGGGACAAAGCAAAGTGGATGAGGTCACCTCCATCCATCCATCAATGTTCAGTGTTGGATGTTTTAATTTCTCACCCAATCAACCCCGACATTCTAACCCTATTGATTTGAGAAAAGTAATCAACTCCAACTCCCAACTCCTCTTTGATCCCCATCTTCATTAATAACTCGATCCTAAAACCCTTAAAAAAGACCAGCGGACAAGCCCATGTTCCTCATCAAAACTAGTTACCAGTCAAGCCCAATTCCAAATAATCTTCATAAGACAACACGCATAAGATCACAGCCATCCAATCCTGATTTGACGGTGACAAGGTTTCATTCCAAATATGTTGCATTAATTAACTCCCTATTCATGATTCTTTCACTTTCATCAAAAGACTTCATGTCACTGACAAGTAGTAGTACAATTGAGCCACATCAATCTTAGGCGTCCAATCAAGAAAGAAGAGCAGAGAGTAGCACTAGTTTTGGTCACCATGGACGACATGGGCTTTTGTAGCTAGCTGCAAGAATTCATTCTTTTACTGCACGGACACAGTTAGATGTCAGATCACTTCACTTGGGCCTCAGAGTGCTCAGATTCCGAGGCTCCTCAACTATTTCTAATCATTGCACTTCTCTTCCCTGTTCACGCCATTTTCTCACTCAATTTAACGTAATTGTTCTCTTACTTTTCTTGTCTAATCTTAGGATTAGTCACCTTAAACAACAGCCGTTAGTTTTTTAATTGAAATATAGTGGATAAGTAGTTCTATGTTTCCTCGGTATGAATTTTAATGAAACAATTTACAATAATGCCAGAATAAAATGACCCATGCAAAAGAAGCAAAAACTAAATTGTAGAAATAGAAGGTAAAATATACAGAATATAATGTATTAATGGACGAAATATATAGACTTATCATGGTACGGAGGATCAAAAGTATGTTATAATTTTGCATTGTATTTCAATGTCTATAGTGTTGGGGGAGAAATCGGGCTCAATTTAAAGTTGATGGGCCTTAAACAGAAGTTAGGAATCAATTTTAACCCAAAAGCTATAACTATTAGGTATTGACCCAAACTCCTATTTAAACTCATTACTCTTTCTTATCTTATCCGATGTGGGACTATACTCACATATTAATCACCTCAACAACTTCCCCTTAATTTGTGAGTATAGTTCAATTCAACTATAATTCAATCTTTCACGGGATTCACTAACTCTAGCACCACTTCACTCTTGGGCTAACTAATTCACTAACTCTAGCACCACTTCACTCGTGGGTTAACTAATTCACTAACTCTTGCACCGCTTGACTCGTGGGCTAACTAGACCATGCATTCAGCACATGGCTATCAAACATCCGTAGGAACTTCCACCACTTCACTCATGGTGGCTAACTAGACTATATCACACCTACGTGCATCTGTGGGTTCTCCCGACACCTTCAGGCTTCACATCGGACTTTTAAGTTTTTTTTTTCTTTTTTTTAATTACTTGGACCATGACCTTAGCTCTGATACTATTTGTTGGGGGAGAAATCGGGCTCAATCTAGAGTTGATGGGCCTTAAACAGAAGTTAGGAATCAATTTTAACCCAAAAGCTATAGCTATTAGGTATTGACCCAAACTCCTATTTAAACTCATCACTCTTTCTTATCTTATCCGATGTGGGACTATACTCACATATTAATCACCTCAACATATAGGACAAAAAAAATATCAGAAGCGACCGAGAGAGTTGACAGCAACCGAGCGGTCAATTAGCAAGAAGTTCTATCGGCTAATTGCCCGGCTGACCACCTTGTTCAAGGCAAAATTATTATTTTGATGGTGTTCTGAGAAAAACCTTATAAATATAAATATTTCAGATCTAGTGTTAATGAAAAAAGCGAAAATTGTAAACATTAAAGTTCATTATAGAGAAGAACAAAAGAGAGAGAAATGCTTAGGTTCTGCGAGGAACGTTTGTGAGATCTAGAAGAGACTATCTTGCGGTGATATGAACAATAAAAGAAAACCATAATTTTTTGTTAGAGAACGGAGTTGATTCAAATCTATCCTTAGGGTCTGTTTGGTTATTTCAGTGTAAAACTCTTGAAATTTAATGTTGCTATGAGTTAAATCGTCCACATCACTCTGGCAGCTATAGTAATTCGGTGTCAAAACAGATCAAAATGGAAGGAATTGCTTAGAACTTGCCACATATTTTTTTTAGTGGCCACATCACCCTTTCGCTTGCCCAAAAAAACAAATAAGTTGATGTAATACTGTAGTACTCTGATAGCTACAGTCAAGCTCCACGCAAAACAATCCCAAACAAACAGACCCTCGTGTGTGCGTTTAGACCCTAATCGATTTTTATGCCAAACCTGATAAATTGAAAAACAATAAATATAAGATATACAATTTCTAATATACATAGACGCTAATTTCTTTATTGTTTTTTACAAAACACAGCAAGATCACGAACGAGTACGTACAAATGGGACTCCACAATCACTACAAGCAAAAGATTTGGCGCTCCTCCCCTTTGAGCAGCGCAGCGGTGCGACCCCGGTAATCCCGGGAACCGCTGATGTCATCACTCGTTTAAACACTGTGTACGGTGTGTCACTTGACCAGAAGTGAGACGCCACGTCATCCAAGAAAGGTAGTGGCAGGATCGTGAATATGGTGTAAGAAGCGAGGGTATTTCCGACTGTTGGGTGGATGTCATTTTCATGGAGGGGGCTCTCTCTCTGGTCCGCGCTTTTAATAGGAGATAAGTCTTGACTTCTCCTTGCCCATTGCTCACGCTCACGTGGGAGGGTTCGTCGCCGTCGAGCTTATCTGCGACCGACGATCTTTTCCCGCCATTTTTCGTCGTCCATCCTAAAGCTCTCTCCACAGTACGCAAGATAAAAATAAATAAGTAAATATTGGTCTCTGCTTGTTATTAGATTTTCAGCGTGTACAGAATCCTCATTTGACCTAGTTCTTCATTACTGTATATAAGGTTGAAGATATTTTTTGTATTTTCTTTTGAAAATTAACTGTTGCGAAATTTTGAAGGAAACCATGGGAATAATTTTTGGTACAGTGACAGCGGGTCACAATCTTTGTCCGCTTTATTATTTTTTTCTTTTAGAGTAAACTTTTCCTTTTTAAAAAGCGGTTTATTCTCTTCTTTGTCTTGTGCTTCATGTTGCTTATACCCAACTTGCGCTTATAGCCATAGGCATTCTATTTCCTTGATACAGTAAACTTGAAAAGAGCTCAAACTTTTAATGCTACCATGTTCATATTTTTATTCCTATTTTCTTCACCTTCATAATCTTTTACTTTCCTTTTTTTGCGGCAGAATATGAAAATGGCTGCCCAACCTTATAATCGTTGTTAAAGATCGCTGAGTTATTTATATTCAATGTCTCAAGGATTAGAGCATCACGTAGCGCAGCAAAGTCGCCGAGACAAGCTCCGAGTCCAAAACCAGCAATTCGTCAACTGCAATCAAAACCCTAATCTCAACCAAGACCTAATCTACAACTGCACCAACATGATCACCAACTCTCCAGCCGCAATTCTTGATTTTTCTAGCCATGATTCTGATTGGATCACGAATCAGATCAACCCTAATCATCCTTTGCTTCAATCCCATCTCTATCATTTGCCTACAAGTACCACCACTGAATTGATCTCCGCAGTTCATGATAGCCATAGCTTGCCGTATCAAAATACCCTTCAAGCAATCGTTGGTTCTTCATTAGGGTTAGAAATGGCCGGTCATGAGCAGCAGCAGCTGTTTCAGTCACTGAATGTTGAAGACAACAACGTAGCCGCCAACGAGACGCAAGGTCTGTCGTTGTCGCTTGCGTCGAAACCCTTGGTGGAATTGCATATGCCGTCGTCACAGGGACAGATTAGCCCGCCGGCGGCCAAGTTGTTGATGATGGATCCTCGGCGGTCTGTGGGCCCGCTTGGGCCTTTTACTGGGTATGCTACGATTTTGAAGAGTTCGAAGTTTTTGAGGCCGGCACAGCAGTTGTTGGATGAGTTCTGCAGTGCAGTGACTGGTGCAAAGACTACAAAGCAGGAGCAATATGATCATGATTATCGTCATCGTAACATGGGTTTTGTAGGAGGAAGTGGAAGCGGGAGTCATTGTGATGATGGGAGCAATTATAGGGTGAAGGGAGGGAATTCAGTGGCATCTTCGTCTTCATTTCATAATTCGATGGAGGTGGGAAGTACTAGTGAGGGCGGCACAGGGGTAGGCAGTGGATCGAGTTGTTCGATCGAGCAGCCCGAGATTCAGCAGAGGAAGGTGAAGCTGTTGTACTTGCAGGAAGAGGTGAGTTATCGTATCATCAACTGAATGTTTATCCTATGCTTAACCGAGTGTTTTCTGAGTTCTATTATTTGTGGAATTAGACACATGGTATCTGTTGTGATAATTATGTTTCTTTCTGATGCAAGAGGAGCCGTGCCCCTTTAATTTTCAGTGAGAATTTCTCTTTTACTTATTATCGGTAGTATAATAAATGTACTCTTTATGTATTTTGAATGTCTTATGTGTTATTATAGAAATATGAAACTAATTAGTTTGATGTGTACTTTGCAGCTGTTATATTAAATCAATGCAATAGTTATGAATAAATGAATTAATAAATTACTGTATTAATAGCTTGTATATGGTCGTTAATTAAGTTAACCAACACAAGCAGAGGATATTTATCAAGTAATTTCAAGGGATATGGATCCTCTGCACTATAATAAAAGTAGTGAAGAGACCACTGACTTATTACTAGTAATTGGTTTGTCTAGTCGGTTGGCTATTATTTATTGTAAATCTAACATTACTCATAATAACTCCCATGAATTGCACTCATTCCTATTTTGCACTTAAAAAAACCCATCCGTTTATTAATCAGCAGCGGTTAATAAGTCTCTCCACTACTTTCTTAGTAGCGGAGAGGATCCGAATCCGGTCCAGTGTCACGGCGCCAATTCATTTAGGCAAGCATAATAAAGGCATCACTGTGTGCTTTAATATTTAATTATCTGCCATTAAATATACATAAACATTATTGGATCTGAGTATGGTTTCAAGTTGCATGGTGATTGACTTTGTGCATGCTTATAATGAACTAGTTGGAGGTTAATTTTATCCAATTTAGGTTCATATTGTATTATGGGAAAGTAGTTTTACATACTAGCATATACTTTTGTTAATATTGGTTATTAGAATACCACTAGTTATAAATAATGGTTATGAAGACTTTATGGAAATATTACTTAAAATTTAAAATGTATGGGAATACATATCTGGTTTCGAGCCTCGTCAGGTTTATGCATATCCATTAGATGCAATAGTTCATTATGTCCATCTTTAGACAAGTTTGATAAGATACATAAAACATTCATTCTTTAGCAACTCTCGAGGCCCTTCAATAAGGTATAAAGTACACATTGCAAACACGCACACTAAAAAACACTGTCAACCCTATATACCTTCATCATTTGCTGGTTTATTTAGTAGAAAAATAATAAAGATGCTCATTAATTGTAAAATTATGGGTTAACTGTATCAGAAATATGTTTCCCACTTATAGTTCTTCCAGTAGTTCACTTGCGCGCAGAAATGACTATGTTATTTTGCCTTTCCTCATGTTATGTGGTCATTGACATAATTAAATTCAAGGGTTCAGCTTGTTATTGGCGAAAGTTATCATCTCTTTGTGGGATTATCCAGGGTGAACTTTTAAAAAATTGTATAATCCTCGTATATCATGATAATTAGTATTTACAGTTTTGTGGATCTTCTAGGTGCTGGAATGGTACAAATTTGTGCCTCAATTTCTTATTTTGACCTTGCTAGGGAATAATGTTATATATATATATATATATATATATATATATATATATATATATATATATATATATATATATATATATTTCTCTTCTGAGTAGGGAGATCATGGCTCTTTATGTATAGTTCTCTTATATCCAGTGAGTAAACTTTGCAATCGTACATAATGGGTCTAGATTATTAGCACAAATTCCTTATTGGAATGCTTGCACTAACAACCCTAGGAAAAATTACATTTCTGTATTATTAGATACTATGCCAAAAATAGATTGCTGGATGTTCACCTTCAAACTATATATGTCATCGCCTGTTGCTTTAATTGCTTAATATGTTGTCATCACTTAAAAGAAAAAAAAGAAGCTTAATATGTTGTCCTAGCAATTCTATATGAGCGTGGAAATTTCCTTGTTATTTGGTAAGGATACCTACATGAAGGCATGCCACACCTGATCAAAAGATTCTAAAGACAAGTTCTTTGTGTTGGGAAAACATATCATGTGCTTATTAATGGAATGCCAAAATTGATCTTTCAAGAAATAGGAAACCAGGTACATGTTTAATTAGGGCTGCATTTTGGACGAGGTCCTGACAAACTTAACTGCAAAATTGGTATTTCAGCTATGCTAGAAAATGGACATGTGAGAACGGAATCTGCATTTAATTTTATGTACATCGGATCTGCAGACCTTGAAACTTGATTCTAAACAAATCTGGATTATAAACAAAAACATCCGGAGAATGACCCCTTAGAAATAAATGTCCAAATATGAAAATTTGTCATCCATCTGTAATCTTCAAAATTTCTGCTATACTGCAGGCTTTGTTTTCACGTTAGACTGATAACTAAAGTTCAGGTTCAGTTAGTTTAATGAAACACGGTGGCTGTACTCCACATTTTCCTTATTCTAAAATAATAATGAAAGTTCATTTTAGAAACTTGCAACTGTAACTTGGCTAAGGGAACTTTCATTAGTTTTCCTGTTCCAGTTGGTGCTTGTAATACTGTTATCAGCTTATCATTCATGAGAACTTTGACTATGTGATATTTCAAGCCTGACAGCAAAAATTGTAGCCGTTAACATCTATTAAAATGGTATATTTACATCGAACTCTTAAGAGTTACAATCTCAAAATGTGATCATTTCCAATTTGCACATGATCAACCTGATATTCGCGCATTTTCAGTTAATAGTTTTGTTGACTTCTCCAATCTTAGTTCTGTCTTTGGCTATCCACATGTGAATGCTAACTTTATGATGTTGCTTCTGTTCCAGATTCAAGTTTTATGTAGGAACAATTCTCAAGTAGCTGTAAATATTTCTCTCTTTATCATAAAACTTTATTTTTTCTTTTGCGAACTGAACCTAACTCTTCAATTTTCTAATGTACATTAAGGTATGCAGAAGATACAAGCAGTACCACCAACAGATGCAGATGGTGGTATCCTCCTTTGAGTCCGTGGCAGGTCTTAGTGCAGCCACACCCTACACTTCATTGGCCCTCAAGGCCATCTCCAAGCAATTCAGGTCTATAAAGCATGCTATATCCAATCAGCTCCGTCACATGAGCAGAATCCTCGGAGAAGATTTCATCTCATCTCCAAGTTCGAGTTCTAGAGGTGAAGCCACGATGACTCCTCGGTTGAAATATTTGGATCAGAGTCTTAGAAGACAGAAAGCAAGTGAGAACACAAGTTTAAGCTTCTTGGATAATAATCAGCCTGTATGGAGGCCTCAAAGGGGGCTCCCTGAGAGGGCTGTTTCAGTGTTGAGAGCTTGGTTGTTTGAGCATTTCCTTCATCCGTAAGTTTTATTTTGATGTTAGTTTTATTAATTTATAAGAATCATGCATGAATATTGGGTAAACATATTATTATTGTACAACGTAAACTAAGTCATACTTAATTTGGTGGTCCAGATATCCTACTGATACTGATAAGCACATGTTGGCTACTCAAACTGGGCTGACAAGGAATCAGGTATCTCTCTTACCTTGTATATAAATAGTGTAGAAAAAGGGTTAGTTGAGGATAGACCCGCTGTAGTATCGTTGTTTTGAACTTATTACCCCTGTAGTAATTTTATTGTTGCAGATAGACCTCAAGTAAGCTTTTTTGACTCGTTTACCCTCATGGGGTCTATTTGTCGAAAAACATTTTTCTTTCTCCGAGGGCAAGGTGTCCAAAAAATTTCACTCAGGGCATCTATCAGCAAAAATAAAATTAGAGGGTGGTAAGTTCCAAACTGCATACTACAGGGGTCTATCTGCAAGTGAGTGAAAAAAGTACTGTACTGAGTGAATTAATGAAGATATTTATGAGATAATAATATAGAGCAGGCTATGCAGTTCAAAATAAGAAATCATAATCTCGTAACCGCATCTAGTTAGGTAACAAAGATGTATCCAATCAAATCGTCATCAACATGTCTTGGTTTTCATTTTCTACAAAGCAGGTTTCAAACTGGTTCATCAATGCTCGGGTGAGACTGTGGAAGCCAATGGTAGAAGAGATCCACATGCTCGAATCCAAAGGGATGGCTGAAATGGACCTTAATTCCTCCAACAAGAACGACAGAAAATCGATCATGGACAATATCAGAGGGCAGCCTTATTCTGATCAGGGATCAGAATCTCAGTCTAACAAGAAATTTGATTGTTCTTCTTCAATGGACCCTATTGCCCATGACTCCAGCTCGATTAGCAATATGGAGCAGTGGCATCGAGAGAAACGATCAAGGATGGAAGAATGTACAGTTGCGGGAGGCATTGATGGCGGTTTGATGAGTTTCGGATACCAAGGTGGGATGATGGATGTTGGAGGGCTTGGATCGGTGTCTCTCACGTTAGGCCTTCAACACAATGAGGATGCTCAACAGCAAGAGCAGCAGATGAGGCACTTTGGAAGTCATATGCTTCATGATTTTGTTGGCTGACCATTTGTTTCTTTATTGTAGTTATGATCAGAAGAATGAAGGAGTCTAATTGAACGATAGATGAAGTACAAGTGAGCGAGGTTTTGTTTTGTAATGGGGCTCACTTGTACTTGGATCATTTACTGAGTAATGATTCACTGATGTATCTTGTATGATGATGCATTGCAATATATGTAGTTACATTATGTCTTCTGGTGTTTAATTGTGCAGGAATTGACATAGAAACCAATAAGTTAATTGATTTTGTGAAGGGATGTCGTGTTGAATTTTTGAATTTTTATGAAGCTTGGGGACAGCGGTAAACATCTATTAACGCATAAGTATGGGCTTGCCGCAAGCTGGAACCCCAAAGGGCCACCAAGGACGCATCCTAGGTGGATTAGCATGAGTTTTCTTTTATTGTCTTTTGAATTCTGGCCCCTCAAAGACGCATCCTAGGTGGATTAGCTTGATTTTTGGCCGATTAATTGAACTTTTATAGATATGCATAACCAAAAAGAAGACAAAATGACTGTCTCTCCCTGAAGGATTGTTGAACTAGCAATTTGACCCCTAAAATATCAAATAGCACTTAAATACCCTATTGTTTATGTTGAAATTATGCCTAAAAACCCTCTGATTTGAAATGGATCATCGATGGTTACTTCGATCATCGATGGGTTATAATGAACAATCGGAGAAAAATATCATCGATGGTCTATAGGGAACCATCGATGGTTTGCAGGAGATCATCGATGGTCAAACAGTTTTGATGATTTAATCTCAGCCGTTCGTTTTTCTTTTGATCTCCAACTCCTACCAAGTTTTGGATACATTTTTCCTGATCTATTATTGTCTCCTATATATTAAAATGGAGATAATTTAGATTAAGGGTTTTATGTGAGGATTGAAGAAGGAGAGTTTGAGGGTTTAGGCTTTTGTCTTGTTTTATACTTCTTTCGCTTTTGATAGTGGAATTTCTCCTACGCCTCTGTAATGAATGAGTGTTGGAAGCTTCAGAATAAAAAAAAAGAAAAAGAAAAATTAGGTCAAAGAAGACTCCGCGGAGGCTAGTGCTGTCGAGGACGATTCTGATAGTTTTATTCTCTTGGCTACAAATTCAGGTAGATCCGAGGATGATTGGATCTTAGACTCCGGTTGTACTTATCGCATGTGCTCCAATAGAAATTGGTTTTCCACCTACAAATCAGTTGAAGGTGGAGTTGTCCTTATGGGAAAAATCGATTCTCATTGTAAAGTGATTGGGATTGGTGCAATTGAAGTTAGAATGCATGGTGGTATTGTGAGAACATTGTCAGATATTCATCATGTTCCAGATTTGACGAAGAATCTCATCTCTCTTGGCACCCTTGAAACTAACGGGTGCAAGTATTTAGTTGAAGGTGGAGTTTTGACAGTTTTCAGAGGTGCTCTAGTTATCATTGTTCGCGGTAAAAGTTGGGATGATTGTCATTGATTTGAACTTGCTTACAGCTTCTTTGGCCTACAACAAAATTCAAAAGAAATGCCTTTTATTTTAAGGCGTACAATGAAAATCAAAAAGATTACAACTTTTGTCCTTGTGAACAAACACGAGGATCTCTGTTATATCGGATCCTCGCTTGCGTGGGTTCTTTGCTGTCTTAGGGGACTTTTTGTGTCCGTGGACCACAGCAATTCAATCGAGTAGGGCAGGGTTGGAACTACAGATGTAAAGGGGCTCGTTTCATGAAGGAAACGAAGCGCCTGAGGGGATCACACTCACGAAGGAGAGGATCGCCGGGCGGGTGAGATCTACTAGGAGAAATCACAGCTATCCACGAGGTTAAGACGAAGCTTAACCTAGAGGGTATCTGTAGTTCGACCGAATTGATTACCTTCGCTTGTAGATCGGGCGTCGACTAGACTTGTGCTCGCCGGTGCTTTCGGAGCGGTCGTCGGCGGCTCGTGGACCTCGTGAGAACTCTTGAGAAAATCCTCCAAAATCCGCTCAAGCCCAAAGTCCTCTCTAATCCGCCCTTTTTCATTGCTGAAGTCCAAGACCCCCTATTTATACAATGGAGGTGTGCGGCCACCTTGGTGGCTCGGCCACTGGCGAGCACCTCGGCCGAGTTGGCAGGTGGCTCGGCCACTGGCGAGCACCTCGGCCGAGTTGGCAGGTGGCTCGGCCACTGGCGAGCACCTCGGCCACTTGGCAGGTGGCTCGGCAAAGTGGCGAAACCACCTTAGCCACTGGCCGAGAGGTTTGTATGGCGCCGTCTTCGCGTCGTTTTCCGTCGTTTGCCGTCGATTCTTCGTCGATTCTTCGGTCTTCGGGCTTAGTTTTGCTCCGTAATGTCGCCGTTGTGTTTGAGTCCGTGCCGATCAACTTTCGAGCTTAAGCGGCCCGTTTGCATTGGCGGACTAAATGCGGTTGATTCCGTCTCGTCAGCGTTTGAGTTTAGTCAACTTCGACGCGTCGTTTCATTGGCTCGTGCGTCTTGCCGACTCACTTCATGTGCTGTTCGGCTTCGCTCTGGCGTTTTTGCGGCGTGACGCGTTTTGCGACGTCGGTTTGTCGAATGGATCGTTAGTTGCCAACCCACCGTCACGAGTTTCGTTGAATGCGATAAGCAATTTTTATGCCTACAGATACCTCCAAAGCATCTCGGTCGATTCTTGATGAGTCCGATGCTTTGACATGATGGTTCCGACCTTGATCGGTGAGGGTCCCAAAGATAGCTTCAAGTCTTGATTCTTTCGGATCATCGGTTCTTTGTAGGATTCACGATAAGATCGCGGTCTTTGCATTTATTGTCTGACCGCTTGTTATCTTGATTCGAAGCTGGTGGGTGAGTTTTGTTTGTAACTCGTGTCGGTTGGTCGTTGTTTGACTAACCATCAGACTTTTGGACTTCTCCGTATGTCGGCGAACTCCTTGTTGGCGACACATTGGACATGTCAGTACATGGAATTTCATAACCCTCAATCGGCTAATTCTTCCGTCATCCGTGTGTTGTTGGTTTAACCACAGCGAGAACTGATCTTTTCATGGAGATATCGTCCTAGCCTTTAGTCGGCGAGTGCGACGCTTTGACCGTTGTTGGGATATGATTATCCACGGTGGGAGAAGTTTCTTCGGGACTGGACACGTTGTCCGGTGTCGTCATGACTTTCGCGCCTCGTCAGATTATTCCTCTCTTGGATATTATGGTGGGAGGAAATTAAGGGTTATCGAGTTATCCTTAAGAATATGGATTTATTCTCCAGGAACTCCTCGTTGAAAATTTGGAAACAGTTTATACTCGTAATCCTAGTTGGAGTAGGATTAGGCGACGCGTTGATTTGCGTCGGTGCAATCCGCACGATCGAGTTATCCCTAAGAATATTTCTTGTGAGAATATTCTTCCGGGAACTTCTCGACAAATTAGGAAACAGTTTATACTCGTAATCCTAGTTGGAGTAGGATTAGGCGACGCTGATTGGCGCCGATGCAATCCGACGATCGAAGTTATCCCTAAGAATATTTTTTGTGAGAATATTCTTCGAACTTCTACAAATTAGGAAACAGTTTATACCGTAATCCTAGTTGGAGTAGGATTAGGCGACGCTGATTGGCGCCGATGCAATCCGCGACGATCGAAGTTATCCCTAAGAATATTTCTTGTGAGAATATTCTTCCGAACTTCTACAAATTAGGAAACAGCTTTATACTGTAATCCTAGTGGAGTAGGATTAGGCGACGCTGATTGGCCGATGCAATCCAAGACGATCGAAGTTATCCCTAAGAATATTTCTTGTGAGAATATTCTTCGAACTTCTACAAATTAGGAAACAGTTTATACCGTAATCCTAGTTAGAGTAGGATTAGGCGAGCGTTGATTGGCGTCGATGTAATCCATACGATCGAGTTATCCTAAGAATATTTCTTGTGAGAATATTCTTAGGAACTTCTCGACAAATTAGGAAGCGGTTTATACTCGTAATCCTAGTTGGAGTAGGATTAGGCGTTGATTTCGCGTCGGTGCAATCCATACGATCGAGTTATCCCTAAGAATATTTCTTGTGAGAATATTCTTAGGAACTTCTCGACAAATTAGGAAACGGTTTATACTGTAATCCTAGTTGGAGTAGGATTAGGCGTCGTTGATGCGTCGATGCAATCCATACGATCGAGTTATCCCTAAGAATATTTCTTGTGAGAATATTCTTACGGAACTTCTCGACAAATTAGGAAACGGTTTATACTCGTAATCCTAGTTAGAGTAGGATTAGGCGACGCGTTGATTGGCGTCGATGCAATCCGGACGATCGAGTTATCCCTAAGAATATTTCTTGTGAGAATATTCTTCCGGGAACTTCTCGACAAATTAGGAAGCGGTTTATACTCGTAATCCTAGTTGGAGTAGGATTAGGCGACGCGTTGATCGTCGGGGAATTCGGAGGTTATCTCGAATACACCTTGAATCTTTCCCAATATAGCGGAGGGATTATGGGTATTTATAACAACCCATATGGACCCAATCCTCTTTGAACAAGGACTCCTATTTGGCAAGAAGTAGGAATTCTAATGGGGCCCAAATCAATTCTAATTAGGACTCTAATCAGCCCCTAATTAGGAGTCCTAATTGGAACCGTATCCGGATATCAAAACAGTGCCAAATCAGTCCGTTGATTATGGGGTTGTTATAAATACCCATAATCCCTCCTTTTCTTCTGACCTAGGTCGGCCCCCCCCTCTCTGTGCTTTCCTCTTGTTTCTTTCCTCCTCTAGTCTCGTCTCCTCCAATCAACGAGGTATGTGCACGAGGGTTTTGTAAATTCTTTTTCTTCTTTTCTTCTTCTTTTTTTTTTCTTTCTTTGTGTGTGCAGGGGCAAAATCGACAAGACGGGAGGACGGCGTCGACGGTGGACGATCGAATACCGTGGCGAAACGGTGGTGGCGGCCGGTGGGCCGTACTGGCAACGCCGGCGCTGGTGCGGCCGGCGCTGGCTGCAACACAGGCCCTTGAGCGGCCTTCAGCCTTGACCCCAGGCGCCTGGGCAGCGCTGGCGGCCTTATTTGAAGCGCCAGGCGGCCTTTGGTAGTTGGCGTCGGTGTGCTTGTCGCGATTGCGGGCTACCGGTCTTTCTTGATGCCTTTTGTTGATTTTTGGCGCATATCTGACTTTATTTGTCTTCTTTGCGGTTTCGATGTCGTCGGGAAGATCCGCGTTTGAGTCGATCAACTTCGCACGGCGTGGCTGCATACTCCTTCTTTGGTGGTGCGCCAGCGTCATCATATTCGTACATATATGCGTTGTATCCCGCCGTTCTCCTTTGTGAGGCGATTGGGAAGAGCCGAAATCCTCCTTTGTGAGGATTGAGGCTTCAAAATCACCCGTCTCGATGTTTTAGCGGGGCGATTTCACCGTACTCTACGTAGAGCGGAATATATTGCCGCTTGGTTTACGCGGCTATATTTATCGTTCTCCGGGTATTCAATACGGATGAAATCGTCATACCCGTTATAAGGTCGTGACTCAATCTATGTAAGATGAACTCAACGTCATTTACTAACTGAATATTTTCTGATTTCAGTTGATTATTCCTCGGGAGCTTTTCCAACCTACGCGGTCGATGGACGTCATAATGACTATTATTCCACGTGCGATGATCCCGCGATTTTTATCTCGCCTCGATTTGCGCCCGGCACATCGGCGAGCGATCGGTATTTGAGGGAGTTCGCGTTCTCCGACGATTGGTCACCGATGCGCGCTCGTAGGGACACCGAGCTCTCGAACCTTTGCGAAAGACAGATTATCTATTCGGCTTCGGTTAAGGATCGGATCGGCTCTTATCGAGAGTGAGAGGTGGTTGAACAAAGACGACGGAGGCCCCTTGTATATTCCCCGGATACCTCGTCAGCTCTCATTGACCGACCTTAGACACCATGCTGTGACACGCCGTATGTCATGGCGTCTGACCGAGGAGCATGATCATATTCATTGTGGGTTTATTACCCAGCAGCCGGTTCCGGGTTCCAATAGGAATCGCGTCATCGGTCTTCACCCTGGGGTTGTAGGGCTGGACACACCACCCCGTGATGAGCTTTTTGTTCCTGCTTCGACTTTGAAGAATCGCCTTGCTAAATTGGGGCGAGATCCGCGTCGATCGATCATAGATTCTTCGGTTGGGTTCACTCGTCAAGTAAGCACTGGTGGGGTCGCCTGACCACTTACGTCCTAAGCCGGTGGGATGGAGAACTTCGCGCTTGTGGTCTGTACTCAGCGATTCGTGCCACCATGTATGGCCTTCCAATCAGCGTCAATCATTTCTTCACCTTATTCGAGCTTTATAATCCAGATTCGAATACGTTTCTCACTAAACACGGCGAGTTGGGGTTGGCTTTACATGAGATGTACCGTATTTCAGGTCTACCCATGGGGAAGATGCTATATCAGGAGTACTTTCCCTCCAATCAGGAACTGAGCCGGCTGAAGGAACACACGCCCGATCGTTATAAGACTTTATGGGATCTCACTTGTCATTACTATATAGCTCTGGCCCAATCTGAACCTTGCGCCAAAAGGAAATCGCAGGTGAGTCTGAAGCAGTTCGCCAATTACTTGTTCCAGCATTTGGAGGACAAATCTGGCGAGGAAATATGTGAACTATCACCGCTCACTCCTTCGAAGGTTAACGAACTGATCGAGAAGTCCGAGGCTAACTCTTACACGCTCAGCTACGCCAAAGAAGGCTTTCCTTCAGGGACCAAGTTTGCGACCTTTCTGTGGCATGCGGTGAAGCCTATCCAGCCGACAACTCTTCTAGCAGGCTATCTTGCAATCTGGCTCAAGAAGTGTGTGGTTCCATATCAATCCGATGATGCTTTACCTTTGGAGGTCCTTTATCCTGCAGTTCAGCTCGCCCACAAGAAGGAACTCTCTCTCCTTCCGGTGATGGTGGCTAATATTCACCGTGGATTGCGGCATATAGTTCGAGCGTTTACTCAGAGAAAGGACGAGCCATCATCACGTATCCCTTCCGTCCGAGTAGAGCTCCCATATACCTATTTGATGGCCTGGTTGGTCCTTCATCGTCCCGACATGATGTCGCACCAAGTTCCACGGTCGTCTACTCCTTTCTTGCGGTTGGTAGAGGATTGCGGTGGAAGGCGTGGTTTTGCGAGATCAAGAAACGATACGATTCACAAAGGGTGGATCTTTTCCAGATGTTTTCCTCGATTCTCTGGTCAATATGGTGAGTCGTTGGTCGACGAGGAGGTGCCGAAAACACAGCAGACTTCACTTGACATTGGCTGTTTCAACTGGCTAGTGAATATCAGGCCAGGGTATCTCACCTTCCGAGTAAAGGAGGAATGCTTCATTGAGCCTTATTTTCCCTGTCGCTTTGCTTTCGCCGGTTGGTTCGACCAACTTTATGTTGGGAACCCGAACAAACGAGCTCAGACTTCGAGTGGACTTGTGGATGGCCTTCGAGCATGGTTGTGGAGCGTCATGGGATGTACCGGTGCTAGATTCAGTCTCCCGAGCTCAGACCGTCAGCTGGAGTCGACATTCCTCCATTGTAGTTGGCTATTAGTAGCTAACGAGTCAGTCCCTGTGAGGCCATCTCGAGATCGGTAGCCGAGCATGTCGTTCTGCGAGCGGCATTGAACGCAGATGCCGGTCAAGCTCAGAGGAAGCGCCGCCAATCTTATCGACCGGGTGAGGCTGAGGAGGAGTTCCACAACTCTGACGCTGCTACTTTAGGAGAGGACCAAGCGGAGGCTGCAGCTCATGAGAAGGACCTCGGTACTTTCTCCTTTTCCCTTTCGTTTTCTCATCCTTTCCATTAGAGTTCTCATCCAATTGAATTTTCGGAAAATGTTGAAGAGGAAGAATTTCGACCCTCTCAAGGGGTTAAACGAAAGAGGCTAGCCCACAAGAATCACGTGAATCCTCGGTCCTTTGATATAGACTTGACCAGTAATGATCCAGTCGGTGACGGAGGTAATAATTCACCGTGATGAAATCTGAAATTTCGACTTTTGAAGACTGACATTTCTCCGTTCGCATGCAGGGGGTTCTAGGGATTATGATCCTGGCTTTGATTTTGTTTCGCCACAATTCCGAGTTACGCTCATCTTGAGCCAAGTTTTACTCAACAAATGTATGGAGCTATAGCGGAGGAGGCCGACGTAGGACCTAATTCGGTGAGCCCAGGTACATCTAACGTCAATAACTCCTCTTCTGGATGGCGAATGCGAGAATTGAACGACTCGGAATTCGTACCTCCACTAATTACCTCTTCGCTTTTTGCTCTTTTAGAGGGATTGCAGGAGACAAATGCACAAATCGAGACTAAGCAAGCTAACCCCATTGTAGGAGGTACGTAGCTTTACCTATTGTTTGACTTAATTGCATTCGCCTTCCTAATGCCTTCTTCTTCAGACTTCTCCATGGAAGATTTCGTGGGATCTGGTTTATATGGCAACACTTCCATGGATGACCTGCTACGCGCTTGGTCACAGGATGGAGGTACCCTTGGTGAAGATTTACCCGAAGCTACCGTCCCTGAAGAAGGTATGAATTTTCTCTTCGATTAATTATAGGACCAGCCGTTTGGCTAATACCACTATAATTAAAAGAGGTGAGACATTCCATTTGTGCAGCGGTAGGTACTCCTCTTTCCAGCTCTCGGAATCGACTACCACGGCCGTTGAGATAGATGAGCACTGCTTGAGGGCTCGGTCGCGATTAATGACATCGATAGATAGCGCCTCGGTGGACTCGCTAGCCTCTGAGACTACAGAAGGAGGCGGGTAAGGGTCTTTTAGCCCAATAAATTTTAAGCCCATTTTTTTTTTGAAAATTCTAAAGTCCTCTTTTCTTCGTGCTGAGCCTACATCTCGACTCCATGACTGGCGAGAGCATTGATCTTTGGATGAAGATCCATCCCATCTTATTATCTGTTTGGAAATGCAGCTCATTCTTTTCTTTGGTGAACATGGTGATCGAAAAGGTCCTTCATGGCGGGCTTTCTCTTCATCGATTCAGACCTTTGCTTGATCCCGGATAGCTTTGATATGAGATATGGGTTATCGTGGCTCAGGGCTATTGTAGATGATCTCGCCCATCTGGAAAGCTCGAGGCTGCAAGAGCTGCGGGGGGCTTTCTCATACATAGGCTGCTCCCGGCGACGCGTTTAGAGGCATGGCGCGATGCTCGTGTTTTACCGGGCTCGAGGTCCGTCTGAGAGAGCGCCGATCAGCTTCAGTTGTTCTTTGAAACATATTCTTCCCTAAGCCACATCGGTACGATATCGGGCAGTGCGGAGAGAATAATCTTGCTTTCGAGAGAGCTCCATAGGAAGATAGGATGAGCAGCTTTGAGTCGCCAAGGCCAACAAGGAAGAAGCCCTCACCGTTACGTCTAGGGAACTCGACCGCCGGGCAAACCGGCCGAGCTCGAGGAGGCAACCACGAAGACACTGAACACCGATGAGGAGTCCTTCAGGGCCGAGTTGCAGGAAGAACTCCACCAGGCTTACAATGGTGAAGTGTCTCAGCTTGAACAACAAATCATTTGTCATAGACTTGATGTTTAAACAGTTGTAGCTCCTTCTATATTTGCTTCAAATGAATAAGATCCATTCCTTTTATGATTCTTTTACTTCGTTAGAAATAATTAACCATAATACTTATAGGATTTTTGGCAAACCCTCAGCCATCAACGGGTTTGATTAGCCTTTACCAACTACCGTTTGAGTTGGGCTAGCGTGCGGATTATCTGGATCCGTTCCGCACGTGACGTTGTGCTAAAAGAATAAAACTCTCTTAGACTTAATGCTACGATGTTGAATACGTAGGCTTCATACTCTTTTACGGGCAAGAGACCACGACAGCAGCGTTACCGTAGACTCATCCCTTCTTAGGCTTGGGATGAAATACCCGAATCGAACTCACGGTGTCTTCTTCAATCGGAAAAAGACTAAGCCGAACAGCAGCGTGTGGCGTTGGCTTTATCCCTTCTCGAGCTTAGGGATAAAATACCCGAATCGAACTCGGTGTCTTCTTCAATCGGAGAAAGACTAAGCCGACGCGTGTGGCGTTGGCTTTAGGGTTATTAGCCAACCCCGACCCTCAGCGGGTTTGATTAGCCTTTACCAACTATCGTTTGAGTTGGGCTGGCGTCGCGGATTATCCGGATCCGTTCGCGAGCGTTGTGCTAAAGAATGAGACTCTCTTAGACTTAATGCTACGATGTTGAATACGTAGGCTTTATTTTTCACGGAAGACTAACCCGGCAGCGTGTTAGGCGTCGACCTATCCACTTAGGATTAGGGATCAAATTCCCGAATCAAACTCACGGTGTCTTCTTCAATGGGAGAAAGACTAAGCGACAGCAGTGGCGTTGACTTTATCCCTTCTTAGGCTTAGGGATAAAATACCCGAATCAAACTCGGTGTCTTCTTCAATCGGAGAAAGACTAAACCGAGCAGCGTGTGGCGTTGACTTTATCCCTTCTTAGGCTTCGGATAAAATGCCCCAAGATGAATCTTGGTGTCTTCTTTGGGAGAATGATTGAACCGGCTTAAGATTGATTGAGGTGGAGAGAAGGAACTTTATCTTGTTTCGAATGAGACCAATAGCAGGGGCTGTGGAAGGAAAGAGACTCGGTGACCTTCAAGCGGACAACACAGTGCGAAAATCCGGCATACCTTCGGTCGGCTACCTAGGAGAGATGGAACTAAGAGTGGGATCTCCACTGAGAACCGAAGAGACTCGAGGTGACCTTCAGGCGGACAACACAGTGCGAAAATCCCGTGCCAGGTGGTGCTACCTAGAGAGAGAGATGGAACTAAGAGTGGGATCTCCACTCGAGAAGAAGAGACTCGGTGACCTTGAGGACAACACAGTGCGAAAATCCGGCATACCTTCGGTCGGCTACCTAGGAGAGATGGAACTAAGAGTGGGATCTCCACTCGAGAACCGAAGAGACTCGAGGTGACCTTGGTGGACAACACAGTGCGAAAATCCGGCATACCTTCGGTCGGCTACCTAGGAGAGATGGAACTAAGAGTGGGATCTCCACTGAGAACCGAAGAGACTCGAGGTGACCTTGAGCGGACAACACAGTGCGAAAATCGGCCTTACACCGGTCGGCTACCTAGGAGAGATGGAACTAAGAGTGGGATCTCCACTCACGAGAACCGAAGAGACTCGAGGTGACCTTGGTGGACAACACAGTGCGAAAATCCGGCATACCTTCGGTCGGCTACCTAGGAGAGAGATGGAACTAAGAGTGGGATCTCCACTCGAGAACCGAAGAGACTCGGTGACCTTGGTGGACAACACAGTGCGAAAATCCGGCATACCTTCGGTCGGCTACCTAGGAGAGATGGAACTAAGAGTGGGATCTCCACTCACGAGAACCGAAGAGACTCGAGGTGACCTTGGTGGACAACACAGTGCGAAAATCCCGCATACCTTCATCGGCTACCTAAGATAAGAGATGGGACCCCTCCGTTTGACCGAAAAGGAATTCACGCTTGGAGAGGAAGAATTTTATATTCTATCTCCGTGAAAGGAAGAGTGGGCCTCTTGTTCATAGACGGAATCAAGAGGGATTTTGGTAATGTACGAGAAAATTTGTAGACCTACAGTCAAGGAATTTGATCGGCGGGGAAATTATGATGGAGGACAAATCGGGGTTATCCTCAAGAAAAGTGGGTGAAATATCCCACGAAACTTCCGTCGAAGCGGGTTATCGAAGATACTAAGGGTAGTATTTCTTGAGAACTTCCCATTTATCGGCATTAATTGCGGTTGCCACTTTGGGTAATTAGGCGATACACACCATTGGAGTAAACCGTTTCTATTATAAACGGACCCTCCCATTTAGGTTCGAATTTACCTTTCTTTTTGGTAGTGAGGATTATGGGTGGTTCGGCGAGGACCAAATCTCCTTCTCTAAAGGTTCTCGTCGAACTTTCTTGTTGAAAGTCCTCGACATCCTAGCTTGGTAGAACTCAATGCATTGTTGAGCCTCCAGCGCTTCTCATCTAACATCTCAAGCTCTTGAGGCGTTTTTGATGTTGTTCTTGGTCGTCATCTCATTGAAGGCGTCGCGAAGTGAGCCGAATCGGATTTCCAGCGGAGAAGCTGCCGCGCGTAAACCGAGGAGTGGGAATCGCTCCGGTTGGCGTGCGTCTGGTTGTCGATATGCCCGAGTGCTTCTCGGAGTTTATCGTCAGTCGCTTGTTATTCTTCACAAGCCCGTGAAATTTTGATAATCGTCTTGTTGAATGCCTCGGCTAATCCATTTCTTTGGATTATAGGTTTCGACGAGACATCTTGTATTACGAACTTTTAGCAAAACATGAAGGAATGATGAATTGGGACCGTTGTCATACGATCCGTCTTGGAACACCGTGTCGGAGATGACATGGTGTTTGATAAATTGG